>JARYHS010006518.1:5969052-6054952 GCA_031002005.1 Vandiemenella viatica
CCCAACTTTTCGAGTACAACTACTGGATTAAATTCCAGTTTAGGTGACAAACCAACAGTGATACGCTTGGTGTCACTGCTGTTTAACTTGTAGCATGTTGAAAACAGGAGAACCTCACTAGCCATAGTGAACTGGACTTGACGATCGCCGACCGGGAACTGAGGGCTAGCTGGCTGGTGTGATGGCCTTTATACTCCGGCAGTGACGTCAACACCCACTTCTGTATCAAACAGTATACATCTGAGAGGAAGTGGATTCGTGACATCATGGAGACCATCATACTCGATTTCCCGATTAATGGATGAACTAATCGTCCATTGTCTACTTAAACCAATGGGTCCATTTAAACTAAGACTTTAATTATATTTAAGTTACTCGGTAAAGGTGGAATTGGAATACGCAACACTCGATGACCACTAGGAACTAAAGTGATAGACGAATCCATAGTTTTGTCTGACGTCCGCATTCCAGAACAGGATGGAGAGCAGTGACAAATATTTGTCCGAGACCAAAATGATACATCCCACGCCACCTAGCAGTGAGCCAAAGAACTAACGGGGGCTGCCATCTGCCAGCGGATCTGTGAACTAACGGTGCAGCGCCATCTGTGCGGCCGATCGGTGAACTAACGGTGCAACGCCATCTAGCCGCCGATCGGGGAACTAACGTGTGACGTCAAAGCCCACCCGGTGTCGCCATCTGTGCGGCTGGTTGAGGAACTAAATTGAGGTTTGAACGCCCGCCAAGGGAGGTACCCCCCACCACCTGAACGCTGATTGGCTGATTCAAAAAGCCCGCCGGAGGGGAGGGGAGGGAGGTCCCCCCCCACCACTTAGTGACGTCATGGGTTTTCCCGGTTTATTCCTAGAGTCGCCTATCCCCTCCTACTATAGACATACACTAAGTAGGCCTACGTCATTTGAAAGTTAAAGTTTTCATTCATTGCCGATTTTGTCCAAAGATGCCATTGTTATGGGCTATGAAGCGATGGGATTCCAAAACTCCTTCTTCTCTTCAGGTATGTAATTAAGTTTTCCTTACGTCGTCCATTTTTTAAAAGTATTTATGGGCACAACACTGGTATAGGCTTTCTTGGTAGGTAATTCCAATGGCTTAACTGTGTTTCGAAGCCTTAAAAGTGTGCCTTGTGAATCCAGAAATGTTCATGTTGCATTGAACACTGTGCAGATCTTTTGCCAAAAAGCTCATCTCCCAGTAGTTGGATATTCTGAAAGATCTCTTTTTGATTTTTGGGGACTTTTTGCCATATGAATCGTAACTTAACGGGTAGGTTTGTTTTTATTTTGGCCCTAACAGTTACCTCCAAAAATATGACATTCTTACATCTTTGTCAAACTTATTTTCTGTGTACTTATTTAGCGTAGTACAGACTTCATTTGCCGCCTTGCCTCCCTCCCCTCCACGTCACCGCGCGCCGCCACTAAAGCCGCGTTCCCACGACGTCTTGTAACGAAGGCGGGGCGGGACGGGACGTCAAGTGTAGGGACGAGCGCGCGCCGCAGGTTAGCCCTCGCTTACCTCGCCGCCACCTCCCCACCACGTTGCCTAGTGTCGTTTGGCACAGAGCACTTTACAGCAACAGAAGGGGTGCGCACCGCTGCTGCAAACCGATGGTAACAGCGCACCGCTACACACGCCTGTGATGTTTACCGACACAGAGTGGGTAGTTGCGTCTCGTCCCCGCTAGCAGAGGCGGCCCTGTTCCCATGGCGTATGGTTGACTATCCGTCCCGTCCCGTCTCCGTTGCAAGATGTCGTGGGAACGCGGCTTTTAAGACCGTTCACTGCAAACAGGGTACTTGTCCGTGACTAGTTTCCTAGCTGCAGTAAACTGAAAATTAAAGGCATTCCGACGCTTATTCTGTTGGTCTGACAAGTGTCTTTTCAAAAGTAAACGACGCATCTTGTATCTGGGAACAGTTTTAGCGAAAAAAAAAAACTATTTTCGGAAAAAATATGGACTTCTTGCCTTTCTGTAGTTAGCGATTCATATACAGGGTGATTCAGAAGGAATTATGAACAATATAAAGTTAATACAAACATGTGTACGATTCCCATTCGTTTTGGAAATGCTGGAATGTTAAGTATAACATAAACCTCAGGAAATGATCAATAGCACACAAATAACTTATTGAAGTACTTTATTCACGAAAAAACACGCGCGTATTTTACAAACGTTTTAAATTTAATGTTTGAAAATCTCACCATCGACTTCAATACACTTTGCAGCTCTCTTCATAATTTGTCTACTCCAAGCCTCAACAAAGTGCTTCAATTTGAGTATTGAAATCGTTGACGGGACTTTCGGACATTTAATTTAAACTGTAATGATCTCCTCGTAGACGAGCCGTTAAGTATGAATATATAAAGTACAATAATAGCCAACCAGAGCTTAAATTTTTGATTTATTAATCTTGACTGCAGTTTCGACAAACATAGCTTGCCTTCTTCAGAAGTACGTTTAGGGGTTCATAGACGGATGCAATATACAACTTATGTCATGCTCAAGTTTTTAATATATATATATATATATATATATATATATACAGATAACATCCACTCCCTTCCGCCCTGAATATTTTTCTTTCTCTTCACCTGCGTAAGTTTACAGTGTGTCCTCTTAAACGGTTTTTTGTTTCTATGATCCCTAGTCGTGATCACGACATTTTTTTTTTTTACTTCCGGTGTCTTATAACAGGAAATGAATAATTAATAAAGAATGCGCTGCAAGCTGTTCTTAGGTCATCTTTGCGGATTTTCAGTGCTTGACATCCGCTGATGCGGATATTTTGCGGAACCGGAGGTAGAAAAGTAAATTTATAATTGTTTAGATTTTAATATTTTACCAAAAAATAAATTTAAAATAAAAATAAATATATATTCTACGCCGAATTTTATCTTTAGTCATAAGTAAAGTCTGTTTCGGTATAATACTGCCACACTGATTTATTTTTTGCCTCATTTTTCAACAACCAAAAAACGTGGGATGATTTCACAAGCGAATTAAATTACGCAGGCGTCTAAAAACCAATCTTTGGTGACATCCATTAATTACGTGAGGTGAAATAGGGCGGGGGGTCCGGCGAAATCTCACCAGATCTTACCAGGGGGGAGGGGGGGGGGTCTACGGAAATCTCACGTGAGATTTTGCGAAAAATTTGGGGACAGTAGAGCCAAAAAAAAGTCTACAATTTGCGCCAAAGTCGATTTTAGGATTTCGTCTAAAAAGTTAGGGTGTGACCAAAAAAAAAGGTCTACAAAAGTTTCCAGGGTGATTTGAGGAGGGGTTCTCACGGACCAGATCTCACCAGAGGGGGGGGGGGGGAGGGGGGTCCTGGCCAGATCTCAAGAAATCTCACTTTTTTTTTTTATATGACTATACGCCTCGTCGACGTCGAGGTGAAAGGATAGGGGGCTAGAATCGGGAAGTAATCCGGCCATGGCGTTTTAACGGAAGCATTCGCCTGGAGTGATTTGGGGAAACAACGGAAAACCCAAATTTTGATGTCCGGACGGGGATTCGAACCCGCGTCCTCCCGAATACGAGGACAGAGCGTAGCCTTTCACCCACCACGCTCGGTTCAGTGCCCGCCACCTGCTTTGCCACCGCTCTAGTGGCGCATTCACAGTACAACTTGTAGGACCAACGATGATCCGATTTTCCGATAAAGGACTCTTGATGGGCCGTGAAAGGAGTTACAGGACTACATGTAGGACGTGTTGGATGTTGTTGGACAACCAGACAACCAACACGGGTCCTTCTACATCTACATCTACATATATACTCTGCAATTCACAAAATTGTGGGTGGTAGAGGGTGCTCAGCACCAAAGCTAATCTCTTTGCTGTGCATTCCAATCCCTAATGGTACGAGGGAAAAAAGAATTCATATAAGAATCAGTCCGGCACCTTATTTCTCTAATTTTGTCTTTCCTGTCCTTCCGACTCAAATAGGTTGGTGGAAGAAGTATTTCACTACACTCAAAAGTGAAAGTGGGAGTACTCATGTTTACCAATAAGTTTAAACGAAACGTGCGTCGTCTATCTACCAGAGACTCCCAACCTAGTCTACTAATCAGTTCTGTGACGCTTTCATAAGGACTGTAGCAAACGGTCACGAATCGAGCGGCTCTTCTCTGTACTTTCTCTATACTTTCGATCAACCCCTTACGAAACGGGTCCCAAATGGCACAACAATAATCCAAATGTGGACGCACAAGAGATTTGTACGCTATTTCCTTTGTTTGTTCATTACAATTTTTCAAGATTCGACCTATGAATCACAGCCTAGAATTTGCTCTACCTACTAACGAATTAATGTGTATGTCCCATTTCATGTTCCTTTGTACTGTTACTCCCAAATATTTCATAGAATCGACGATATCAATAACTGTATTGTTTAACTCGTATTTCTGAACAATTGGATTATTTTTGTTAGTTATGCTCATTGTCTTGCACGTTTTACAATTTAGAGTAAGTTGCCACTCAGCGCACCAAGCCAAAACAACATCCAGATCGCGCTGAATTTCTAAGCAATCGGCCAAATTTCTTACTTCCCTATAAATAACCGCATCATCAGCAAACAATCTAAAAAGGCTTTTCACTTTGTCTCCGATATCGTTTATAAAAATGAAGAAAAGAAGTGGTCCTATTACACTTCCTTGAGGTACACCCGATGTAACATCTAGATTAGAACAAGCTATGGCGTTACATTGCGAGTGTGCGATAAGGACACATGGTGAGCCGCGAGAAAGTACGAGTGGAAAGGACTGCTTGGGACATTTTGTTGGACCCCTTCTAGTAGCGTGAATGGGTAAGCGCATCCTACAGTAGTTCCACATGGATGTCCTATAAGTTTGTCCGTGAATAGGCCGCTTTACTTTACAACGAATTCAAACTTGTAAATTCGACGCTTCGGTAATAACACCATTCAGTTCATTGGGGGGCATCCATAAATTACGTGAGGTGAAATATGGGGGGGTCCGGCTAAATCTCACCAAGAGGGAGGGTCTACGGAAATCTCACTTGAGAATTTTAATAACCTGTAGAACAGTTCAGCTAAAAAAAAAAAAAAAAGTCTACGAAAGGCGATTTTCGTCGAAAGATGGAGGTGTAACCGGTTTTTGGGATGGTGAGACATAAAAAAAAGTCTCAAAAATTTTCGAGGGCGATTTCCGGGGGGGGGGGGGTGTCTCACGGACGAGATATCACCAGAGGGGGAGGGGTCCGGAAATCCGAAAAAACACCTCAAGTAATTTATGGATGTCCACTTGTTACTTTTATTGCAAGATGGTCAGAAAAAAAAAACAGCCACTTTGTTGTTAGCTAACCGACAATGGGCAGAATATCGTATAAACAGAAAAGAATAATATATATTTGTTTTATGCTGTAAGCGTTTCACCTCCACATCGAAGCATCATCAGCGAAGAATCTGTGTTGAAATTTTTTTTAACTGCTTTACGTCTCTCAACAGCGAGGTCTTTAGAGTCGGGAAAGGATGGGGGCAAGGAATGGGAAAGAATTCGGCCATGGCCTTTTTAAGGAAGCATCCCGGCACTTGCCTTGAGGGATTTGGGAAACCATGGAAAACCCAAATCTGGATGCCCGGACGGGGATTCGAACCGCCGTCCTCCCGAATGCGAGGCCAGAACGGTAACCGTTACACCACCACGCTCGGTTTTTGAAATTTAGACTTACTATTACAGTTTATTAAATCATCAGCTTCTACAACTGTCGAAAATAACCCGTGGAACGCAATAGTCTGGCAGTTGCTAAAGTAAATTCAAGTATCAAATAACTATCATAACCTTGAAAACGATGTAATGTTGAACATATTTCTTATTTTACTGTAAAAACTATCTCTCTGGATAGAAAGTGTAAGAAAACATCTACATCGCGTAAATATAAATAAACAAAAATCAATTAATAATTTCTGGTTGTTCTTTACTTAATACGTATTAGATTTGGTACAGCTCGACCATCTCGTTTGTTGCTGTCACGGCCAGTCTGAAAGTGTGTGAATGGGTAGGCCTACTGTTTTTCAGGATCTGTTTTCGGTTTATTTGTGACGCCCGGGAGTGTGGGTTTAGTGTTTATCGTATTTTCGTGTCTTGTCAGGTTAGTGCGTGTTTGTTAGCTTGAGTAGCGTCTGGTTTGTTAGGTTTATGTGGCACTTCAGAACCTGTTTACCATCAGGTGTAGCTTTTTGAGTGTCTGTAGCTGTTGAATGTGAGAAAACTCGAATCTATACTAATAAAACGCTAACCTTAGTCACTGTTCGTCAGGCTCTGATGTCATGCAGCCAACTTTCTTTGGTCGATTAACAAAGGCCAGAGATATTATTAAATAGTAGAAGTTATGCGCTTTGTTGAATTTAGCATCCACGAAGTAATGAATCGTCAGTGCACTGAAACAAAAGTATGTATTTCATTTAAATCTACGCATTAATTATTAGTCGCTTAATTTATTTACACTCGTTCGCTGTAGATGTTTCCATTAAATTCTTCACCCATAGATTATACAGGGTGTTTCAAAAAGGACTTTACAACTTTGAAAATTCATATAAATTTTATGAAACAAGGTACAGAGCTGGTTTTGGTGTTGTTTTAAAGGAAAACACTTCAAGTTTTGACTCGAGTAGTCCGCTAGTGCCTAAGAGCGCCACACAAGCGCTAACGGTAGTAACGTTAAAGGTGGCTGCCTTCACTGGACCCGAGCGTGCTAGCTGTGTGTTTTGGTTTGAAGATCTTGGTACGAAAATTACGCTGAACTGTTGTCGCAGACTTTGATACTTCAAACCAAAACACACAGCTAGCACGCTACCTGAACGTAGAGCAAGAATTTACGCTGAGCAAGTTACATCTGAAATGCTAGTGCGAGTCTGGGAAGAAATCGACTACCGATGGGATGTCTGCAGAATAACCAACGGAAGCCACATAGTACATCTTTAGTTTAAGGTAAAAAAACTTGAAGTGCTTTCCTTTAAAACAACACCAAAACAAGCTCTGTACCTTGTTTCATAAAATTTATATGAATTTTCAAAGTTGTAAAGTCATTTTTGAAACACCCTGTACATAAAATCGTAGGCGTGCGCAAACCGCATCATCACGCACAAACCACTGGACCAATTCAGACTATTTACACACGAAATGTTATTTGTGTAGCGTGAATGGTTTTTATTCATAATACATTGCGATACATGGCGCCGAAGAATAGTTCCTATATTTAGAATTAGGTTATGATCACCGCGATTCCACAGATAATTTTGTATTTCGGTAGTATTGTTATACACTGATAAGCCAAAACATTATGACCACCTGCTTATTAGTGTGTTGGTCCATCTTTGGAGAGCAATATAGCAGCGATTCGGCGTGGCATCGATTCGAAAAGTCTACATATCTACATCTACATATATACTCTGCAATTCACAAAATTGTGGATGGCAGAGTGTGCTCATGGATGAAGGAAATATATGGAGACGACGTAAGAGACCTTCACCACGCATTGAAGTGAAGCAGGGCGGAGGAGGAGTGGGGGGGCATGGCCGGAGTGGAGGGGGCATGGCCGCTTCCATACAGACACGGGGTATATGTACAAAAACCTCAAAGGGACTCTAGGATAAAGGTGACGCCGCAATCTGGTGATGGATTATTATGTAACTCGATATGACAAATAAAAAATGAAGAATAAAATTTTTTGATATCCTGCTTAGTTTTCGAGATATTCTGTCCCAAATGTGAAATGGTTTTGGTTGAAATTCAGAAGAAAAAATTGGTCAAAGTCAAATTTGATGATGGATTCTTATTTAAAAAGACGAGACAAATGAAAAATAAAGAATAAATTTTTTCGATATCTCATCTAGTTCTAGAGATATACTGTATCAAAAGTGAGGTGTCTTGAGTTGAAATGGAGAAGAAACATTTCGCAAAAGTCATTTTTAATGATCGATTCTTATGTAACACGACGAGACAAATCGAAAATAAAGAATAAAATTTTTCGATATCTTGCTTAGTTTTCGGGATATACTGGGAACATCGCAATTGTTTAGAAGCGCAATATCGCCGCTGCCGCCACTGCGCATGCGCGAGCCTGCTTCACCAATTTAACGTCACTTCTCCTCCATATATTTCCTTCCTCCATGAGTGTGCTCAGCACCAAAGCTAATCTCTTTGCTGTGCATTCCAATCCGTAATGGTACGAGGGAAAAAAGAATTCATATAAGAATCAGTCCGGCACCTTATTTCTCTAATCTTATCTTTCCTGTCATTCCGACCCAAATAGGTTGGTGGACGAAGTATTTCACTACACTCGTAAGTGAAAGTGGGAGTACGCATGTTTACCAATAAGTTTAAACGAAACGTGCGTCGTCTATCTACCAGAGACTCCCAGCCTAGTCTACTAATCAGTTCTGTGACACTTTCATAAGGACTGTAGGAAGCGGTCACGAATCGAGCGGCTCTTCTCTGTACTTTCTCTATACTTTCGATCAACCCCTTACGAAACGGGTCCCAAATGGCACAACAAAAATCCAAATGTGGACGCACAGGAGATTTGTACGCTATCTCCTTTGTTTGTTCATTACAATTTTTCAAGATTCGACCTATGAATCACAACCTAGAATTTGCTCTACCTACTAACGAATTAATGTGTATGTCCCATTTCATGTTCCTTTGTACTGTTACTCCCAAATATTTCACGGAATCGACCATATCAATAACTGTATTGTTTAACTCGTATTTTTGAACAATCGGATTCTTTTTGTTAGTTATGCTCATTGTCTTGCACTTTTTACAATTTAGAGTAAGTTTCCACTCAGCGCACCAAGCCAAAATAACATCCAGATCGCGCTGAATTTCTGAGCAATCGGCCAAATTTCTTACTTCCCTATAAATAACCGCATCATCAGCAAACAATCTAAAAAGGCCTTGTTAGGTCTGGCACCAGATGTCTACGCGCAGGTCACGTTAAATTACGGGCCGGTGGTTTGTGGGCGCGTCGGCTGGGAACGAGCATCTCGGAAACGGCGAGGCTGGTCGGCTGTTCGCGTGCTACTGTAGTGAGCATCTATGCAGAGTGGTTGAAGGACGGTGAAGCCACAACTGGGCGACAAGGTGGTGGACGTCCACGCCTCATCACAGAACGTGGAGATCGGAGGCTTAAAGCGGGACAGGCGGCGATCTGTGGCAGATCTCACAGCAGAGTAGGTCTACAATGCTGGTGCAGGCACAAGTGTTTTGGAGCAGATAGACAATAGACATTGTTGACAGGCTTGTTCTTCGACCCGTGGAAACATAGTATCCTGTACAGCGATTGCCAAGTCGTCAGCGTAAGGCCCTTCTCACACGGCGCTACTGAAAAGAAACCAGTTACGAACTAGGATCACCAGTCAGTTTCTTTCCAGTCACAGCACTAGTATTTGTATGGAGGCTCTCACACGGGGCGATCGGTTGGAAACCAGTCCGCAACGCGTCCGCGATTAGTTCGAAGCGACGCAGCGTGCCAGTTGCCGCGCTGCTAGTTTTCAACTAGTTTCTCAACAAAAATGGCGGATCAGATAATAAATTTAAACCTTGTTGCTGAAATCGAGAAACATCCGTGTTTATGCAACTACAAGTTGAGTGAATATTCACGGAAAGTTGACACAGAAAAAGCATGGAGTGTTATCAGACAGAAAGCTAATTTATCAGCTATGTAAACATGTTTTTAACAAATAGTAATGAATAATATTTTATATAAACACTTCAGATTTATTTTTCTTAAATTAATTACATAATATAACTCCATTGCCACGGAAGCGCTCTTCGTGGAGTAATAAAGTAATTGGCTAAATAATTTTTTGGTGTAATATGCCGATGAACGAAAACTAATTTTATGTTGTGACAGCGGAATTATGTGTAGTGTGCAAGTTGCATTATTTCCAAATTTAATCGGACTGTACAGGACTCCTTTCCACTCCTGACAATTGTGCAAGCTGATTTTAGTATATTAATCACTTTTTGTTAGTCATTACATCGTATGTGACTGTAAAAAACCTGAAATTTTTACATCATGACAAATATACTCGTACATTCTATAGTTGAACGGGAAATCGTTGGTATTTTCATCTCTTCGTAGCTTTCCAAGCAAAAGCTTTTCTTTATAAAATAATTTTTTTAAATCTCCTATTCCTTCTTTGAATAATGTAACATCCTCATCTGAATCAGAAGAAATCGTCGCCTCGCTCAAATCTCACGAGTGACTGAAATTCCAGAGATTTGAGTCGCATTGGTCAGTAACTAGTTAGGAATTTCAGTCTGTTTTCAGTTCCGTTTCCTTTGAGTAGCGTCGTGTGAGAAGGGCCTAAGGCAAGTGTTGGCATTGGGAGAAGGTGAACGGAAATATTTCCACGTTGATCGCGATCTAAACAGCCTAAACCACAGTTAAAACTAATATTACGTCGCACTACGTAAGTTGTTAAGATTTATTTTTAGCGTCCTTTGCTTTCACTGGCGATATACCACTGAGGTCATTATTTCTGCCGCGTGTAGCTTTTTAATATCGATCTGAATTACGGTCGCAACGATATATCGGTCAACCGATAATTTTTTTTTGCTGTCGTCAGTCTTTTGACTGGTTTGATGCAATCCTCCATCCCTTCCTATCCTGTGCTAACCTCTTCATTGCTACATACCCGTTACAACCCACGTCCTCAATTATCTGCTTCATATATTCTAATCTCTGTCTTCCTCTACAGTTCTTACCTTCGACTGTTCCCTCCACTAACAAATTAACCAATCCAGCATGTCTCAAAATATGACCTACCAGCCTGTCTCTTCTTTCTGTAAGCTTCTTCCATAAACTTCTTTTCTCACCCATTATCTCCAAAACTCGTTCATTTCTTACTTTGTCTTTGCACCTAATTTTCAGCATTCTTCTGTAGCACCACATTTCAAATGCTTCAAGTTTCTTTCTTTCCGGTATTCCTAAAGTCCATGTTTCGCTACCGTAAAGTGCTGTGCTCCACACATAGAGTTTTAAAAAGTTCTTTCTAATTCCTAGATCAATATTTGAAACTAAAAGGTTTCTCTTTTTCGTGAAGGCTCTTTTTGCTAGTGCTATTCTGCTTTTAACGTCATTCCTGCTTCGGCCATCGGTTGTAATTTTGCTTCCCAAGTAACAGAACTCACTTCTCCTATTGCAGCCAATCCTATTTTTATATTTAATCTACTAGTGTTGGAATCATTTCTGCTACATTTCATCACTTTTGTTTTGCTTTGATTTATATTCAGTCCAATATCTTCCTTCAGTATTTTGTTCATGCCATTCAGTAACTTCTCAATATCCTCAGCCCTCTCTGCTAACAAGACAATGTCATCAGCAAATCGTAGCATACTTATTTTTTCTCCCTGAACACTAATGTCACATGGAAATTTTTCTTTGACTTTCTTCATTGCTTCTTCTACATACAAGTTGAATATTAACGGGGATAGACTACAACCTTGTCTCACGCCCTTTTTAACTGATGCATGTCTCTCGTGATTCTCTACTTTTATTACAGCCACTTGATTCTCTACTTTTATTATAGCCACCTGATTCTTATACAGTTTATAGAGTATTCTTCTATCTCGATACTTTAGACCTGACTTCTTTAAAATTTTGAACATCTTGCTCCACCTAACATTATCAAAAGCTTTTTCTAAATCAACAAACGCTATAAAAGTATCTTTGTTTTTCATTTCTAAAATAATATATGCAAATATCGGAATATGATATGATATGATATGTTATCGGTATGGTACTGCCGCTATTATCGATATCTGTGTGGTATCGATATATACATCGCTATATTTATCGATGTTACCTTGCATCCCTAATCTGAATCACAGATAACAAAAGATGTAAGGACTTTGTTAAGATTTTGTGTCAAGTTTGTATCGTGATGCTTGATGTCGGTATAACATGCGGTACAGTGAATGTATTAATTCGCGTGTGATTGAAAGTTTTATTTTCTGTCGGCAATGTTAGCGGAGTTTGTGGTTAGGCTGAAATGTTACCTTTTCCAGGATGACAACTGAAACTTTTTGCTACAGCGCAAGGCACGAGAAACTGGTCCGAGTGATATTTTATAGCAATCCTATTACTTGTTGCTGTTTGCACATACAGGGTGATTAAAAAAAACGTGGACAAAATGACATATTTTCAATCACCCTGTATATTCTAAACACAGAGTGTTTTTAGTTTAACCGTTCCTTGTCCCCAGTCCCATCCCGCCTTTAATGACCTCGACGTCGACGAGGCATAAAGCCATAAGTAAAAAAAAAATAATTAAAAATACATTTTCGGCATCTGAATTGCTGAATGTCTGAGCTGTAAGATGGTTTTTGTGAACAGCGATACTGACGCCTCGTTCCTTGAATATCTTAGTGGTTTGGTGTGTCCATTCCTTGGAAGAACATCCAATACAACAAGTAAGGGGGCGTCCATTAATTACGTGAAGTGTTTTTTTCCGTTTTCCGTGTGTTTTGGTGAGATTTCCCGCTAAAATGACGTGAGATTTCGCCAGAACCCCCACCCCCTTCTTTCCTATTTCAACCCACGTAACTAATAGACGCCCCCTAATTTTTCAATTTTTAGTGGAGTCGATAACTTTGGGGTACATAATTTTTATTTTAGCGCAGAACGAACAAATTTCTTAGTTTCTATGGCTAAAACACTGTTTTTTGTGATTTTTCTACTGAAATCAATTTTTTGAAGCGAAACTTTACTGGGCGCGGTAGGGAATGTTACCAGTCACCTCCGCATGCGCACTTAACGTTCTGCGCTTTCGCACTTAACGTTCTGCGCTTTCGCACTTAACGTTCTGCGCTTGCGCACTTAACGTTCTGCGCTTGCGCACTTAACGTTCTGCGCTTTCGCACTTAACGTTATGCGCTTGCGCACTTAACTTTCTGCGCTTTCGCACTTAACGTTATGCGCTTGCGCACTTAACTTTCTGCGCTTTCGCACTTAACGTTCTGCGCTTTCGCCCTTAACGTTCTGCGCTTTCGCACTTAACGTTCTGCGCTTTCGCACTTAACGTTCTGCGCTTGCGCACTTAACGTTCTGCGCTTGCGCACTTAACGTTCTGCGCTTTCGCACTTAACGTTCTGCTCTTGCGCACTTAACGTTCTGCGCTTTCGCACTTAACGTTCTGCTCTTGCGCACTTAACGTTCTGCGCTTTCGCACTTAACGTTCTGCGCTTGCGCACTTAACTTTCGACGCTTTCGCACTTAACGTTCTGCGCTTTCGCACTTAACGTTCTGCGCTTTCGCACTTAACGTTCTGCGCTTTCGCACTTAACGTTCTGCGCTTGCGCACTTAACGTTCTGCGCTTTCGCACTTAACGTTCTGCGCTTGCGCACTTAACGTTCTGCGCTTTCGCACTTAACGTTATGCGCTTGCGCACTTAACTTTCTGCGCTTTCGCTTTTAACGTTCTGCGCTTTCGCACTTAACGTTCTGAGCTTGCGCACTTAACGTTCTGCGCTTTCGCTTTTAACGTTCTGCGCTTGCGCACTTAACGTTCTGCGCTTGCGCACTTAACGTTCTGCGCTTTCGCACTTAACGTTCTGCGCTTTCGCACTTAACGTTATGCGCTTTCGCACTTAACGACAATTTTATGCGAGCAGCCACGATATTATATAATTATGCACGGTTTTGCGGTATCCCAGCTGCGGCATTGTTCGCTACCATTTAAGCTCATATCAAACAGGGAATTAGTACCGAGTTATGTCGCGATAAGCCTTAAGATTATATGCACTTAATTGTTAAATAGTTGCCTTTGTTTATTTATATCCGTTCGATTTAATTGCTTTCACTATATTGTCTGATCGCTGTTGTACTCCGCGATACACCAAATCGGTAAAAGCGCTTGTGATAACAGCTTTCATTTTCATGAAGAAATATTAGCTTTCGTCTTTATAGTAGACGGATTGCGTCATCATGATTACATACTGATACATGCACCAGTATTTTTTATTTATATTCGTTCGATGTGGATAGTTTAATTATCTTCTCCGATCGCTGTTATATAGGCCTGTAGTAAGATAAAAATGAGGACTCACGTTTATATCGCGATACAGGGAATGTATTAATGCGCGCGCCATAAAATTATTCATTTGCTTGCATAAATATTAGCATACGTCTGTACAGCATTAAGAATGAGTTATTTAAGTTTTAAAAAACATTTAAATTATATGTCAGAAGTCAACGTTCAACACGGGTTTAGAAGCTAGTTTTTAACGAAAATTGTTTCTAAGAACGGTTATCAGATATTTTTGTTCCAAGATGGTTTCAGATATAAAAACTCTACACAAAAATACAGACTACGGGTAGATGAAGTACCCTGTAATGTAGCAAAGTGTATTTTAATTTTTTAAGAATAATTTTCCTTTATTTACGAGAATAACTTTTACCAGGTTCGGGGGCACCCACAAATTACGTGAGGTGTTTTTCCGGATTTCTGGACCCCCCCTCCTCCCTGGTGAGATTTCGTGAGATATGGCTAGACCCCCCCCTCCCCCCCCCCCCCCAATGGTAGTGAGATCTGGTCCGTGAGAACCCCCTCCCCTAGAAATCGCCCTGGAAACTTTTGTAGAGCTTTTTATTTTATTTTTTAGGTCACAGCCTCACTTTTTGGCGCCAAAAATCGACTTTGGCACAAATTGTAGACCTTTTTTTTAGCTGTACTGTCCAAAATAAATTTCGCAAAATCTCACGTGAGATTTCCGTAGACTCCCCCCCCTCCTCCCCCCCCTCCTCCCCCTTGGTGAGATCTGGTGAGATTTCACCGGACCCCTCCCCCCCCTATTTCACCTCACGTAATTTATGGATGTCCCCTTCCTATTTGCAATAAAGATAGCATCGTTTGTCGACTCGAGTGCCAAAGAAACATAAAATGTAGTACGGAGAAAAATACATAGAAGATAAATTTCTTGCACTGGTACACATTATTTTTTATTTTATGGGTGTCGTTGTGTCAAATGATTTTCGCATTGTGCTGTGATTGGTGGGACAAGACGAGTGGCGTGCAAGTGTTTGCCTCCGCACTGCGCACAGGTCGATAGAGGGAAGTCGACTTTTTGTTCGCCCGTCGGTGCCGGCAATACACTGTGCGCCGGAATGGGAAACTTAGCGCAACGGAATACGTCCCGTATCAAGAACCTAATACTTCACAATATAAACATTAAATTGCGTGTAGCAGTGTATACACGCGAAACAAGTATTTTTCTGTCTACTTTTTGATGTTTTTTTTATGTTTGCCTCGCACTCCAGTGGACGAATTATACTTTGTTTATCGCATTTGTAGAATAGATGGGAACTTTGTCAAAGTTATTCTCGTAAACAAATGGAAATTATTAAAAACTTAATGCCCACTTCTCTTGATTATGGAGCATTGCCTCTGTATTTTGTGACCGAGCGTGGTGGGTGAACGGTTAACGTTCTGGCCTCTCATTCTTCTAATCTAGATGTAACATCGGGTGTACCTCAAGGAAGTGTAATAGGACCACTTCTTTTCTTAATTTTTATAAACGATCTCGGAGACAAAGAGAAAAGCCTTTTTAGATTGTTTGCTGATGATGCGGTTATTTATAGGGAAGTAAGGAATTTGGCAAATTGCTTAGAAATTCAGCGTGATCTCGATATTATTTTGGCATGGTGCGCTGAGTGGCAACTTACGCTAAATTGTAAATAGTGCAAGACAATGAGCATAACTAACAAAAAGAATCCAATTGTTCAGAAATACGAGTTAAACAATTCAGTTATTGATATGGTCGATTCTATGAAATATTTGGGAGTAACAGTACAAAGGAACATGAAATGGGACATGCACATTAATTCGTTAGTAGGTAGAGCTAATTCTAGGCTGCGAATCTTGAAAAAATTGCAATTAACAAACAAAGGAGATATCGTACAAATCTCTTGTGCGTCTTTGGGATCCATTTCGTAAGGGGTTGATCGAAAGTATAGAGAAAGTACAGAGAAGAGCCGCTCGATTCGTGACCGCTTGCTACAGTCCTTATGAAAGCGTCACAGAACTGATTAGTAGACTAGGCTGGGAGTCTCTGGTAGATAGACGACACACGTTTCGTTTAAACTTATTGGAAAACATGCGTACTCCCACTTTCACTTACGAGTGTAGTGAAATACTTCTTCCACCAACCTATTTGAGTCGGAAGGACAGGAAAGATAAAATTAGAGAAATAAGGTGCCGCAATGATTCTTATATGAATTCTTTTTTCCCTCGTACCATTAGGGATTGGAATGCACAGCTAAGAGATTAGCTTTGGTGCTGAGCACCCTCTGCCACCCACAATTTTGTGAATTGCTGAGTATATATGTAGATATGTAGACGCGGGTTCGAATCCCCGTCCGGGCATCCAGATTTGGGTTTTCCATGGTTTCCCCAGATCACTCCAGGTGAATACCGGGATGCTTCCTTCAAAAGGCCATAGCTGACTTCCTTCCCGTTCCTTATCCCCAGTCCCATCCCGCCTCTAATAACCTTAGCCGTCGACGAGGCATAAAAGCAACAGGCAATGTATTTTGTGTTTAAAGTTTTTATATTGGACAAAATTATCTGATAAAGGAGCGTCCATAAAGTACGTAGCTCCATTTTGGCCTCCTGTGAAACTCCCCCCCCTTCCTCCCTCCCACGAAGCCTGACGTTGCTTTTGCCTCTGGCCCCCTCTTCCCCTGCTTTCCCCCTTTCTCCCCTCTTTTTCCCCCATTCCCCACTATTTTATCCCACTTCCCCCCACTCTCCTCCGGCTTCACCCCTCTTCCCCCATCTCCCTCCATTCTCCCCTCTCCAACCCTCCCTGTGGCACATAGCTTTTTCCCCCTATTGATTCCAGAAGACATATTGTACTGTTTTCTCTTCTCAGACTATCGTAAAGTCATACGGTGTTAATTAAATAATGCAAATAAATATTCACCTGCTATTGTGTGTTCTGTATCTTATTTTAACTGTGACAAATAATATGAATAGAAAAGCTGTGTGGCTTGGCTCTGAAACCTCCCCCTCCCCTCCCCGCGCGCGCACGTAGTCCCCCTTTTCCCCCCTAAGCCGAGCCACGCAGTATTACTCACGTCGTGTGGTTCTGTATCCCAACGCGAAGCGAAGATGTTCTCAGCGTGAGCTGCGATAGCAGTGTTGTAACTGGACCGCCGCGCCGCGGTGTTTGTTTTGAATGTCTCACGGGTTTCCCCTTACGCTGCCCATTCAGTCTCGTTAACCCTTCACCACAGTGCACATTATATCTTCTAGTAGCCAGCTGCGTCAAACAACAGTCGCCGACATATTCCTGTAGTAAACATTTGAGTAAAGCCGTCTCGCGCACACATGACGTTTCGGACAAGATCTCTGTCGCCGTCATCAGGACTGTCGAGGACGCAGATTATGACTACGAAGTAGGGTTGTAACGGAAGTCATCTTTGCGGATGCTGATGCGGATATTCAATGCTTGACATCCGTGGAAGTGGATGTTTTGCGGAAGCTAGTGTTTTGCGGAAGCGGATGTTTTACGGAAGCGGATATTTCACGGATGCGGATGTTTTATGGAATTGAATGTTTACGGAACCGGATGATTTGCGGAAGTAGTGTTTTGCGGAAGAGGATGTTTTGCGGAAGCGGATGTTTTACGGAAGCGGATGTTTTGTAGAAGCGGATGTTTTACGGAAGCGGATGTGTCGCGGAAGCGGATGTTTACGGAAGCGCATGTTTTACGGGTGCGGATGTTTTACGGATGCGGATGTTTTACGGAATTGAATGTTTTACGGAAGCGGATGTTTGCGGAAGCGAATGTTTTTCGGAAGCGGATTTTTTGTGGAAGCGGATGTTTTGTTGAAGCGGATGCTGAAAAAAATTTATAATTATTTAGATTTTTAATATTTTATCAAAAATAAATTTAAAACCAAAATAAATACAGTCTTTATCATTAAATGTGGCCAGCCTTGCCTATTTTTGCACAGTGCGGCAACACAGGAAGTGCACGACGTCACAGGGAAATTGAATGGCAATTACCTCAAACAGTGCCGACTCATTCCAGGAAGGTGACGCGTTACGGTGCTGCAGCTTTCTTATTTTGGCCTCCACTAACTAGGCTATAGATTTTTATACGCCCCCCCCAGAATGCAACAGGTGGGACCATTTGGATATGAGGCGTTCGTTAATTACGTGTGGTGAAAATGGGGGAGGGGGTTCGCCGTAATCTCACCAAGGGGTGGGGGGTTGGCGGAAATCTCACGTCAATCTTTTTAAATTTCTTGGACAGTAGAGCTAGAGAAGGAAAGAAAGAAAGAAAGAAAAAGAAAAAGTATAAAAAAAAATACTACAAGGTCGTTCAGCAGAGAGGGAGGGGGGGGGGGTGAGAGTGTCCAGTCAAAATCGGCGAGTCCTACCAGATCGCACCAGCCGGGTGTGGGGGGGGGGGGTTCTGAATTCCGGAAAAACACCTCACGTAGTTAATGGACGCCCCCTATGGATTATGGTTTAGTTGACGATATGGGAGCTTGGATTAACTGCGTGACTTGGTTAAGGTTAGCGGAGGTTTGGTTCGGTAGAAAGCTACGATAGACTGCTTGAGGAAAAAAGGGGGGGGGATTTCAGTCAAGCTATGTAGCTTTCCATTAATTTTATTCGTTAGAATTTAATAGGGTAAAAGAAACATAAAAGCGTATGGATATTTGTTTTCCACCATTTAATTATCTCCTTATTTAAAATATCCTATGCAGACAGTGGCGTGTATGCATGTGAGTTGTAGTCATAGCGTTGTGTTGCACGCCGCCTGCGCATTTGAACTAACCGACTCGTGACTGCGCGTTACGCACACATCAAGCACGCGTTACCTGGACTCATATTCACTTACACATGTCACGCCGGGGGCAGTTCGTTTTGTTTTGAAACAAAGTTGTTTTGATTCGGACTGACCATGCCACTCGTTGATGAAATAATTATAATTATATTCTGTCAAGTGAATTTAGTTCGTTTTTAGTTCTAGCGCTCGTTAAAGTTTTATTTCAAGCATAAATTACGTTAGGTGAAATAGGGGCGTCCAGCGTAATCTCACCAAATCTCCCCAAGGGGGAAAGGGGGGGGGGTCATTGGAAATGTCACGTGAGGTTTTGGAAATTTTTGTTTGACTGTGGAGCTAAAAAAAAAGGTCTATAAATGACTCGAAGTCGATTTTAGGGGAGAATTTCGTCGAAAAGCGGGGGTTTAATCGCCTTTGGATGGGTGGGTCCTAAAAGAAAGGTATAAAAAAGTTGCGAGTGCGATTTCTAGGGGGGGGGGGGGGATCTCTCGGACCAGATCTCACCAGAGGGGAGGGGTGGGGGGCTGGACCAGATCTCACGAAGTCCGGAAAAACACCTCACGTAATTTATGGATGCCCCAACATGTGGTTTGAAGTGGCGCTGTACTATAATATTTTCGAGGCTTTGCGGAAATGTTTATCCAGGTAGTTTCGAATACCTAAGACTGTCTCGAGGGTTTATTGAAATATTTTAAGCGCGATTAAGGATCATTACCTTGTGAAATGTATAGTTTGTTCTATTTTATCGCTTACTTAACAGTGATGAATGATATGATGAGAATGTTTTTAGCAACACCTAAAGAACAAAAGGATCCCTGGCTGTACCTGAAAAAGAATAGCTAATGTCATAGAATATTTTTAATTGTAAAAAAGTGTGTTCATTACATACACAGTAATTTCAGCTATAGTCTGGTAAAATATAACAGATTAAAATGTATTCTGAAATAATTGCGAAAAAAAAATCTATGTTCCACACCAGACTACGTGGGGGAAGGAGGACTCAGAAGAGGCCGAAATGGAGCCACGTAGTTTATGGACGTTCCCAATGAAAATTGTGGTTTTCTTCCACGTTTTCTAGGAACTGATTTCGTTGCTGTTTGCTGACGAGGCACTGTCTCTGTGTTGCAGACGAGGCGATCGAGGATGACGATGCCGACGAGGACGCAGACGTTTCGACTGCCTCGATATCGTCATCGTCAGGACCGATGCCGCCCTCCTCGACGCAGACCTACCCGCCTCCCTCGTACCCACCGCTGTCCTCGGCAGGCAGGCCGCACGTGGCGACCATCTTCCAGTACCAGCCCGGCTCAGGTAAGTCATTAATTGAACAAAGTTTGCTCCACAGCAGAATTTCTCAACCTGTGGCCAACGGCCCTCAAGTAGTTCACTGAGATATTGTTAAAAATTTAATCCTAACTCGTTTAAGGCAACATAACAAAAATTAATAAATATAAAAACTGTTAATATGGTGTGGATATTCTTACTGTATCTTCTTCTATCCTCTGTAATAAAATCCGTTGTCTGGAGACTGCGCGCTCACCTCGATAGATCGGCAATCTTCGGCGACTCTCGATAATGGCCGAAGTGTTAGTTCCACTGCCTGCCACAACAGCGCTGCTTGGCTAGTCAGCAAAATTCATTGAATAACCGTACTGACTTTATTTGTGCTTATACTGTTAGAAGGAAGTGTAAATTTCAAATACGTAATTGAATTTGATTTTTCTTCCACTTATTGTGTTAAAAGAAAGTGTAATTGCGATGCCAGATAAAAGGTAAATTTTCTGTTGTGCGAGTAACAGCACAAACATATGAGGAGCAGGTGTATATATATATATATATATGTATGTGTGTGTGTGTATTTAATATATATATATATATATATATATATAGTGTTACAAAAAGGTACGGCCAAACTTTCAGGAAACATTCCTCACACACAAAGAAAATATGTTATGTGGACATGTGTCCGGAAACGCTTACTTTCCATGTTAGAGCTCATATTGTGGACGGCTGTGATACAATACGAATGTAACTTTGAAACGTATGATTGCCTATATACAGGGTGTTACAAAAAGGTACGGCCAAACTTTCAGGAAACATTCCTCACACACAAACAAAGAAAATATGCTATGTAGACATGTGTCCGGAAACGCTTACTTTCCATGTTAGAGCTCATTTTAGTTTCGTTAGTATGTACTGTACTTCCTCGATTCACCGCTCGTATTGTGGACGGCTGTGATACAATACGCCATTCTCCAGGGCTGCATCAGCGCATCAGGGATTCCATGCAACGGAGGGTGGATGCATGTATCCTCGCTAACGGAGGACATTTTGAACATTTCCTGTAACAAAGTGTTTGAAGTCACGCTGGTAAGTTCTGTTGCTGTGTGTTTCCATTCCATGTTTAATGTGATTTGAAGAGAAGTAATAAATTGAGCTCTAACATGGAAAGTAAGCGTTTCCGGACACATGTCCACATAACATATTTTCTTTGTTTGTGAGTGAGGAAAAGTCAAAATCTGGTTAAAAAATATGGACTAATTGAGTGTCCCATATTTCAAGTATCTCGAAGAAATCATCGAACCCACAGGAGGAGAGAAAATAGCACAGAAAGTTCGCATGCAAAAACTTAGGAGAGCTTATAGTAGAACCTACAACATCTATAATAAAAAATATGTTTGTCCATATATACAAAAGTCAGACATTACAACACAGTTATCAAACCTGAAGCCCTGTACGCCAGTGAAACTTCAACATTACACAGGAAAGATGACCTAGAAAGCATTTTGAAAGAAGAACGCAAAATTATAAGAAAGATCCTTGGCCCAGAAAAAAAAAAAAAAAAAAAAACAGATGACGGATATAGACTTAAATCTCGAAAGACAACAGAAACACTGTCAAACCTCGCGGCAGACATCAGGAAACGGAGATTAAGATTTTATGGACATATCCACAGACTTCCAGCAACAAGAGTCATTCATAAAATTGTGACGTACATAGAACAGCTAAAAACTATGCCCTGGGTCCAGCATATCAAAAAAGACCTGGAAAAAGCCCACATAAACTCATCAGAAATCATAGACAGACAAACACATGGAGAAAAAATTGACAAGTGGGAAGTACCGCCAGAGAATGAAGTCATTAAGAGACCGGGGACGAAGAGGACTGAAGAAAGGAAGAGAATCCACGGAGAAAAAAATGAAAGCTAAATGGACACTTAGAAAACTGAGTCGTTAAGGCTTTGCGTGATCCCACAAGGTCCAATTGCAGATAATAATAATAATATACAGGGTGTTACAAAAAGGTACGGCCAAACTTTCAGGAAACATTCCTCACACACAAACAAAGAAAATATGTTATGTGGACATGTGTCCGGAACGCTTACTTTCCATATTAGAGCTCATTTATTACTTCTCTTCAAATCACATTAAACATGGAATGGAAACACACAGCAACAGAACGTACCAGCGTGACTTCAAACACTTTGTTACAGGAAATGTTCAAAATATCCTCCGTTAGCGAGGATACATGCATCCACCCTCCGTCGCATGGAATCCCTGATGCGCTGATGCAGCCCTGGAGAATGGCGTATTGTATCACAGCCGTCCACAATACGAGCGGTGAATCGAGGAAGTACAGTACATACTAACGAAACTAAAATGAGCTCTAACATGGAAAGTAAGCGTTTCCGGACACATGTCTACATAGCATATTTTCTTTGTTTGTGTGTGAGGAATGTTTCCTGAAAGTTTGGCCGTACCTTTTTGTAACACCCTGTATATAGGCAATCATACGTTTCAAAGTTACATTCGTACGTTAGCTTAAACTTGCATATTGCTTTTGGTTTATTTACGGCAACTAGAAGCGGAAATTAATGTAAGGAGAAGTGTATTCGATATTTACGCTGTATTATCTGTATCAGTTATAAGAACTAGGTTAAAACATAACCTAAGAATTTTTGATGGCAGAAGATAAGAAACAATGAAGTTTATTAAAAACTCGGAGGAAGTTTACACGAAAGGTACGTAATCGCTGAATGTATGTCAAATAAATAACAGTTATCCGTTTTTGAAGTTACACTTTCCGTCATTTAAAGTAAAATCCATTTAAATCTGGGTATTGTCGGCCATTTCCTCAATTGCAATAGGATTAATTTTTTTTATGAATAATTGTCACACCATTTGTAGCATATACGCTAAGACTAGCTTCTAAGTATTGACAATAATCTTTGGTCAGCGGGCGCTGCCAAAGAATAATACAACTCGGTGCACACGAGCGTCATTTCACGTCGCGTGCACGCCGTGTGCACGCGACATCCGATGCACACGTAGCAGGCGGCAGTAGGCGTCCCACTGACAACGATGGACGTGTATAATAAGAAGCGGGTAATTTTTGCGTACTTTATCTTTAAAAATCATTTATTAAGGACACAGGATAGACGCTACTGGCAGTATAGGACTATTCCAAAAAACTTATTTTTATAAGAAGCTTGAAAACAATTAAATAAACATTCCGAGAGGACAACCTCTGCCGGCACTGCAGGTCCAAAAATGTCCTTCTATTTTGTTGGTGATGAAGAATTTTCCCTTTCACCAAATATATGAGGCCTTACGGTGGTAAAGTTTTATCAGAAAAAAAACCAAGGATTTTCAGCTACAGATTGTCACGCGCCAGGAGAAAAGTAGAAAGTACATTTGGCATTCTGTACAATAAATGGAATTTTTTTCAAAAAACAATGTAAATTATGATTTATCTTTTCTATTAGGGGGCATCCATAAATTACGTGAGGTGAAATAGGGGAGGGGGGGATCCGGCGAAATCTCACCAGATCTCACCAAGGGGGGGGGGGAGGGTCTACGGAAATCTCACGTGAGATTTTGCGAAAAATTTGGGGACAGTAGAGAGAAAAAAAAGGTCTACAATTTGCGGCAAAGTCGATTTTAGGAGGGTATAGTCTACAAAAGTTTCCAGGGCGATTTCTAGGGGGGGTTCTCACGGGCCAGATCTCACCTGAGGGGGCGGGGGGGTCCGGCCAGATCTCACGAAATCTCACCAGGGGGGAGGGGGGTCCAGAAATCCGGAAAAACCTCACGTAATTTGTGGATGCCCCCTTAATAAAGACGTGTTGTTCACTTTACAATTTTTTAAGAACGAGAGATGGGTACAACATTCAAGACGAAATGAGTATAGAAGGTTTTGTCGATATCGGAAAGGACGCCTCAGTTCCAACAAGAGGAACTACTTCAGTATATCCAAGTAAGGAACATGATAGCAGCATATTATGTTTCTGATGTTGCCACCTTACCCCGGTAAAGGAATTTCATTTAAAAACTTTTGTGTTTGCAACAGCAATTTACTATAAATTTTATAGGTATGATACATAAAATCTAGATTGTAAATACTTTACGTAAACCTGGAATTATAATAAACACGAAATATTTTGCTTAAATATTTCATTTTCGCCCTTGTCGTCCTTCTCCTCGAATCCGTCAATGGATATCCGACATATACTGGTCCAAGCTCTCTTCTTGATTCGATCATGATAATTTTTTGACGAATGTCCCAAATTTCTGGATAAGTCTTAATTACACCGATAAAATGTTCGATGTCAATATTTTCTAAAACTAATAACTCGTCTGCCATGCATGCGATCATTTGCGTAGCACTGTAATACATTGAGATCTGATATCTTACATTAGTTACTGTACATCGCTGACTAGCAGGTTTGTTTACCGTTTGTCTTCTGTTTTTCTTGGTGGGGGGCGCGCTTTTAAACATGTGTTCGTGCTTAGTTTGGTGTATTATTATATTGGCTGTGTCATTTTGTGGTGTATGGTTGTGTTTATTATTTGTTTTTGAGTACTGTGTATAGTGTTGGGTCCGTCAGGTTCGTGTATTCGTTTATTATGTTCTTTTCTTCTGCCAGTGATTTGTGGATGTGGTAGTTTCCTGAAATGTTAGAAGTTGTGGTTTGCTGTTATTAATGGTTAGTATTTGCATGTCTGACTCTATGTTTGTGTGCTGGTGATCCTATCGCAATTGAGGAAATGGCCCACAATATCCAGATGCTAATCTGGAGACTGCGCACGTCGTCTATAGCTATTGGCTAGAGAAGGTCACGTGCCAGCCTTCACTCCCCAAACAGTAGCCACCATATTACATTCGTTACTTCATCTTGCTTTTTGTTTATTTACGACAAATAGATGCAGAAACTCGTGTAAGGAAAATGCTGTTCGATATTTGTTATATTATCTGTATCTGTTATGAGAATTAGGTTAAACCTTAGAATTTTTTTGGCAGAAGATAAGACGCAATGAATTTTATTAAAATTACATAGAAATGTACGTAATCGTGAAATGTATCAGTCAAATAAATGACAGTTATCGGGTTTTGATATTATACTTTCTGTCATTTAAAGTAAAATGCATTTATTTGAATAAATCATAGCCAAATACTCCAATAATCTAACCACAATATGTTACTCATATCACGAAAATATCATTAAAAATGATCGTTATTCGTTTTTCTTACAAGCTTTTCCAGAATAAACTCCTTCTACCACCATTATAGATGATACCCGTCGTTATTCATATGAGGGCAATAGAAACTATGATTTTAGAACGCCGATATTAGTGGAGGTTGTGGTTAAGTTGACCAGAATCGAAACTGACAATTTTTTTACAGCATAATTTACTCTGAAATCAGTTTTGGCCACCCCTGATGTAGATTGTGGCTTCCTAACAATGCTCCCTTGTATTACCTGTACCTGCTACGCGACCCTACAGCATTGGTTCCCAATTACTTTTCTTTAAGTACCACTTCAAGAAAGAGCTCAACTTCGCGTACCCCTCATAACTGAAATCTTATGCATAAAAATGAATGTTTGTTTGTATGTTCGTCTTTCCTGCGTTCCTATACCATTCATCCGATTACGATGAAACTTTGGTGAGTTATCGTGTGCACGCGAATGAAAGTTTCTGACAAAAGTTTTTTAAAAAAATCATCCCCTCTCACTCTTTACAACCCTTAATGTTATACGAACACACACTTTTTTATCCGATTTCGATGGAAATTTGCATACGTATACTACAAAATAAACAGGAAAATAATGTCAATATTCAGTTTTCGGAAACTCAATTCCTTTCCACCCGCATAATTTTTGTCAGTGGTTCGATACACATCCACAATTTACTTATCGACTGAAGTTTTCACACGTATACTTTAAAACAAACAGAAAAATACTGTATACTTTTGATTTGTAAAAAAAAAAAAAACCTTTCTCCCCCTTAATTTTTGGCAATGTTCTTTACACATACTCACAGTTTTTATCCACTATCGACTTAACTATGCATATGTATACTCTAAAACCAACAGAAAAATACTGTCTACATTTGGTATTCAGAAACCCTAACCATCTCCCCCTTTCCACCCTCTTAATTTTTGTAAACGTTCTTTATATATACCCATAGATTTTATCCCATTTCAGTGGAACTTTGCACACATATACTTTAAAACAAAGAGAAAAATACTATCTACGTTTTGTTTGTTAAAACGCAGTCCCTCTTCCCCCTTAATTTTTGCAAATGTTCTTTGGACAAAATCACAATTTTTTTCCTATTATGAATAAACTTTACGCACATATCCTACAAAATAAGTGGTAAAATCAGGTTTATATTTGGTTTATAAAACTGCACCCGTTCTCCCTTTTCATCCTTCTTAATACAAATTTATAATACGTGCAACATTTCGCTTTTGAATGTATCTGGTAACGGTAGCGAAATATACCAATGTGGGTGGTAGAGGAGAATGTTTACGACAACAAAAAAAAAAAAATCAAACGGTATAAAAACGCCAAGCAACGCTGGGTGATCTGCTAGTGATAAATAAATAAATGGATTCACCCCAGTCGAGTGCTTTGCATAACCACAATATTACGGTAATATAATTCACACACACAGTTTGTCTTAAAATATTTTTGGTGATAGTAATGTTTCCATAGTTTGCTTTTTTTCAGTTATTTTAGTGATTACCTTAGTCGAGATATTACCATGCGTACCCCTTAAAGCAACATGACGTACCCTTGGGGGTACGCGTACCACCAATTGGGAACCACTGCCCTACAGTATGGGAGGTTCCGACAGTATCCCCTACGCTGACTGTTCTTTGTGGTTGGCCCCGTGTTTGGCGATTGTGGCGCTACCTTGGCCGCAGTCGGTCTGCAACAGATAACAGTTATCAGCGGAGAAAACTCCGCCAAGGACAAACCTGCCACATCCGCTGATAAAACCAACACCGGGCACATTGAGGCTCCGAACAAACCACGGAATACTTACGGAGTCATTTATGTGTCTGTCTGTGACAACCTCATACGGGAGCGTCCACAAACTAAGTGACTCCATTTCGGTCTCGTTTGAAACATCCCCCTCCCCCCCCCTTGCCCCATGCAGTCTGAGGTGGCTTTTGTCTAGACTGCCCTCGTGCTTTCCCCCGATATAGAACAAGGCTTTAACCCTATTAATCTGAGAATAAACTTTCTGCTAATTATTCTTCCAAGACTATCGTTGAAATTATTTCGTATGTAGTGAACAAGACAGATACTAGCTGTGTATATTTTTGTGTAATTATAAATATTCTGAACCAAATGGTGATACTGGGCATTCATGAAAATGACCAGTTAATGATTAATTGCGTGGGGTGTCTGGGGTGTTTTTTCCGGAATTCCGTATCCCCTCTCCCTTGGTCAGATTTGGTCGCTCCCCCCCCCCCAAAAATCTTGAGGGGATCTCCCCCCTCCCCTATTGGCCGGCCTCGTAATTTTTTTACACTTTTTTTTAGTTCTCCTACTTGCTAGAACGGTTTACCCCCCCCCGAATCAGTATCGGCGACACTTTTTTTAGCTCTACTATTCTTCAAGAAATTAATCAACGCCCCCTTATTTGTCTGTCTTTAACAATATCGTATTTCTTTTAGCAGACTATCGTTAAAATTATTGCAAATATAGTGAACAAGACAGATATTTGCTTTTTGTATTTTTGTTTAATTATATAGGGTGTTGAAGTATAAAATATTTTAGGTGATAGTATGCATCAAAATAAGTAAAAAAAGACAAAATACCACGCTAATGTGTCTCTCTCTCTTTTTTTTTTTTTTTTAGCTCATCCATGCTACTAGTATTTCAAAACCTCACGTGAGATTTCCGTTGATAACCCCCCCCCCTCCTTTTCATCCTTGGTGAGGTTTCGTGAGATTTCGCCGGACCCCCCCATCCCCTATTTTATCTCACGTAATTAATGGACGCCCCATAAGGAATCTAGCACTTTGTGAAACTGTCCTTGTTTGTCCTGTACGTGATAACATGCACTGCAGATGTTACTAAACTTCGATAGTACGCGTTTGTGACCCAATGTGTATCAGACATTTTTGTCTTATTTCAATGCATAATATCACCTCCTAAAATATTTTATACTTTCTTTAACACCCTGTGTTTTTCTCTAATTATAAATATTCTCAACGAAATGGTGATACTGCTTACTCATCAAAATGATCACTTATTCGGTACATAAAGGAGGGGTGAGAAATAGAGTCGAAAATTACAGGCCAATCAGTTTGACATCAGTGGTAGGTAAATTAATGGAAAGATTGATATGCAACCACATCAGAAATGTATGTTACGAACGTAAGTGGTTTTCAAGCAGGCAACATGGGTTCAGGCAAGGATATTCATGCGAATCTCAGTTGGTGGGATATATGCACGATATTTCAGATGAAATGGACAAGGGAGGCCAAATTGATAGTGTAGCACTAGATCTGTCAAAGGCGTTTGACAGAGTAAGCCATAAAATGTTAATGAATAAGATAAAAACTATTCGAGTGGATGAGAAAGTGATTTTCTGGGTAGAAGAATTTTTAAAAGGTAGAAATCAGAAAGTTGGAGTAGGAAATGCGGTATCAAAGGAAATGAAAGTAAATCTGGACAGGATATCTAGTTGGGTTGGTAAACATGGAATGAAGAATAATGCAAAGAAGAGTCAGCTGATTAGATAAACAAATAAAAAACAAAAGGTTAATTATGAATATAAGGTGGGGAAAGAATTGCATGCTGTAGACTTAAAATGTAAATATGTTGGCATTACATTTAATAACAAGCTTAACTGGGCAGGACACTTTGGACACGTGGTAGGAAAAGGTTTCAAAGTTCTGCACTTGTTGGAGAGAGTGATGAGGGGATGTACGAGAGAAGTAAAGGAATTGGGTTACAAAACTTTGGTCAGATCATTGCTCGAATATGGTAGTGTAGTATGGGACCCACATTTTGAGTATCAAATACAGGAGTTGGAGAGGGTGCAAAAAAGGGCTGCTAGATTTGTTTCTGAAAATTATCGCAGAACGCAATCAGTAAAAGATATGATAAAGGAGCTGGAATGGGATTCATTGCAAGACAGGAGGAGGATGAGGAGGGTCATGGGAGTGTACAGGGCATATACTGGCGATGAAGCATGGAAAGATATTGCAATAGGTATGAAAAGTAGTGCATGGAAGGGAAAAGATGACCATGACCACAAGCTGGCACTCGATTTCAGGCACAAGGGTGTAGAAAGATTTTCTTTTTTAGTTAAGGGAGTCAGGGATTGGAATGAGTTACCAAGGGGAATGATGAATAACTTACCGAAAACGTTAAAAGAATTTAAAGTTGGAATTTGTAGAGGTCAAATGTAGGTGGGTGCAGGATAGGGGGATGTTGGGGTCAACGGAAATCTCACGTGACCCCAACTTCCCCTCTTTTCGGGATATTTCGCCGGGCCCCCATTTCACCCTAAGTACTTCTGACACTTTTGGCTTCATTCATTCGGCTCTGACTGATACTTCGTTTAATCTTCCCGTCTCTGAATATCTTGTTCTCAAATTATATGATATAAGACTCTTCTGGCAAAGTTCCTTATACCCCCTGTGGTGCCTTTCTTGCGTGCGTACCTTATTATCATACGTATATCATCGTATATATTACTATACCAATCAGGTGTCTCCATTCATATCGAACCGAAATCAACAAACGAGGAGTTTTCATTTTAAATATTAAGATCTCCACTTTGGTAACATCAAGATAGGAATTTGTCGAAACTGGACCAGTAAAGGACAAAAGTATCAACTATCAAGGTCACCCGTATTAGACAGTACATAGGATTCCGTTGCAGTCGATAAGGATTGATCGCGTTACCGCTAGATAGCAGCACTTAATCTCAGAGTTATCGGCAAACTGTGTGTATTTTGTATGGTAAGGTGCTTTTTTTGGCCGTACATTTAATTCACAGTACTGGTCATCAAGGGTTTCCTGCTATTCAGCAGGTCCATGCACTGTAACAGCCTTCCACGTCTCTCTCTGTTCCGCCATTCTCTTAGTCTCTATATATTTCCCATTCATCATGATGTCATCAATCATTTTCTTCCTCTTCTTTTCCCTCCAGGACAGTTTTAAGCAGGCACTCATCCCTGAACACACTACGAATCCAGTAATTGTTATCAATCGTTTACATTATTTCTAAATAGTGTTTTTCTTTTTTTGTGATGAGGCACCCCCATGGAGGAAGGAAATATATGGAGGAGAAATGACGTTAAATCTGTGACGTCGCCTCTAAACTCTCGGCTGATACTGCGCATGCGCTGTGGCGGCAGCGGCCATATTGCGAATCCATACAAATGCAAAGTTCACATTGTGTTTGACGCTGTGATTATTTCATTTTCTAATGTGTCTAAGTATTTTATAATGCCATCTTGTGCCATCTAGTAATCTTGATGAAGCAAACGATGTTGTTGCCCCAAATGCAGTTTGCGATTCAAATACCGGTATGTGGATGTGTCTACATAGCTTCATTCTGTAGCGGCAATTTAGTGGCGATTGTGGTTAGGTCTAAATGCATTCTATACCAGAATGGTTTTGTTGTTGCATATATAAGGGACAAAGAATTTATCTATTTTTTTTAGTAATTTCATGAGAACTATGTTAGTGACAAAACGTGTATCGCGATGTAAACTACTTCCAACTATTCCCAACTAAGCTTATGATGTATGGTAACAAGATAACTATTTTTATTCTGGTCTAAGCCGCATTTCAACCTAACCATAAGTGGTAGTAAAAAAACTGAAATATCCATTCTGCATGTCCACCATGTAATTCATTGTGGCTTTGGCAGAATTAATTTTTGGTCCAGGCCGCATATCAACCCAATCCCCCCAGTTTCATGACAGTATATCCCGAAAACTAAGAAAGCTATCGAAAAATTTTATTCTCTATTTTCGATTTGTCTCGTCGTGTTACGTAAGAATCGATCATCAAATTTGACTTTTGCGAAATTTTTCTTCTGCATTTCAACTCAAGACACCTCACTTTTGATACAGTATATCTCGAGAGCTAGGCGAGATATCGAAATTTTTTATTTTTTGTCTCGTCTTTTTAAATAAGAATCCATCATCAAATTTGATTTTGACCAATTTTATCTTCTGAATTTCAACCAAAAACATCTCACATTTGAAACACAATGTCTCGGAAACTAGGCAGGATATCAAAAAATTTTATTCTTCATTTTTTATTTGTGTCATCGAGTTACATAATAATCCATCACCAGATTGCGGTTTTACGTTTATCCTAGAGTCCCCTTGAGGTTTTTGTACATATACCCCGTGTCTGTATGGATGCGGCCTAGCCCCCCCACTCCTCCTCCGCCCGGCGTCACTTCAATGCGTGGTGAAGGTCTCTTGCGTCGTCTCCATATATTTCTTTGCTCCATCGCCACCCCTCTACGTTCATATGTAACCGAAATTGATGACTGTGGTATCATTCTAACGGTGGAGGTCTCTGCTTCGGTAAAATGAAAAATTAAGAAACGAATTTCTGGAGAGTCAACCAGTAAAAGGCAAAAATGTTAACTATGAAGGTCAAGCGTGTGATACAGTTCAGGGCTACAGTACAGTACGCTTTGGTGCCGTCGAAGCGATTTACCGCAAGATATGTCACAGATATAGATCGGTAAACTGTTCGTGTGTTCTACAGTAATGAGCTTTTGTTTTGGCCGTTTATTTAATTCACAGTACTTGCGATCAATCATATATATTAGTTGTAAAAGGTGATTTTTTTGGTCAGGGGGCGTCAGTTAATGACGTGAGGTCGAATGGGAGGGGGGTCCGGCGAAATCTCACGAAACCTCACCAAAGGGGGACGGGAGGGGGGGTGAATGGAAATCTCACGTGATGTTTTGAAATTCTTGTAGGACGGTAGAGCTAAAAAAAAGTCTACAAATGACATGAAAGTCCACTTGGGGGGGGGGGTTATTTGGTCCAAAAACCGTCCTTAGAGAGGCTATAACCGTCCTTGGACGCATGAAACCTAAAAAAAGTCTCAAAAAGTTACGAGGTCGATTAGTAGGAGGGGGGGGGGGATCCGGATTTTCGGAAAATCAGCTCACGTCATTAATGGATGTCCCCCAAAGATATTGATGCAAATGAGCCAGTTGTACTAACCGCCGACCTCGCTATTCACAGTCTTTTATCCTAGAAGTTTCCGCACGGAATGCACTTGTTGCAAAGTTCTTGATACCCCTGGCGGTTCCTTCGCACGTGCTCACCGCGTTACCTAACCATTGTTTTACTTGTGTTGGTTCTCGGATCGTAATTCACGATGCGTCACGGGTTTCGGCCTACTTGAATCCCTTAAGCTATTTTAGATTCGTTTCGCAACGTTTCTGCAAGTTTGCTTAACGTCTTGGGAGTTGTGTAAGACTGGGCGTTTTCTCGGCGTTATACAAAAATAAAATTCTCTTGGGTAACTGGCATGGTTAGTCCGTTTGAAAATGGCGGCAGAATATGACCCGAGATAATTCTATCTACCATCGGAGTTATATCACTTTTTTTCGTTTATTTTGGGTCGTTTTATTAAATTGCAGTACTGGTAATCAGTATTAGTTAATTTTCATTATCTTTAAGAAGTATTTGACCGAACGTGGTGGGTGAGCGAGAACGCTCTGGCCTCGCATTCGGGAGGATGTGGGTTCGAATCCCCGTCCGGGCATCCAGATTTGGGTTTTCCATGGTTTCCCGAATCTCACTAGGCAAAAGCCGGGATGCTTCCTTCAAAAAGGCCATGGCCGAATTCCTTCCCGTTCCTTGTCCGAGTCCCATCCCGCCTCAAATGACCTCGACGACGACGAGGTGTAAAACCATTAGTAAAAAAAAAAAAACCGTAACGCGCTGACCTTGCTTTCGCGAGGAAGTGGGTTCGAATCCCCGACCGGGCAGCCAGATTTGGGTTCTCTATCGTTTCCCCAAATCACTCCAAGCGAATACCGAAAGGCTTCCTTCATACGGCCATGGTCGAATTCCTTTCCGTTCCTTGATCCTATTCCTTCCCCCATCCCCTCTAATAACCTCGCTTAAGAGGCGTAAAACCAGGTAGTTTCGGTTGATATTTGGCTAAAATGGATTTTGTCAATGTCAAAATGTTACGTTTGCCGACTTTCTAATTTTCGGTGGTGGAAAACGCGTTCCCGATTGCTGCAACGTAGTAAGATGGCATAAATGTATCGATAAATGAGGTATCATTTTAAAGATTACGGTCGCCACTTATATAACACCATAAATTAGGAAAGAAATTTTTCGTAATTTTACCCTTAAAGGGGGGGGGGGGCATTAATGACGTGAGGTAAAATAGGGGGGGGGGGGTCGGGTCAAAATCGCCAAACCTCACCATGGGGAAGGGGAAGGACAATAGAAATCTCATGTCAGGTAAAGAGAATGAAGGGAGGTAAAGCACCTGGAGTGGATGAAGTGAGCGTGGAGATGATACGAGCTGCTGGAGTAATGGGCACACAGTGGCTCTATAGGGTGATGCGGGCTGTGTGGAAGGCGGGAAAAATTCCAGAGGACTGGAGGAAAGGGGTAATAATACCCATATTTAAGAAAGGGGACAAGACTGTCTGCCAAAACTACCGTGGTATTACCCTGATGTGCCACTGTGCCAAGATATATGAGAAAGTTTTGGAAAGCCGAATAAGAAGAGCGGTTGAAAGGCAGCTAAGGGAAGAACAGTATGGATTTAGACCAGGAAGGTCAACTATCGATCTTATATTTGCAATAAGACAGCTACAAGAACGGCACTACGAGTATGGGAAAGATCTTGTGATGGCCTTTCTGGACATTGAAAAGGCATATGACAGCCTCAGCCGAAACAAAGTGTGGGAAGGACTGAGAAAAAAGTCAGTAAAAATGGAGATAGTGCAAAGAGTGAAGGATATGTATGAGGGTAGTAAGAGCTGTGTCAAAGTGGGAACGGATAAGACTGGATGGTTCCATTTGAAAAATGGACTAAAACAAGGAAGTGCCCTATCACCCCTCTTATTTATTGTAGCTATGGATGAAATATTGAAGAAGGTGGTGCAGAGCATTGGGGAAGGAAAAATGAAAGCAATGGTATTTGCAGACGACCTATTAGTTTGGGGAGAGGATGAAAGAGAGGTGCAGGATCAGCTGGATGTGTGGGAGAGAGTAGTTGCTGATTATGGTATGAAGTTCTCTGCGAGAAAAAGTGAAGTGGTGATAACAACAAGAAAGAAGAACAGGACGGACATAGGCATATCACTTAGAGGGGAGCAACTAAATAGAGTGGAATGTTTTAAATATTTGGGAAGCTGTATTGAAGAAAATGGAGGAAACAGGATGGAAATAAACGAAAGAGGAAGATGTGCAGATGGATTTTTTAAAAGTATTAGGAGCCTGGTATGGAGTAGGGATGTCCCACAAAAGAGTAAGGAGGCAATATATAAAACATATTTTGTACCAATTTTAACATATGGAGCAGAAACATGGGTGATGAAGGAGAGAGACAAAGGGAGGGTACAATCGGTGGAAATGAAATTTCAGAGGAGTAGAGTGGGAGTAACAAGAAGAGACAGAATAAGGAATGAGCGAATCAGGGAGATGATAAAGGAAGAACCGCTACAACAAAGAATTGAAAAATCTAGGCTACAGTGGTACGGGCATGTAAAGAGAATGGGAGAGGAGAGGCTACCAAGGAAGATGCTGGACATGGAGCTGAAAGGGAAGAGACCTAGAGGAAGACCGAGGGACAGATGGATGAAAGGTGTTAAGAAATGTGTGGAGGAAAGAGGAGGAAATTGGGCGGCAGTGGAAGAAGAGAGATGGTGGTTAGACAGGAAGCGCTGGCGAGGCTTTTGTTCCCAGCAGACCTGGCCAGTGGCTGGAAGCTGTCCTAGATGATGATGATGATGTCAGGTTTTGGAATTCTTGTAGGACTGTAGAGCTTAAAAAAAAAAAATAAGTTTATAAAAGTCGAATTTAGGTTGGTATTTCGTTCCAAAAGCCGACCTTAGGAGATTATAACCGCTCTTGGAAGCATGAGACCTAAAAAAAAAAAAAAAGTCTCAGGAAGTTACGAGGTCGATTAGTAGGGGGGGAGGGGGGTCTGCGTCAAATTCTGACGTCATTTTAGAGGACGGGGCAGACCACATCTCACGAAGTTTCACCAGACACGGGGGGGGGGGGATCCAGAATTCCGGAAAAACACCTCACGTCATTAATGGATGCCTCCAAGGGCAAAAGTAATAACTATGAAGGTCACGCGTATGGAACAGTTTAGAGCTGTTCCGCTAGATAGCAGCACCACTTATCACAGAATTAAGTAGGTTTCCGCATTTTTTTTTTCTGTTATGGAAACATTTCCGTCTTGCTATACTATTCGTATGTAAACATATTATTCCCGAAATTTTTTCACGTGCTATGATCGCAGCATCACATAGGAGCGTGGCCCGATTTTGGCCTCTCTGGAAATCCCCCTTCCCCCGCTCCTACAGATGTTGCCTAACTTGGCTTTTGCTTCGAAACCCCTCTCCCCTCCTATAGTTAAAATTATCGCGTACATAATGAACACGACTAATATTTAAGGTATTTATTTTTCTGTAATTATCAATATTCTGAATAAAGTGTTGACACTAGCCATTCGTAGTCTACTAATGATGAATTATTTGGTTAAACCTCTTTTTCAGTACAGTTTGGGATCATTTTTGTCTTGACGTGTTTCTAAAAACATTCTCCTTACTCATTAATCATTGTTCATTATTTGATAAAACTGAGAAAAAAACCCATTACTTGCCGCGTAAAAAATAAAGCCTAAGACCAGTTGCATTTTTTGTTTTCTTTGATCTGCTTAATAGATTTCTATAACTTGTTGGATAGTGAATACTCGTTTTGAAATACATTTTCGATAAGCCTCGTAAAGTTTGTTGTACAATGTCACTTCACAGCACACTGTGAACTTGAAGTAACACTTCAGCCAGCACTATAAAGTTGCACTGAAATTCACTCGACAGAACCAAATTATAAATATTTTATCAACGAGCGGTGTAGTTACACACTTGGACGATCCTAATGGAAACAGCTTTACTTCAAACCATCAAAACAATACCAACTGTCATTGCTATGAAAATCCCGGGTGACATTTATAAGAGATCTAGGTGCGGCATGTGTAATATTTATCTAATCTTAATGTGCCGTCGTGTGTCGGTTATTTCAAATGCGCCGGACGCGTGCAGCCCAACGCTATGACTACAAGTCATACGCATGCGAAACACTATTAGTATATAGCAGGGATGGCCAACCCAAATGATCTTGCGGGCCACTTTGGAATTACGTCATAATTTCTCTGGCCGCATATAAAATTATATATTATATTAGATGTTCCAAGATACGCGCACATTATGAGTTCGCAGAATATAATAATAATTAATCTGCGAACTGATAACTGTAAACTAACATATAAAACAGGCAATATCTGTCATATATTCGAAAGAATATTATTTTAAAATTGAAGGTAATAATTTCTCATAATTTCGACAGTTAATTTTCGAATGTATGAATGCATAAGTAATATTTTCTAAAAGTGTGATGATTCTCACATGCCGGAAAAATGTTCAAGGCGGGGCCGCGGATTGGGCACCCCTGGTATATAGGATACCTAGTGTACATATGGAAATAAATATCCATATGCTATTGTATGTTTTGTACGTTAATTTAACAGTGACAAATAATATGAATGACATGCTACGTGGCTGGATCGGAATTCCCACCCCCCCCCCCCCCCTACACTGAGTTACGTACTTTATGGACGCTCCCATACCACATAGATATGGATATGCTGTGTGTGTGTTTTGTTCAGGTTGGTCTATTCCGTTAAGGTCAGTGACAGTTTGTCATACATATGTTTTATGCGTCCAAAAGTTTTTCCTAATTGTGTCGTAATATGTTGTAAGTACTTTGTTAAATTCATATCTTGGAATGACCGCGAAAGTAAGATAAGAGAAATCAGGGCCAGAACTATTCATTTCTGTACTCATTTTTCCCACGAGCGATTAGGGAATGGAATAGAAAGGATTTACCAGGCGAGTAAACACAAAATCCGACAGGAGAAGCTTCCTATAAAGCACTCCAGCCATCCTGATCTGGGTTTTCCATGGTTTTCCCGGATCACTCCAGGCGAATGCTGGGATGGTTCCTCACAATAGCCCATGGGCGCCTCCTGCCATATCCCGTATATCCCTTCCAACCCACTACCTTCCCGGATAGGTGCAATGCACCCTCCGCCACACACTGTTAATGAATCTCGGAGTAATAATAATAACTAGTGATCGCCCAGCTGTCGAAATTCGACCGTAATTGATTAAGTTGTTTAGTTTCTTTCAAGAAAGAGTAATAATCTATTAATTCTCTGCATTACCTATAAAATTAAAACGATACACTCCACGCGTGACTGTATGCTAAATTTTAGCTTCTAATTTAACCATAGCAAATGATGACATGTATTTATCGATGGTTCATTTAGGCCGGAAAACTATTTTAGCTTTATGAAACATGCGCATTTAAATGTATCTATCAAAATAATTTCGTCATTTTGTGTGTTCGCTATTTAACTTTAGTCTATTGTCATTTTGAATTTCACACAAATAAGTATTCCTTATTTCTTCTCTCTCTCTCTCTCTCTCTCTCTCAAATGAAATTGCTGAAATTAAAAAATCAAAAGACACTTAACCAAAGTTTAACATTTTAAATAATCAAATGACCATATAGTATCTGGCAGAATCGCTACATTCCTTTTCAAAGTATTCCTTTCATAACTTCAAACATTAATCTCTACTTTGTACGAGTCTTTCGTTTTACCAAAGACCACAGAGTGTCTCAATGCGGGGAATTCACGTAAGAACTTTGGCTCCGATCCTATTTCACGCGCACACACAAGTTCGCAAATAATCTATTTGTAACATGTATTAACTTTGCTTATTATATTTTTGGGTATGGTGGGACGTTCTGCACCAGTGAAAAACTGTTACTGACCTGTTGAAATTTGGATAACTGTTTCCTTATAGTGTCCTTTTAACACACTCCTTTTCCGGAAAAGTCGACACGAATTAAATTAATAATGCCGAAATATGGGATGCTCCGCAACCGCGAAATGTTAGCAGCACTGTAAAAATGACACAAAAATTATTGATGCAGGGATCGTATCAACCTAAATAGGTTCGTTTAGTCATAGTGATCATGGTTAGGTTGAAATTCGGCCTGGACCAAGAGTGAAAAGTTTACGGGAAATTCGTTCTGCGCAGCCCATGTCGCAAACTAGAGGACCAACTGCGCATTTGTTTATAACTGAAGCAATCGATTATCTCTGACTGCTTATATCGATTCCAAGGTTTGTAAAATATATTATATATAATTTTAGCTTTCTGTATTTCTTCAAGTTCCTCCGTTCCCCCAATATTCTGGCCGCTAGCTGGCTGTCTACAGCCCTCGAAATGTTGCTTCTTGCTTCTATATAAGTTCAGAGATTAATTTCGACTGTTTTGTTTCACCAAAGACCAAAAAGTACGCCATCTGTCAGCTAAAAGGCTGCTAGCTGCGACATCTACCAGCCATCAGGTGAAGCAACGACCAGAACTGGCGGCATCTGAGCGAACTACGTAGGCGAGCGAGCGTTTTATTTTAATTAATTTAGTGTATTTGTAACGCATATTATATATAGATTTAGCTTCCTTCACTTCTTTTCCATATAATCTTTAACTATGCCAAATCTCACACTTCTCTGAGCGCGCAATATTCTTAAAAATGTATCATAAGTTTTCGCTTAGCGTATTAGTATATAGATACTTACGTACTTATTACACTAAACAAGTAAACAATTGATACAAAGGAGACGGATCTTCTTTCATCTTATTACAAACCACCAATATTACCTTTTTTTTAAAAAAAACTTATGGCTTTACGCCTCGTCGACGTCGAGGTCATTATAGGCGGAATGGGACAGGGGACAAGGAACGGGAAGGAAGCATCCCGGCATTCACCTGGAGTGATTTGGGTAAACCATGGAAAATCCAAATCTGGATGCCCGGACGGGGATTCGAACCGCGTCCTTTCGAATACGAGGCCAGACCGTTAACCGCTCACCCACCACTCTCGTTTTCCAACCTTACTGTTCATCGAATTTTATTACCGAAATTTTCGCACAAGTCATCTAGTGAACAATAATTATTTATTTTGAGAGAGAACAATAATTATTTATTTTGAGAGAATTGTGTCTTGCCATAGTCGATCGTAAAAATATACAACTTAACGTACTGCTTGGTGGAAAAAGAAGACTGATTGGCAGAGAAATTAATTAATGAACACATCGCGTTAATACCTCATATCCTCCATCATGATTTCTTTCTAGGTCATCTCCTGTATCCGTATTTGCAGCAATATCGTCGGACCGAACCATCTACGTTAGCTGTATTATTCCCGGCTCGCTTTCGGGATGTCGCGGGTTCGAATCCACGTCCGTCCATCCAGATTTGGGGTTCCCCGAATCGCGCCACGCGAATGCCGCGATGGTTTCCACAAAAAACCGTCGCCGAATTTCTTCCATTTCCTCAAATAACCTCCTCTCTCATGGCGGTAATGATACTTACGTCGACAAATCGAAAAACGAGTCTACAAACAGTAAAATACGATGAACCAGTATTGTCCTTTCACCCTTGTTTCAACTTTGTCGTACCTGATGGTATACGTAAATTCCCGAAACAAAACCAATAAAATCTGAAATCCTTACTTCCTGATTCGCTGTACTTGTAAGCAGTACCCCGGTATCCGTTTTACCAATTGTATTACCTCTTTGAAGTGAATCTTCTGGGGGCGCGGTAGTGAGAAATTCGCTATCGTTGAGCGATACGTATTAAATGCAAATGCGCACTTAACGTTCTGCGCATGCGCAACTAAAATGTTAAAGTTTTAAATTGCTTTAACACTCCCTGAAAATTACGTGATGATCTCAGATTGTATGTTTAAGTCCGGAGGAGTCGCCATTACTACACGCCGATACATGCACCAGTATTTTTAGTTGCTTTTTGTTTATTTATATCCGTTCGATGTAAATGGTTTCACTATATTTTCTGATCGCTGTCACATTAATAAAAGAAACATGGAATCGCTTTTATACAGGGTGTTACAGAAAGGTACGGCCAAACTTTCAGGAAACATTCCTCACACATAAACAAAGAAAATATGTTATGTGGACATGTGTCCGGAAACGCTTACTTTCCATGTTAGAGCTCATATTGTGGACGGCTGTGATACAATACGCCATTCTCCAGGGCTGCATCAGCGCATCAGGGATTCCATGCGACGGAGGGTGGATGCATGTATCCTCGCTAACGGAGGACATTTTGAACATTTCCTGTAACAAAGTGTTTGAAGTCACGCTGGTACGTTCTGTTGCTGTGTGTTTCCATTCCATGTTTAATGTGATTTGAAGAGAAATAATAAATTAGCTCTAACATGGAAAGTAAGCGTTTCCGGACACATGTCCACATAACATATTTTCTTTGTTTATGTGTGAGGAATGTTTCCTGAAAGTTTGGCCGTACCTTTTTGTAACACCCTGTATAGCGATACCGAGACTTTATTAATGCACGTGTCACAAATGCTTCTATTATCATGTAGAAATACTAGCATTCGTCATTACACCATAGGGATAGAATTATTTAAGATTTTAAAAATTATTTAAGTTTTGAGCTAGAACTCTGCGTTCAACACTGCATTTTTGTCGGGCTTAGTGATACAATTCTATGCTTCTTTATGGTATAGGATAATATCTACTAATCCCTATATACTGATATCTGGATAAAGTAGGCATTCACCTATCTGAAGCTGTTTACAAACTCCCAACTATTCTAGACCGGATTCACACCTAGTCGCGTAATAATCTTATAAGGTTGAATATTACACGCTTTATATTTGCTTGGCCATAATCTTTGAATTCAATTTTCATTCACTTCCAGACGTCCGAATTCTTTAAAATGTCGCAATCGTTTTAAGAACCGATGACAATATAATAATTTCATAGCTGTATCGTGGTATTCTCATTACTTTGATAGTAACAGCAAAAAAAATTGGGTGAATGTAACGGAATCATTGAATTCAACTTCCAACCACTTCCAGAAGTCCGTATCGTTTGAAATTTCGCACACGTTTTAAGAACCGATGACAATATAATAATTTCATAATTATGTCCTGGTATTCTCATTACTTTGGCAGTAACAGCATAAAAGGTGTTGAATGTACTGCAATCTTTGAATTCAATTTTCACCCACTTTCAGACGTCCGAACTGTTTTAAATTTCGCACACGTTTTAAGAACCGATGACAATGTAATAATTTCATAATTATGTCCTGGTATTCTCATTACTTTGGCAGTAACAGCATAAAAGGGGTTGAAAGTACTGCAATCTTTGAATTCAGTTTTCGCCTATTTCCTGAAGTCCGAATTGTTTTAAGAACCGATGACACTATAATAATTTCGTAGCTATGTCGTGGTATTCTCATTACTTTGACGGTGAGAGCAAAAAAATGGTTGAATGTACTGCAATCTTTGAATTCAATTTTCACCCACTTTCAGACGTCCGAATTGTTTTAAATTTCGCACACGTTTTAAGAACCGGCGACAGTATAATAATTTCATAACTATGTCCTGGTACTCTCATTACTTTGGCAGTAACAGCATAAAAGGGGTTGAATATACTGCAATCTTTGAATTCAATTTTCACCCACTTTCAGACCTCCGAATTGTTTTAAAATTTGCACACGTTTTAAGAACCGATGACAATATAATAATTTCATAGTCAAGTTCTGATATTCTCATTACTTTGACAGTAACAACATAAAAATGGTTGAATGTAACGGAATCTTTGTATTAAATTTTTAGCCACTATTAGACATCCAGATTGTTTGAAATTTTGCACTCATATTAAGAAGCAATGCCAGTACCATAATATCATAGCCATATGCTTGTATTCTCATTACTTTGACAGTATCAACAGAAAAGTGGTCGAATGTAACAGAATCTTTGAACTCAATTTTCAACCATTTCCAGTCTTCCAAATTTTTTTAAAATTTTGCACGCGTATTAAAAACCAACGCCAATTAAATAATTTCCTATTATTCTGATTACTTTGACAGTAACAACATAAAAGTGGTGGAATGTAATGGGATTTTCGAATTCAGTTTGCACCCACTTCCAGACGACCGAATTGTTTGAAATTATTCACACTTATTGAGTATCGATGGCAATACAATATTTTCGTAGCAATGTGCTAGGATTCTCATTACTTTGACAATTAAAAAAAAAAAAAAATCATGCTTTTTTAGAATGTAAGCTAAAAAGTTAAAAATAAAATTATAGTTTTAAAAATTAAAAAAAAAACCAGGATATTCTTAGAAACGTGAACTAAAGATTTAACATAATCTTTAAATAAAGATTTTGTTCAACAGTGAATAGATGTCCCAGAATTCAGTATGACTTTTGAATAAGCTAAAAATAAGAATAGCTACAGTCATTAATTTTAATGAAAATAGTGTGTGGAGCTCTTTTCTTACTTTCAAAATGACTCTACCTACCGATAAAAAAATTTAAGACAGCTAATATCTAGCACCCACGCTTTTTTTTTTTTTTTTACGTTTTTACGGTAAAGTTATTTTTTTCAGTGGCTTTATTCTTATTTTTTATTAACTTATTCAAGAAATAACCGGCTTTTGGCGAAGATTCGAGCGTACGGTATATCTGATCAGATTTGCGAATGGATACGCGATTTTCTAACTAGTCGTTCACAGTATGTCGTTGTAGAGGGGGAAGCCTCTTCTAAGCTAGATGTTACTTCGGGCGTTCCTCAAGGAAGTGTAATAGGACCACTTCTTTTCTTAATTTTTATAAACGATCTCGGTAACAACGTTAATTGCAGGATGCGATTTTTCGCTGATGATGCACTTATTTATAGGGAAGTGAGGTGCTCTGACGGTTGCTTAGAAATTCAGCGCGATCTGGATGTTATTTCGGAATGGTGCCGTAAATGGCAGCTTACACTTAACTGCAAAAAGTGCAAGGCAATGCAAATAAGTAATAAAAAGACCCCGTTTGCTCAGGAGTACAAAGTTGACAATTCAGTTATTGACACGGTAGATTCCCTGAAGTATCTAGGCGTAGCAGTACAAAGCAACATGAAATGGGACATAACTTCCGTCGTAGGCAACGCTAATTCTAAACTGCGATTTATAAGTAGTATTTTGCAAAGTTGTAATGCTCATACAAAGGAAATTGCGTACAAAACACTAGTGCGTCCGCATTTGGATTACTGTTGTGGGGTTTGGGATCCGTATCGCAAGGGATTGATTGACACATTAGAGAAAGTACAGAGGAGAGCCGCTCGATTCGTGACTGCTAGTTACAGTCCTTACGTAAGTGTCACAAAGCTGATACGTGGGTTGGGCTGGGATTGTTTGGCGGACAGACGACGCCGTTTTGTTTCAATTTGTTGGATAATATGCGAAAATCTTTAAGTTACGAGCGCAACGAAATACTTCTTCCGCCAACCTATTTAGGTCGCAATGACAGGAGGGATAAGATTCAAGAAATAAGAAGCCGTACTGATAAATTTATGTATTGTTTCTTTCGTCGTTCTGTTCGGGATTGGAATGCACAGAATTAGGATTGGTGCTTAGCACCCTCTGCCACCCACAGTAATTGTGAATTGCAGAGTATAGATGTAGATGTAGAAATTTAGTCATACTGAATTTTGGGACATCCTATCGCTGTTGGATAAAATCTTCATTTCAATACTGGTATAAGGCCGTGACCGTTTCTTGCGTATCGTAACGGGTCTACAATAGTTCCAATTTTTAGGGTCAAAGATTATTACAGGATGACCTGATCTGAACAAATATGAACTTGACCTGTGTTTAACCCTTAGAGTGACTAAAATCTCTTGAGTTTTAAAACTCAGAAGTATTAAACACGTTCAGGGACGATAGCGCTATCGTATTATTGTTTCAAAGGTCATAGAGTCCAACTTGCTGAAATACTTGTATTTGACCCTAAAAGTTCACTCTGCAAAATTTGAAGAGTTCCTGTTTGCTTCGAAAGCATCACGCTGTTTTATATTGACGCTGGGCAAAACTTCATAATGTACTCTTTGGTCGTTGTGTCTGCAAAGGGTAGCGAACTTTATACAGATTCCGGATTATTAAACAGTTGAGCAACTCCCAAGAAATGAATTGCCAGAAAAGTCGATTCGGTAATATTTGGTCTGATGCCCACTTTAAATAACCTAATACCTCAAGTACAGCGAACATGAACAAAAACATTTTTGAAAATGGTCAGTTAAATACGTAAAAAAAAATAAACCGTAATGTCGAGCAGCAACATTAGCTAAAGTTTTAATTAAATTTCGCCCAGCCCGGAATGAGAATTGCCATTCGTGGTTATAGCAGATGCCATGAGTAATTTACGTTTTTTAAAGTTTTTTATGTTACTTTTTGTTGTTGTTGTCATTAGTCTTTCGACTGGTTTGATGCAATCCTCCATCCCTTCCTATCCTGTGCTAACCTCTTCATCTCTACATACCCCTTACAACCCACGTCCTCAATTATTTGCTTCATTTATTCTAATCTCTGTCTTCCTCTACAGTTCTGTTCCCTCTACTAACAAATTAACCAAATATGACCTACCAGCCTGTCTCTTCTTTCTGTAAGCTTCTTCCACAAACTTCTTTTCTCACCCATCATTTCCAAAACTCGTTCATTTCTTACTTTGTCTGTCCACTTAATTTTCAGCATTCTTCTGTAGCACATCATTTCAAATGCTTCAATTTTCCTTCTTTCTGCTATTCCTGAAGTCCATGCTTCGCTGCCATAAAGTGCTGTGCTCCACACAGAGTTTTAAAAAGTTGTTTCCAAGTCCTAGCTCAATATTCGAAACTAAAAGATTTCTCTTTTTCACGAAGGCTCTTTTCGCTAGTGCTATTCTGCTTTTAACATCATTCCTGCTTCGGCCATCGGTTGTAATTTAGCTTTCCAAGTAGCCACATGTTACTGAAAGGTACTTGTAGTTCCACGTTTTTTCAGCCGTATAGTTTTTGCCTATTTTTTAAGACTAAAATACTACGAAAAATCAACTTAATGAATGTATTCTGGCATTTGCATGGAGAGGGGTTTCCGTCAAAATCTCACATCATCTTAGGGGGGGGGGGGTCCGACCACATCTTAGCAAATCTCACCAGAGAGTGCGGGAGGGGGAAGGGGGGACCGTAATTCCTGAAAAACACCCCACGTGGTTAGTGGACGCCCCGTTTACATTATGAGGCACTTGTCCAGCTACTAGTATATTGCCTCGCCTCAGCTCAGCTGGTGTTGGGGCCGCGAATGCGTCACTGTGTTTGGGCTGTTTATCTCGCGCTGTTTGCTCTGTGCCTCAGCGAAGCATTCCCTCCACTACACTCTCGGCGGCTGATCTAATTTTCGTCTTAGCCGCTTGATAGGTTTCCTAAGGGCAACGGGGACCCGACGGCAATTCCAGACAAATCTACTTACACCATAGAGACACCAAGACTTTTACACATATTAATTAAATCAGTCAAGTATCGGTGTCCTTAAGTCACATATTTCCTTTTGCATTTCGCTTCTTTTGAAATTAAACTTATTTGGCCACTTGAAATATTAAAGCTTAAAATTCCATTGTTATTCCATCAAAATAACGCGGTGACGTCAGACGGTTTGTTTACTATCGGTGGAGTCTTCATTATTGTTTACTAGCTCGTACCAGCGACTTGATACGCGTGGATTAAGAATTTCTTTACCAGAATTGAATATAGAAAGTTGTTGGTAGCGAACGATTGGTCCCAAACAACACAGAGTCGGCATAATATGACAGGAAAGCCATCACTATATCATTCCACCATCGAACCTGTCTCTTGAAGAGAATCAATTTCCAACATATTTCTGTCACCATTCGATAAGGTCTCAAAATTTCATGACTACAACTGTTGATCATACTGGAAAAAATGTCCTCTGCCCTTCATACAGATTTTCTTGTCAAATTCCATCAACATCGATATAGCCATTTAGTCGTCAAAACGTAACAAAAAGACAGAGACTTACTTCCGTATTTATAGTATTATTACTGCCGTCTCTCTCTCTCTCTCTCTCTCTCTCTCACACACACACACACACACACACACACACATACTCTGACTGACTGTGGACAACCCCTGAGGGATCATTGTAACGTAAAAAAGTGTGCACCTACAGCTTTGCAAAAACTACCTATGATTTGCCTCGCATTGCACCCCTAACTTTATAATATCTACAGTTTAACATTCAATCCGAATAACCGACGGTCCAGACCTGACTCTTACGATCAAAAACAATTTTTAAAGATCTTAGCCTCCACGGAGATTTGAACCGGAGACCACTACCCAAACATTAGTAAGCCAGCGCTTTATCCACTCAGCTATATGACCATACACGGAAAAACAATAGAGAGAGTTTCATATCCAACGCGTCTGTCTATCGCCGTTCAGTAGTATTTCGAAATTATGAGACAACATGTGTTATTTATACAGATAATTTTTCAACCAAATGTAGACAGTATTTTTCTCCTTGTTTCAAGGATAAGTGTGCAAAGTTTCATCGAGATCGGATGAAAACTGTGGATTTGTATGAAGAACAAACAAACAAACATACATTCATCTTTATATATATAGATAGATAGATAGATTACTGCATGTCACAAACACAATGCCAGCGAATCACCCTTGATGAATCATTATAACGTAAAAAAGTGTACACCTACAGCATTGCAAGACTACCTACGATTTGCCTCGCATTGCACCCCTAACTTTGTAATATCTACAGTTTAACATTCAATCCGAATAACCGACTTCCCAGGCATGACTCTTACGATCAAAAACAATTTTTAAAAATCTTTGCCTCCACGGAGAATTGAACCGGAGACCACTACCCAAACATTAGTAAGCAAGCGCTTTAGCCACTGAGCTACATGACCGCTACACGGAAAAACAGTACAGAGACCTCCATATCCAACGCGTCTGTCTATCGCTGTTCAGTAGTATTTCGAAATTATGAGACAACATGTATTATTTATACAGATAATTTTTCAACCAAATCTAGACAGTACTTTTCTCCTTGTTTCAAAGGATAAGTGTGCAAAGTTTCATCGAGATCGGATGAAAACTGTGGATTTGTATGAAGAACAAACAAACTAACAAACATACATACATACATTCATCTTTATATATATAGATAAAGTAATTGTACTAATGAACTGTGATAAAAGCATGTTTTAAGTTTTTGATAATTTTCATTTGTTTACTTCAAAAACTTGCACAAAATTCCACTATACCCTATAAATGTAGACGAAGGAAACACAAAAAAATAAACAGAAAAAAAGTGTACCCTAAATATAGAAGATTCATTTCTTGTGTGTGAAAAAGAGAATTCTCCACGGTTTTTGTAACATTTTCTTTCAAGTGGAATATATCAATCAGACATTCACAAGAAGAAATTCTCTTTAAAAATCGATTTTTGGATATTGTAAAAAAAAAAAAAAAAAACAAAAAAAAAAAAAAAAAACTAAAAACTAGTACTTTCGTATCTTACACGGTATTCGATTTAGGAAATTCTCCACCGAATTTTCTTGTCGAAAAAAATTATCTGTTCTACTATCGAATTCCTCAAAATAACACCTCTAGTTATTTTGAGTTAACCATGAATTCCAAAAAGATCGCAATAGCTTTTATATGAACTTTTACTGTCACTGTAAATTAGGAAAGAATTTTCGAATCAGTAATTTCGGGAATACAGGGAAAAGGATGATACTTTTTCACAGTGAATGAAATAAACAGGAAAATCGGTTTTTTTATATTCTCCATTAATACCCGTCGAGAGTATCTGAAGAAAATGTTTATTTAAGTCCTCCACCACTAACCCCTCCTAAGTATAAGTACCCCCAAATCATTTCTCGTTTTTCCCCCCACTTCTGGCTTTACGCCTCGCCGATGTCGAGATCGTTAGAGCCGGGGGAAGGAATGGGAAGGTATTCGGCCATGGCCTTTTGAAGCAAGCATCCCGGCATTCGCCTGGAGTGATTTGGGGAAATCATGGAAAACCAAAATCTCCATGCACGGACGGGGATTCGAACCGCCATTCTCCCAAATGCGGGGCCAGAGCGTTAACCGCTCACCCACCACGCTCGGTCCAGTTTTTCAAAATTCACGCTATAATCCTACTAAAGTTATTAAGCACTAACTTTGTTGACAATTACTAATTTCTCAGTTAGTCTTCACAAGTTAGGAGCTTGGTTCATGGTTCCGATTTTCAGTCGGAAGGTACGAAACCATTCAAATCGGTACCTTGTGACACAGCGGAAATATTTTTTATGAGAGACTTATATTTTGTTCCTTGAGCATTAACAATGATTGCTCTTAGAGGGGAAAACAAGAAAGTTTAGGTTACTATGGTGATGTATCAAGAGAGAAGCTAGCGGAGGTTTTGTAAGGCGTAGAATACCAGTCATTGTGAAAAGAAGAACCTTGCATTTTCGGATAAGTGATGTGCTGAATGTAGTTTTCCGAGGAGACAAAATAAAAAAACAAGAACGGTAATAAACATTGAAGCTCTTGGAAATAAAAACTCTTTATAATTATAGGACGAATAAACAAAAACACACGGTTGTGCAACATGGCGACCGTGACAGGACTTCAATTTATGTGTGTTTTGTTTAGTGCTTTTAGTCTTTTAGTTTTTTGCGGTCATTAGTCTTGCGACTGATTTGAAGCAATCCTCCATCCCTTCCTATCTTGTGCAAACCTCTTCATCTCTACATACCCCTTACAACACACGTCCTCAATTATCTGCTTCATATATTCTAATCTCTGTCTTCCTCTACAGTTCTTACCTTCGTCAGTTCCCTCCACCAGCAAATTAACCGGTCCCGCATGTCTCAAAATATGACCTACCAGCCTGTCTCTTCTTTCTGTAAGCTTCTTCCACAAATTTCTTTCCTCAGCCATCATTTCCAAAACTCGTTCATTTCGTACTTTGTCACTCCACTTAAACCTAGCGTGGTGGGTGAATGGTTAACGGTGTGGCCTCGCATTCGGGAGGACGGCGGTTCGAATCCCCATCCGGGCATCCAGATTTGGGTTTTCCATGGTTTCCCCAAATGACTCTAGGCGAATGCGGGGATGCTGCCTTCAAAAAGGCCATGGCCGAATTCCTTCCAGTTCATTGTACCCAAACCCATCCCGGATCTAATGACCTTAGTCGTCGACGAGGCGTAAACCATAAGTAAAAAAAAAAAAAAGTGTCCACTTAATTTTCAGCATTCTTCTACATCTACATCTACATATCTACATATATCTACTCTGCAATTCACAAAATTGTGGGTGGCAGAGGGTGCTCAGCACCAAAGCTAATCTCTTTGCTGTGCATTCCAATCCCTAATGGTACGAGGGAAAAAAGAATTCATATAAGAATCAGTCCGGCACCTTATTTCTCTAATTTTATCTTTCCTGTCCTTCCGACTCAAATAGGTTGATGGAAGAAGTATTTCACTACACTCAAAAGTGAAAGTGGGAGTACGCATGTTTACCAATAAGTTTAAACGAAACGTGTGTCGTCTATCTACCAGAGACTCCCAGCCTAGTCTACTAATCAGTTTCTGTGACGCTTTCATAAGGACTGTAGCAAGCGGTCACGAATCGAGCGGCTCTTCTCTGTACTTTCTCTATACTTTCGACCAATCCCTTACGAAACGGGTCCCAAATGGCACAACAATAATCCAAATGTGGACGCACAAGAGATTTGTACGCTATCTGCTTTGTTTGTTCATTACAATTTTTCAAGATTCGACCTATGAATCGCAGCCTAGAATTTGCTCTACCTAATGTGTATGTCCCATTTCAAATTCCTTTGTACTGTTACTCCCAAATATTTCATAGAATCGACCATATCAATAACTGTATTGTTTAACTCGTATTTCTGAACAATTGGATTCTTTTTGTTAGTTATGCTCATTGTCTTGTACTTTTTACAATTTAAAGTTGGCACTCAGCGCACCATGCCAAAATAACATCCAGATCACGCTGAATTTCTAAGCAATCGGCCAAATTTGTTACTTCCCTATAAATAACCGCATCATCAGCAAACAATCTAAAAAGGCTTTTCAATTTGTCTCAGAGATCGTTTATAAAAATTAAGAAAAGAAGTGGTCCTATTACACTTCCTTGAGGTACACCCGATGTAATATCTAGATTAGAAGAACTTCTGTAGCAATGCTTTCAAATGCTTTTGTTAGTATTAAGGAAAGATGGTCCTTTTCGTAAAATCTGTGTAAAACTGGTACACGGAATGAGAGACATAGGTATCAAAGAATTCGAGGTCTGTTTTATAAGTTTACCAGTATCTATTCATATTAAATCCGTGGTAAACCTCACAATGCCACTGAAAGAACTGGTTGGTCCCACGTGATTGGAATCTTGTGAATGTTTACGAGCTGCGAGGAATTTTCAGTGAGTTACCTGGAAGTGGTTGTGTAGTGTTGCAAGCGGCAAGGGCGGGTCGCATCGACTGGAAGCCGTACAAGTGCGATTGAAGAGACACTGTATTCTGGTGATGGCTACGGCATTCCTGTGTTCACCACTAGCATAGCATTGAGCAGCTATCTTCCTTCTCCTTGAATATTGTCACTATTAATCATATAGCGCCTACGCCAATATTATTCGTAAAAAAAATTTCTCACGAGTCATTCATGCCATTTCATACCTAACCAAAATTGACAAATGAGGTATCCCCTTTGGTAAGATCATAAACTAAGTAAAGGATTTTTTTTAGAATTTGACATTTACAGCGAAAAGAATCACTATTTCTTAAACTTTTTTTTATCACTAGCCATTTAGCTCCCTTGATACCTAACCGAGATCAATAATTGAGGTATCACTCTAAAGATTATAGTCTCCACTTTGGTAAGTTCATGTACTAAGAAAGGAATTTTTCGAAATTTGACCATTAAAAGGAAAAGATTTCCGTTGACCCCCCCCCCCCTCGCCGTTGGTGACGTCCCTTAAGTACGCAACATACAAATATAAGCCGTTCAATACTTTATAAGTTGTATAGAATCATAAATTTGAATACACATGTGAACACCATTAATATTCATGAAAAAATCAATTTAAAAACACTCGCGTCAAAATTGCGTCATACAAACTTGCACAATCTATATTTTTTAATCACTCTTTATAACAATACTAAGCTACGACGCTAGTAATTGATATACGAGAAAGCAACAATCCAACGCCGCACCAACTATCGGTTTTGAATGATACTTCTAAAACATGATCGCAACGCTGCCTATACATAACATAATCAAAGATTACGGGATGTAAAACCAAATGTAGACAGTATTTTTCTGTACGTTTTTGATTATATATGTGTGTGTGAAAAGTTCCATCGAAATCGGATAAAAGCAATGAATTTGTATAAAAATTAAGGTCCTGTAACGGGGAAAAGGGTGTGGTTTTTTAACTTTTTTTTGTTCAGAAGACTCCATGAAGAAATACAAATATGTGTCAACTTTTGTGGTGATCGGTAAAACGGTGTCGAATATACTAAGCTTTCTATAAACAACATTGACAAAAATTAAGGGATGGAAAGGGGGAAATGAATTGGCCTCATTAATTTTTTTTTTTTACATGTTGACGGTATTTTTCTCCTTGTTTTAAAGTGTTTGTGTGCAATTTTTCATAGGAAACGGATAAAAACTATGCGTTTCGATAAAGATCATCGGAAATTAAAAGCGGAGGGGGTAAAGGGAGAGAGGGGTTGCCCTTTGGCAAACCAAATGTTTTTCTGTTTGTTTTGAAGTATACTTGTGAAAATTTCAATCGAAATCTGATAAAATCTGTAGGTTTTGGATAAATTAAGGGATGTAAATGGAGAGGGGGTGGTTTTTTTTTTGAATTTCTTTGAATCTAAACCATTCTCGAATCAACTTAATCACACACACACAATATTTCATAAAAATCAGTCCAGCCTTTTAGCACATACTCACGGACAGAAGAAATGTAGGTTATATATAAAGATTGACGAGACAGGAACATAATTTCTAGTAAGGACTATGTACAATACACGTTGAAGTAGCAATAGCTCGCGCGCTCTTAAGAGACTAACCAAGTAGTTCCTCTCTTTTGGGGGAATCTTAGAATCGACGAAGTCAGTGCAATCTGTATAAAGTTCTTGGGCAATTATCATTTTTTTTATTAACAAGTATTGTAAGTTAGAGTGTACAAGGGGATACACAAAAATAGCCGGAATAATATTGCCGTGGGCGGAGAGTACGCATTTCTGCCACTAGGCGTTTATAGCTCAACTCATTGCCAGTTCATTGCCGCCTGCGTTGTCGACCTGGCTTGTTCTGTTAATCTGCTAGCTGACAGTTTTGCGAGCGCTGTTTTGTTATTTTTTCGTTTTTGATGGTGACAAGTGAACAACGCGCAGCTGTGAAATTTTGTTTTCCACTTGGTAATAATGCTGCTGAAACTGTTCTAATCTTGAAAACAGTTTACAAAGATGGCGCTATGGGAAAAAAGCTCAAGTGTACGAGTAGTTCGCTCGGTTTAAAAATGGCGACATGTTGATTGATGACAAACCTCGTTCTGGACGTCCATCAACTGCACGAATCGACGAAAATGTTGAAAAAATTGGAGAGCTTGTGCTCTCAGACCGTCGACAGACAATTAATCGACTGTCAGAGATTAGTGGGTTATCTTGGAGCTCGGTTCAGCGAATTTTAACAGAAGATTTTAGAATGAAAAGGGTTGATCCAAATTTGTTCCCCGGGCTCTGACTGACAATCAAAAAGAACGTTGAGTTGAAACATGTCGTGCTTTGGAACAACAGCTTGAAACTGATCCAGATTTTCTGTCAAAGGTCATTACTGGTTATGAGTCATTGTGCGATGTTTACGACAAAGCAACAATCATGCCAATGGAACCGTAATTGTCACCCCATCCAAAAAAAGTCAAGTCAAATCAAACATCAAAACAATACTCATTTGCTTTTTTGATCCCAAGTGCGTAGTTCATTCAGAGTTTGTTCCCCTACATCAGACCGTCAGTCAAACCTTTTAATTGGAAGATTTAAGAAGATTACGCAATAGTGTTCGTCAAAAAAGACCTGATTTGTGGTAGACAGGAGACTGGTTCTTCCACCACGACAATGCACCTGCACACACAGCTGTCTCTGTTAGGCAGTTTAAATGGCATGGTTCCGCTGCCCCACGCACCTTACTCGCCTGACCTGGCTCCGTGCGACTTTTTCTTATTTCCACGCATGAAAAGGGGCATCAAAGGACACCGATTTGACACCATTGAAGATGTCAAGAAAAGAAAAAAATAACGAGGGAGGAGCTGTCAGCCTTTTCTGTAGATGACTACAGAAAATGTTTGGAACAGTGAAAGCACCGGTGGGACAAATCTATTAGTTGTATTGGAGAGTATTTCGTAGGGGATAAGGTTGTTTTGTAAAAGATTTGAAAATATATAGCTTTTAAAAAAATAATTCCGTTTTTTCTGTACTCCTTCGTATTTTTGTTCAATGCGCGTTGCAATACGAACTTCGGTAGTTTCAACAGCAGAATATTTCTACTTAAGACCCACCGAGTTAAAAAAAAATTTGCCGGGAAGATGGGTTACTGTAGTGCTATGGCAGATAGTCGACTAATTAATACTGACTACACCAACTAATTCCTCCCAGCGTGATAGGGATCAAGTGACTCAGGTTCGAATCCCGCTCTCGGTTATTATTTTTACTAGTCTCATATCTGGTTTTCACTTCTGCAAAAATTACGCAGAGGGGTTGAAGCAGTGCTGATATTATTCTGAATATTAACGGTAATTGTTTGAAAGCTTTCAGAAGTAATCTGAATCCAGTAAACAGCTGTAATGGGCGAAAATAGTATGAAATGTGCTCGCATTAGGCCAGCGTCCACGTGTTAATGATTTAAATATGATCAATTTATGCTGAAAAGCGTTTGTTGCGCTAACAAGCGGACATACAGAGCTGCTCAAACGTCGTTAAGGGCACTACGGCTGACCTGGTTGCAGTTTTTATGTTGTTTTCTGCAGTCACCGATCTCCACCTATGAAAATTCACAGGTGAAATAACACAAAACTGATAGTTATATCGTCCTTAATGACTCGACGTCGACAGGGCTTGTGGGATGTAATCTTTAGATTGTCCTGCTCCAGGTTTGTTTTGTACGAAATTCATTCCCTTGCCTCCTCCTATTTTACGTGTCACTATATATTTGGAATTTATATAAGATTGAGCGTATTCCAGTTCGTCTTATGAAACAACATTTACGTAAGATCCCGGATTTCCGAAGCCAACGTGAAAAAAAAAAAAAATCCTCTCATTGCGGTCTGGTCTCGCATTCGGGAAGACGCGGGTTCGAATCCTCGTCCGGACTTACAAATTTGGGTTCTCCATGCTTTCCCCAAATCATTCAAGTTGAATGCAATGATGGTTCCGTCAAAAGGCCGTGACGATTTCCTTCCCGTTCCTTGCCTCCAGTACCTTCTCGACTTTAATGACCTTGACGTCGAAACGCCAGAAGCAAAAATAAAAAATAATTAAAAAAATAATTTCATGAATCTGATAATAAAATATGTTTATGTGGAAAATGCTCTTTCTGAAAATTTTCCAAATTTTGTAAAATCTCAATTATAATGCCTTCCAATTATTATTTTTTCTTTGTTTGATTTAGATGTGCCATCTAGATAGCAATTCTGAAGAACGAATAATAAATTAAATTTATAAATCCTTTCTTATAGATTTTTTTAAAAAAGTGTTTGTTTCTTTTGAAGTGAAACTACTGTGGGCGCAGTAGGGAGAATTTTACTAGCGTTACGAGTTACTCGTTAAGTACGCATGCGTCGCAACGTTCTGCGCATGCGCAATAAAAAAGTTAAAGCCAAATTTGCTTAAATCCCACTGAAAATGATGTGATGATTTCAGACTGTACATTTACATCCGGATGAGTCGCCTTTATTACATACGGATACATGCACCTATATTTTTAATTGTTTTTTTTTGTTATTCGTTTCTTTTTTTTATTTATGCTCGTTCAATGTAGATGGTTTCATTATAATTTCCGGTCGTTCATATTGCGAGAAAAGAAATATGGACTCACGTTTATATAGCCACACAGAGAATATATTAATGGGCACGCGACAAAATCTTTTGTTTTCATACCGAGCGTGGTGGGTGAGTGGTTAACGTTCTGGCCTCGCATTCGGTAGGACGCCGGTTCGAATCCCCGTCCGGGCATCCAGATTGGATTTTCCATGGTTTCCCCAAATCACTCCAGGCGAATGTCGGGATGCTTCCTTCATAAAAGTCCATCGCTGAATTCCTTCCCGTTCCTTCTCACCAGTCCCATCCCGCCTCTAATGACCTCAACGTCGACGAGGCGTAAAGCCATAAGTATTAAAAATAGTAATAATAAGAATCTAGAAATCTTCGTAAAACACAGGCTGAAAAGGTAGATTAACGAAAATTGATTACAAGAATGGTTATCAGATAATTCTGTCAAATATGTTCTCCGGTATAAAAGCTCTAGTCACGAAATACAGACTAAGGCTAGATGGATACTGTATAGTCTAGGCGAAGTGAGTTTTAATTTTTAATAATTTTCTTTTTTTACGAGAATGACTTGGAAAAAGTTCCTATTAAGGGGCCATCTATAAATTACGTCACAACTTGAGGGGGGGAGGAGGTCAACAAAGTGTGACATCGTGTGACAAGGGGGGGGGGGGCGTGTCATAAACTTTGTGACATCACATGCATGATTTGTATCACTTTTTGGCTCGTGGCGGAAGATGATGTTGACACATCGAATGTTCCCAACACTATCGAAATCAAGAATGAAGTGACTATTATGCCAATATAAACAGTATCAAGGAATGGGTTCAAAATCCATGGACACATGATGATTCAATTTTGTATCATTAATTCGATTTTTTATGTTTTATACATTTTCTTAAATGTTTGATCTATTGTTGATATGATTTTATAACTATAAATACATAAATCATCTTGGAAATGCTGTTTTAATTTATAAATTTACAATTGCAAAAAATGTGACGTCACACCAGGGGAGAGAGGGTCCCACAAATGTGACATCATGAAATTCGTGTGACGTAATTTGTGGATGGCCCCTAAGTGTAAAAATCTAATACAAATAGTATCGTTCGTCTTTTGGAGTTCGTAAGAAACAAACAAACAAATAAACAAACAAACAAGCAAACAAACAAACAAACAAACAAACAAACAAACAAACAAACAAAACAAAAATAAACAAAAAATACACACACAAAAATACAGGCAAAATACATAGAGAAATACATAGAAGTTTCAGTTGTTGTGCGTGTACCAGTTTTTGTTTTTGGTACGTCTAATTTAACAGGGAAGACATGGGAGAGTTGTCGCTTGTACGTGCACCTGTTGTCGGCAGTATATGGCGCAACTCATTCTCGCTGAGTTTATTCGTGGTCATGACGAACCCACGCCTCCATCGACCTGTCCGCACTGCGGAGCAACACTATACCCAGGGCTACCAACCCCGAGGCATTGAATTCCACTAGCATACGCAAAAAACACCTTCCTGAAAAATAAATATTCGCTTAATTAACTCTTAAAATTCCGGCCATTTGATTCACATTAGATATATCTAATGCTCTAGAATAAAAAAATAAAAATAATAATTCAAATATCAAAAATTTATTTACCTTGCAGCTTTCACTCAACGGATGTCAGCGACTGTAGAATCTGTATTTGATGCAAAATACGTTTTCATCATGAAAACATCGTTTTTTGGGAGATTATTTTACAAAACCGCTTCCACTCTCTATTTGTGTATTATTACTCTCGCAAGAATGCAATATTTCACCAGTTTTACTGATAAATTACCATAAGACTTAAATACAATCATAAAATTATAAAAACGTCCAGTAACTACGCCTTCATCTATATATATATATAAAGATGAATGTGTGTATGTTTGTTTGTTCTTCATACAAATCCACAGTTTTCATCCGATCTCGATGAAACTTTGTACACTTATCCTTTGAAACAAGGAGAAAAATACTGTCTACTTTTGGTTAAAAAAATTTCTGTATGAATAATACATGTTGTCTTATAATTTCGAAAAATACTGAACGGCAATAGACAGACGCGTTGGATGTGTAGGTCTCTGTACAGACTTTCCGTATAGCGGTCAGGTAGCTCAGTGGTTAAAGCGCTTGCTTACTGATGTTTGGATCGTGATCTCCGTGGAGGCAAAGATTTAAAAAAATTGTTTTTGTACGTAAGAGTCACGCCTGGACCGTTGGTTATTCGGATTGAATGTTAAACTGTAGATATCACAAAGTTAGGGGTGCAATGCGAGGCAAATCGTAGGTAGCCTTGCAATGTTGTAGGTGTACACTTTTTTACGTTATATTGATCTCTCAGCGGTGATTCGCAGTCAGTGTGTGTGTGACCTGCTGTAATAATACTATAAATACAGAAGCAAGTCTCTGTCTTTTTGTTACGTTTTGACGACTAAATGCCTATACCGATATTGAGGGAATTTGACAAGAAAATCTGTAGCGAGGGCAGAGGACATTTTTTTTCGGTGTGAATGACAGTTGTAGTCACGAAATTTTGAGAACTTATCGAATGGTGACAGAGAGACGGATGTGTGTGTTAGTCTGTGATGTTACGTCGGTTGCTCAAGCTATGCTTCTCGCACATTATGTTTCTGTATAATTTGTTAATAAATTTCGTTTAGAGAAAAAAACGTGTTATTTAGAATAGATGTCAATTTTCCCTGTCCTATTACTTTGTGTCTGCTTAAATGTTTCTGGTACCTGTTTATTTTTCCTTCTTTTTTGACATGCCTTGCGGGCGTAAACTGGTCTAAGTTGTAGCTCTAGCAGAGCACGAGCAGCTAAAGTTATTAGAACCCAAGAATCGGATGCTCATGCTGAAGAAAGAAGAAAAGACCAAGTTGAAATAAAGCTGTCCTTAGTTAAAACCCCTCCCCCCCCCACATCCCCCTCACCTGTTTTTAAATATGTTAGAAATTGATTGTCTTCATGAGACAGGTTCGACGGGAGAATGATATAGTGATAGCTTTCCTGTCATATTATGCCAACTCGGTGTTGTTTGGGACCAATCCTTCGTTACCGAAAACTTTCTATATTCAATTCTGGCACGGAAATTCTTAATCCACGCGTGCAAATTCGCGGGTATGAGCTATTAGCAATATGAATGTGTACTTTGACGTCATTATTCGATTCGACAAAAAAACGCGTTTCCCGAAGTTACATTTCCGTTGTATTTTCAACACTTAAAATCAATAAATAAAAAGCGAATTAAAAGGAAATAAACGTTTTAGCGGTAATTCTACAGTAATAAAGCTTCCAAATAAAAATATTAGAGGTATATTTGAATTTCACGCATATTCCCTATTGCTAGCGATGGTGTTTTTCGTTCGTTCCGAGATTTATGACTAGTCGACGTCGGTGTCTTTATAACCGGAAGATGGGTGGGAGCACGGAACAGGAAGGAATTCTGCCACGGCCTCGCGAAGGAACCACCCCTAGCGTTATTTCGGGAAACCAATGAAAGACGAAGTCAGCAAATCCGTACGGGGATTCGAACCCGCGTACTCCCGAATATCAGGCTCGAATTATTTTCGTTGACTTTAAGATTAGGCAGTGGTGCCGACTAGTGACTAAAATTAACAGGGGCGCTGCTTTGAAAATATAGGCTTACTTATCGTTATTTATAAACGGCGTTTTTTCCCCTCACAATCCATTATTTTCATTCTTATACCTAACCGAAATCGAGAAATTAGGTGTCATTTGAAAGATTACGGTCTCCGCTTTGGGCACGTGATCTTTTATGAGAGAGGAATTTTCTTCCGAATTCGACCCTTAAAGGGCAACAATATCATTAGTCCTACAACTTTTTTTTTTTTTAGTCATGAGCCATTTATATCCCTTAATAGGCCTACCTAACCAAAATATAGGTAAATGAGGTACCATTTTAAACACTAGGCTTTCAGGTTTGGTCATATATTTAAAAAACGAATTTATCGGAACTGGACCCTTAAAGGGCAAAAGTATTAATACTACAACGATGTGTTCTTGTCGACAGACTTTTGTTTCCGTTGATACTTAACCGAAATCGACAAATGAGGCATCATTTTAAAGACTGAAGTCTCCGCTTTGGTCACGTCATATTTTAAGAAACGAATTTTTCGAAATAACTCCCTTAAAAGATTATTTCCATAATGCGTTTTTTTTTTTTGTTGCTTAAACCATTTATCTCGATTGATACCTAACCGAAATCGAGATATCAGGTGTCATTTTAAACATTAAGGTTCCCACTTACATAACATCATAAATTAAGATAAAAATCTTTCGGTTCTTGACCCTTAAAGCGTAAAAGTAATAACTATGAAGGTCACGCGCGAATGAGACAGTTGAGAGCTAAGCCGCTAGATAGCAGCAGCACGTATCACAGAGATAGTAATAAACTGCTTCACTGACATTGACAAGGACTGAGCACGTTACGACAAAAGTAATAACTATGAAGGTCACGCGTATGGGACAGTTCAGAGTCAAGTCGCTAGATAGCAGCAGCACGTATCACAGAGATAGTAATTAACTGCCTCACTGACATTGACAAGGACTGAGCACGTTACGACAAAAGTAATAACTATGAAGGTCACGCGTATGGGACAGTTCAGAGTCAAGTCGCTAGACAGCAGTAGCACATATCACAGAGATAGTAATAAACTGCTTCACTGACATCGACAAGGACTGAGCGCGTTACGACAAAAGTAATAACTATGGAGGTCACGCGTATGGGACAGTTCAGAGTCAAGTTGCTAGATAGCAGCAGCACGTATCACAGAGATAGTAATAAACAGCTCCACTGACGTCGACAAGGACTGAGTGCGTTACGACAAAAGTAATAACTATGAAGGTCACGCGTATGGGACAGTTCAGAGTCAAGTCGCTAGATAGCAGCAGCACGTATCACAGAGATAGTAATAAACAGCTCCACTGACGTCGACAAGGACTGAGCGCGTTACGACAAAAGTAATAACTATGAAGGTCACGCGTATGGGACAGTTCAGAGTCAAGTCGCTAGATAGCAGCAGCACGTATCACAGAGATAGTAATAAACAGCTACACTGACGTCGACAAGGACTGAGTGCGTTACGACAAAAGTAATAACTATGAAGGTCACGCGTATGGGACAGTTCAGAGTCAAGTCGCTAGATAGCAGCAGCACGTATCACAGAGATAGTAATAAACAGCTCCACTGACGTCGACAAGGACTGAGCGCGTTACGACAAAAGTAATAACTATGAAGGTCACGCGTATGGGACAGTTCAGAGTCAAGTCGCTAGATAGCAGCAGCACGTATCACAGAGATAGTAATAAACAGCTCCACTGACGTCGACAAGGACTGAGCGCGTTACGACAAAAGTAATAACTATGAAGGTCACGCGTATGGGACAGTTCAGAGACAAGCCGCTAGATAGCAGCAGCACGTATCACAGAGATATTAATAAACAGTTCCACTGGCGACGACAAGGATTGAGCACGTTACCTATAGATAGCAACACCACATATCACAGATATATCAATAAACTGTGTGTTTTGTACAATAAGGGACGTCCATTAATTACGTGAGGTGTTTTTTTTTTTTACTCGGACATCCCCTCATGGTGAGATTTGGTGAGATGTGGGTAGACTCCCCCCCCCTCCCCCATGGTAAGATGAAATCATGAGGGGAAACCCCCACCGAATTTTTTTGTTTTTCTTCTTTCCAGTTTTCAAGAACGGTTATACCCCACCTAACGTTGGGATTAACATGTTTTGTAATTCTTTTTTGGCTTTAATGTTTTTTCAAGGAATTAAATAGGTGATGTGAGATTTCTGTCAAAAAAAAAACCCATTCCCCTTTTTTGTGAGATTTTGGAGCCTCCATTAAAGAAGTGAGGGGATTTTCCGGAATTCCACCCCTCCCCCCCACCCTCTGGTGAAACTCTTCGTGATATGGTCGGACACCCCCAACCCCCCCCCCCCCCTACTAATTTTTTTGGGTCACTTTTTTTTAGTTCTACCATGCTACAAAAATTTCAAAACCTCACGTGAGATTTCCTTTGACCGCCCCCCCCCTCTCCCTTGGTGAGGATTTGTGAGATTTCACCGGACCCTCCCCCCTCCCCTATTTCACCTTGTAAGCAAATATAGTCCCTTACATTTTTTGTTTGTATTATTTCAGTTTTTACTGTTTCTGTATAAATATTTAATGGTAATAAATTTAAGATTTCTATTGTGTTAATTAGTTTTGTTTGTTTAATTTATTTTCTTTCGTATAAGAATAAGATAATATGTAGTATGAAAGAGCAAAGAGTAGTGTGTTAAAAGAACATCTTTGGCGGGGACAGAGAAAGCGAAAGTCCGTAAAAAAAAAAAAGTGAATGTAGCGGACGAATTGCGCTTCGAAATTGTAACTTTGCTGTAGGCCATGTTCCGCAGCTGTTGCATAAATATGTTTGAATAAAAATCCGTCTTCTCACAACTGTTTTTATTATTAACTTTCATCTACGAGACGCGTTTCGCCCTTCTTGAATGGGGCATCGTCAGTGGTAAAAATTGTAGCGGCTAGCACATTTCAGTCCGGAACAGCACCTTCCGCATTTTTCTGCACCGTTTTTCCTTCCTACAGTTTAGCATTATATCCTTTAATATTGCTCACTTCACTCTATTTATTCAATTTGCTGTTAAATTGCACTTTTAACTACACCAAACTAGTTATTGTGTCTACTAGTTTGGTGTAGTTAAAAGTGCAATTTAACAGCAAATTAAATAGAGTGAAGTGAGCAATATTAAAGAATATAATGCTAAACTGTAGGAAGGAAAAACGGTGCAGAAAAATGCGAAAGGTGCTTGACATGTGCTAGCCGCTACAATTTTTACCACTGACGATGCCTCATTCCAGAAGGGCGAAACGCGTCTGGTAGATGAAAGTTAATAATAAAAACAGTTGTGAGAAGACGGATTTTTATTCAAAAATATGTCAATTTGTTGAATGAATGCTGAAAGTAAATGTTAGCTATGCGTAAAAATGAGGAACAATAAAGAATATTAGTTTTACAACCCCACGTTATTAATGACACCACCTAGGTAGTATTTTGGATAATTTTTTTAATTTACAGCTACATTTCCGTTTTTCCATACAATTCCTATGTAAACATTTTTATCTCGAAATTTTCTCCTTGGCTATGATGACAGCAACACATACTACAGAGATATGGATGTGCCGTGTGTATTTTGTTCAGGTTGGTTGTATTCCGTTAAGGTCAAAGGTAGTTTGTCATATATATGATTTACCCATCGAACAGTTTTCCTAATTATTTCGTATAAAGCGTGTTGTAAGTATCTTGTTATGTACCTATCACACTAAAAAATTGCTACAAATGAGGCGGTTATTTTTTCATTCTATTATGAGTCCTCTTCAGAATCGCCCATGATGGGGGATTAAAAAAGTGGCCACCATCTTCGCTGTCTGTGAATTTTCATTTACTGACTGTCGTCTGTTCGAAATGGACGTCGAAGTGCTAGCAGCTGCCACTATCTATTTGCTTAGTACACTTACATAAAAAACCATTATCGGAATGTGGCGTCAAAAAAAAAAAAAAAAAAAGATATCGTAAAATTGACAGAGGAAGAGAAGGTGGTGGATGCTGAATATTCACCATATCTGAGTGAGGTAAAGTGACTCTTTATCACTGTACCAGGTATTAGGTCAGGGGTGGCCAACCCAAACGATCTTGCGGGCGACAAACCCGTTACTCAGTAACGAATACATACCGTTTGCAAAATGAGATAGATCGGGGACAAACTGCATATAGTTCTCTAACCCTTTTCACGGCCCATCAAGGTTCTTTGTCGAAAATCGGATCATCGTAGGTCCTACAAGTTGTACTGTGAATGTGCCACTAGAGCGGTGGGAAGGCGGGTGGCGGGCACGGAGATGTGGCATTGTGCTTGACGCTTCAATTAGTCGAGCTGCAATCTCCGCAAAGTTCACGCGACGATGATTGATTTTTATAGACGCGTGCGTCGTCATGTAAATAATTTAATTCACTTGCGAAATCATTTCATGTTTTTTGTTGTTGCAAGATGAGGCAAAAAATTAATCAATATTATGTGGAAATAGACTTCTAAAAAAATGTAGAATTTGGAATAAAAATATACTTATTTTTTATTTAGGCATATGTTTAATAAAATATTAAAATATAAATTTATTTTTGCAATTCCGCATCTGCATCCGCAAAACACCCGCCTCCTCAAAACACCCGCATCCGCAAAACATCCGCATTCGCAAAACATCCGAATCCGCGAAAAACAACCGCATCCACAAAACATCCGCATCTGCAAATACATCCGCATCCGCAAAACATCCGCATACGCAAATACATCCGCATCCGCAAAACATCCGCATCCGCGAAAAACATCCGCAACAGCAAAAACATCCGCATCCGCGAAAAACATCCGCATCCGCAAACACCCGCATCCGAAAAACATCCGCAAACACCCGCATCCGAAAAACATCCGCATCCACAAAACATCCGCATCCGCGAAAAACATCCGCAACCGCAATAACATCCGCATCTGCAAATACATCCGCATCCGCAAAACATCCGCATCCGCAAATACATCCGCATCCGCAAATACATCCGCATCCGCAAATACATCCGCATCCGCAAATACATCCGCATCTGCAAAACATCCGCATCCGCAAACACCCGCATCCGAAAAACATCCGCATCCACAAAACATCCGCATCCACAAAACATCCGCATCCGCGAAAAACATCCGCAACCGCAATAACATCCGCATCAGCAAAACATCCGCATTTGCAAAACATCCGCTTCCGCAAAACATCCGCTTCCGCAAAACATCCGCTTCCGCCAAAACATCCGCTTCCGCAAAACATCCGCATCCGCAAAAACATCCGCATCCGCGGACGTCAAGCATTGAACATCCGCATGCGCAAAGATGACTTGCCGTACAACCTTGATGTAAACACAGTGCTAGAGTGCAACCCGAAGTTGGTTATACCGCATTTGAGTGGCCATATTGAAGTTACAAAGCTCATCATGGGCGATTGTGAAGGTTAGCCTTTAAAATGTGGCTGGATGGTTTGCCGCAGGTTCGTCGTCGATGCGGCCGTCGCCGCTGGCCTCGCCGCACCTGGACAAGCGCTTCGTCGACACCTCACTGGTCGAGATGCGCTCGCGTTTCTCGTCCACCTCCACCGTCGACTCCGACACCGACGTCTGGGTGATGCGCGACGACTCCGTCACCAGCGCGTCCAAGAGGAGGCCGGTGAGTACCTACCCAAAAAATAACCCATCACTTTCAGTATCTACTTTGGTAACAACATTAAATGCAAAAAGATGTTTTTCGAAATTCAACCTGTAAATGGCAAAATTACGAAGTCAGCGTCACGACTCTGCGATAATTCCGAGCTGAGCTGCTAGATCTTCGCCGGCGTAGATAAGGAGTTTTCCGAATACCGCTAGATAGCAACACCATATATTGACATATTCTAATAGTCCACGATCGTAGAGTAATCAGTTGACAAAGAATTGTTGTTGCAAAATGAGATAGATCAGAGACAAACTGTTAGCTCCAGCTGGCGTTGATAAGGAGTGATTCATTACCGATAGATAGTAGCACTACGTATCGTCAATTTCTTATGAAACACGATCGCATTACCGCTGTATTCCAAGAGATATTTAGAGCTAAGATGCTAGGGTTAGTCCAGTTAGATATTAGAAATCATCGCATTACCACTAGATAGTAGCACCAAAAATCCGTATATTTTTTTGCTGCATAATGAGCTTGTAGTGGGAATGGTAATGATCGCATTATTACTAGATAGAAGCACAAAATATCGAAATTTTCTCCTCGGGCCATGATTATATTGCCCCATAGATATTTCATTTGACAAATAATGATTCTTCCCACAAAATGCTCAGAGCCAATCAGGTAGGCTTCGCTGGTGTTGGCTAGATAGCAACACCGTATATTGAAATTATTGTGTGGGCCTCGATCGTATTACCGCTATATACAGGGTGTTACAAAAAGGTACGGCCAAACTTTCAGGAAACATTCCTCACACACAAACAAAGAAAATATGTTATGTGGACATGTGTCCGGAAACGCTTACTTTCCATGTTAGAGCTCGTATTGTGGACGGCTGTGATACAATACGCCATTCTCCAGGGCTGCATCAGCGCATCAGGGATTCCATGCGACGGAGGGTGGATGCATGTATCCTCGCTAACGGAGGACATTTTGAACATTTCCTGTAACAAAGTGTTTGAAGTCACGCTGGTACGTTCTGTTGCTGTGTGTTTCCATTCCATGTTTAATGTGATTTGAAGAGAAGTAATAAAATTAGCTCTAACATGGAAAGTAAGCGTTTCCGGACACATGTCCACATAACATATTTTCTTTGTTTGTGTGTCAGGAATGTTTCTTGAAAGTTTGGCCGTACCTTATTGTAACACCCTGTATTTCAGTCGACAAAAAAAAAGAAAAAAAAAAAAAAAAGCTACAAAATGAGAGAGTTTAGCGTGAAGCCGTTATGTTCCGTTGACGTTGGTAAGAAGTCTTATTACAGCTAGATAGCAACACCACAGTTAGAAACTTTGACAAACGCAATGCTTGCATTACTGTTAGGTATTTCAACTGACAGTAAATTGTTTCTATAAAACGCGATATTTTCAGAATCAAAATGCTCGGCCTCGTTGACGTAGGTATTAGGAGTGATCACATTACCACTAGATAGCAGCACCACATATCGAAATTTTCTGACGGGTTATGATTGCATTACCGTAGAAATTTCACCTGACTAACAATTGTTGCTACAAGATGGAAGTGTTGAGAGCGAAGCTTCGGTTAGAAGCTATCGCGTTACCGCTAGATAGCTACACTACATATTACAGAGATATAAGTAGTGTGTATTTTGTAGAGTTAGAATCTTATCAGATATCTTTATTTATATATAGGGTTCGCATCTTTAGGAGAAGTCATATTTTTTTCCTGTCTTCTTTTTGAGCAGGAATGTTGAATTAAACAGTGATTCAACGTTTCCGATTGGATTTAAATGTATTTTATCTAGCACATAAATGCATATTCAGATCATTTTCCTAGTTTTGGTCATATTTTAATAATATTTATGACCATATTTTGAGCAAAAATTTGTTAATTTTTTAACAGAACCGGGAATTCACTAGATATAGATGAGAAAACATTAAGATAAATATTCGCAGAACTGTATTTCTGCTATACAGGTACGGGGGAAAACAAAACTAATTTTCACTGTGGTCAGAATTCATCAGTGAAGTTATGCATTATTGTCGCTCTCTAAACGTAATGTTGCGCCCGCCTTTTAATCTCAGCAGCATGCCTGTGTCGATCAGCGTCAATCAATATCTCAGTGAAACATCCTCAGTCATCGTTAAATCTGCAGTGGATCTACCAACATGCCGGAAATAATTTTTTTCTGAAAATGCGAAGTTACGTAAGGGAATATAGAGAGGAGATGAAAGAGTTCTATTGTTTAAATTATTTGAAATTAAACTGACTTCAACAAAACGATTTAAAATTTAATTTCCCAATGGAGCAATGATTGTACAGGAGCAAATTATGCTGTCTACATGAAAACGACGCTACTAGATAAATAAATGATGTTTAATTGAGCATGTTTTAATGTATAGTAAATTTAAATGTTTGATATATTTTGCTAACTCATATTTACCCGTTTTTAAGGTTAATATTTGCATGCATATTTTTCTAATTCTTTTTGGTCAGAAAGATCCAAACCTTTGTGATAATGTTACAAGAAGCTGTAAACAAGGAATGAAATGCGTACGGCGAAAAAGTATAAGCGAATGAAAATCCAGATGCATTGCCCTGTTGTTAATCTCTATACAGATTGATTAAGATGCAACTCAGGAAATGGCCCACGACATCCAGATGTTGTCTTATTTCTCATATATTATCCCTGCGCTTCTTTTCTTTTCATCTGAAGTGGCAGGTCTTAGAAGCGTTATACCACAGTCTGAGATTACGTGTTAGGGGGGCGTCCATTAATTACGTTTTTTCGGGGATTCCCGACCCGTCCCCCACCCCTCTGAAGGCGAGATTTTTGTTGTTGTTTTTTGTTTTTCTGTTGTTTTTTGTTTTTCTGTTGTTTTTGTTTTTCTGTTGTTTTTTGTTTTTCTGCTGTTTTTTGTTTTTCTGTTTTTTGTTTTTCTATTGTTTTTCGTTTTTATATTGTTTTTTGTTGTTTTTTGTTTTTCTGTTGTTTTTTGCTTTTATGTAGTTTTTTGCTTTTATGTTGTTTTTTGCTTTTATGTTGTTTTTTGTTTTTCTGTTGTTTTTTGTTTTTGTGTTGTTTTTTTGTTTTTCTGTTTTTTTGTTTTTCTGTTGTTGTTTTTTGTTTTTTTTGTTTTTGCTCTATCGAGCGTGGTGGGTGAATGGTTAACACTCAGGTCTCATATTCGGCAGGACGGCGGTTCGAATCCCCGTCCTGGCATCCAGATTTGGGTTTTCCTTGGTTTCCCCAAATCACTCCAGGCGAGCTCCGGGGTACTTCCTTAAAAAGGCCATGGCCGAATTCCTCCCCGTCCCTTGTTCCCAGTCCCATCCCGCCTACAATTACTTCGAAGTCGACGAGGCGTAAAGTCATACAGAAAAAAAATTCAAACCCCCCCCCCTTTTGGTGAGATTTTGCTGGACCCCCCTCCCCCCTGTTCCCTATTTCACCTCACGTAATTAATGAGGGCCCCCTAATGGTTACAGTCGCCATTTTTACTATGTTACCTGTACACTGTACTTTTTCCCCGACTAGAATAAGCGAATGGGAGAAGTATTTGATACTAGTTAGGGCGCGTCCATAAACTACGTGACTTGGTCTTGGGGGTTGAGGGTTTGGCTGAGTTACATGAGGGGGTGGGGTTCCTACAAGGCCACGTATTATTTGCCATAGTTACAATGAGGTACAGAAGACACAACAGCATGTGAATATTTATTTCCATTATGTAATTATCTCGCTATGTAATTTACGATAGTCTGACAAGAGAAAACAGTACAAAATGTCTTCTGGTATCAATAGGGGAATAAGCTACGTCGGTGGGGGGGGGGGGGCGTGGTAAACGCAAAAGCCACCTCAGGGGCCACGTGGGGCGGGGGGGGGGGAAATTTGAGAGGAGGCCAAATTTGTGCTACGTGGTTTATGGACGCTCCCTTGGAGCTGAATATTTCATATTGCTTATTAGTAATGGGAGGCCTTAATCCGGCATTTTATTTCCCTTTTGTAATATGGAAATCCCTGTCCCATTGTCTCACTGGTTGATATAGAGAATACTTGAGTGGGCGCCTCGTTTCACCGCTTCCGTACTTTGGATCGTTACTACGCGATGTGAATCACTCATACACTCAGACACAACACAACTGGCTTTGTATTCGCTGTGCGCGCCTCCAAGGCCTGGCCGTTGTTTTTATATCGATGAGCCAGATGTTTTCGCCTGGCGACCCACGCCAGCGGCCGATGCGAAACCAGTTTCATTCGTCCTGAAACGTGTTCTACCGAATTAATGCGCGTGACCTCGTAATGTCCTTGACAACATTTCAGCTCGACCAACTCTGAGTTTACTGTCGTCAACATCAACATTTCTGCAGGCAGGCAGAATGGGGGCACATGAGAGGCGAAATGATTATTTTTCGTCAAGAACTGGAAGAACAAGGGCTTATGGTAAAAAAAAAGTTAAACGAAATGAATCTTCACGGTTTGCAGAGGGTAATTACAAAATGGAGTCAGATTTACGAAGACCTTGGAATTATGATCCCATTTATCTGAATGACGATCAGTATAAACCATAGGTTCCCAACCTTTTTGGACCTACCGCCCCCTTTTTTTTTAAAAAAAAAAAAATACTCACCCACCCACTTTTTTTTTTTTTTAAAACATCACTGACGTCTTTTGTTGTTGTAATGAACGTTGTGTAATCCATAGCGCTTCAATTTAATTGGCTTGTTGCCCACTTCTTCAAACAGTGATTTGATGGCACCCCTCTTAGGTGAATTGGGCTGTATTAAATATTTAAAAACAAGGACAGATTTTAAAAATTACTCTATTAAAGAATATTAACAATACTGGTCCCTTGTACAAAATTTGATTAAAATCATATATTGAAAATTATTGTAAAATTATCAGTGAGAGGTCTGAGCTTGACGTAATGATAATAATTTTCCTACATTTGGTGCTACAGTTGTCAGCAAGAGTCTTAAATCGCCGCATTCCACTACTGACAATCTGTTTCTTTTCTTTGTTAGTAAATTGCTTACTACACTAAATCCCCTTTCGGCTAAATATGACGACGGGAATGCAACAAAAAACTTTTTGTTGCAGCCTCAAAGCCGGATATAAATCTTGAATTTGCCTCTGCAGCCAAAATTCTTGATATCCATTTTTTAATTTCAATTTTAATTCTTCATTTGTTGACAGTTCTATCAACTCTTCCTGTAGCGATAAATCTGCTGTTTGTAGGTTTGAGAAAATACCCAATTTAAGAATATCCTGAAATCTGTTTTTAAAATCTTCTGTAAGTGCTTCCAAATGTTGACAAAATACTAAAATATCTTCATCAATTGTTTCCACAGAGGAAAGATTTGGAAACTGATAGAATTGTCTTCGATCCACATTCTGTTTGTACATGAACGCACAAATAACTGACTTTACTTTAATCAAATTATCTTCTTGCAGCTGAAGGTTTGTTTCATTAAATTTATTACATAGCTCAGTTAAATTCGCTATATCATTCTTATATTTCAATAAATTCTCTCTTAATGAACCATCTTTGTTTTCAAAATACATTACAAAGGAGTCAAAAACGTCATAAAATCTTGTTAGGCAGGTACCCTTTGACTGCCAACGAACTTCTGTGTGCAGTAGTAAACGATTGAACTCCTCGTCATTTTCATCACAAAGTTTTCCAAATAGTCGACTATTGAAAGCATTGCTTCTGATATTGTTAACTGTGGTAATTACATAGTGTAGTGAGCAGTGAAATTGATCACTTAGGTTTTTTGCAACCAAATGGTGTCTGTGAATTACACAATGCACGGCGACTACATTTGGTACTGCCTTTTTCAAATATGAAATCAGCCCTCGGTATCGTCCGACCATTGCCGGAGTACCATCAGCAGCAATGGACACGATATTATTCAGAGGAATACTTTTTTATTCAAAATAGTGTTCCAAAACTTAAAAAAGAGATTTTCCTTTAGGATCAGTTTCTAATTTTTTTTTTGGAGGGGGGGGGGAAGCATTGTAATTCTTGACAAATTTTTTCACATTCAATGAAGCGAATGTACGCAAGAAGTTGTTTGGTAAAGTAGATTCATCAAGCTGTAAAGAAAATTCGGCATTCTTCAAAAAATAAGTTAGAGAACTCTCCACGTCCTCGGAGATTTCGTCGATTCGCCTCTGTACTGTGTTGTTGCTAAGTGGGATTCTCTTAATAATCTTCAAGCAACTACTGAATGGTTGCCACAGTACGCTTCTTCCGAACCCTCGGGTTCGATGCCAAGGCAGAACAATCTTCCAACCTTTGGAAGATGCACTGCTCCCTCTCTCCACGCTGGACGACGAATACCTCTCCTGCGTCCGCAATAAAAACCCCTCTCCGTCGCGCTCGTGGTTAACATGGAAATTAACACTACGCAGAGAATAGTCCGCCGCTGATTGGTTCCACTATTTGGCTCCTCCTACGAAGCGATGATGATTGGCCAACATTGTCTTTTGGAGATTCGTGCGAAATCTGGCATATTCGCCAAATATGACCTCCGGAGCGTCCGCTCGGGAACAGAAGGTCGGGCGTACGTTCACGCCGCTGGGTATTTTTCCGGATCTATGGGATTATACGCCTGACCAGATCCGGTAGGAAGGGGTAGCTGTCTCTCCATTGTCCCTGGCTGTCGCTGGGGCTCCTACCTGACACGACTTCTCGGTGACGAGCTATTTGGGAGGTCCGGCAGATGTTAACAAACCTGATTATCCGTTTCATTATTCTTTTTATATGTTAAATATAAAAATGTACGGAGTGATCCATTTTCTTCATTCTGTTACGTACCCTTTGTGAAAATCTCCAAATGTCAAAAATGATATGATTCTTAATCCTCCTTACAACGTGTGATAAATGATGTTGATAATAATAATAGGAATAGTAGCAGTTATCAGTACAGAATCGAGTGCAGTTAGTTAGCACATGATACAAAAATTAAATAAAAGATTAAAACTTCGTTGAAATTTCACAGCACATTCCTCACGTAATATCGATCAGTAAATAGAATAATAAGCAAATAATAATAATGAATATCTACTAACCTTTGTGGCAGATAGATATTCCAAAATAAATAATCTTCAGTAAGTAAGTCCAGGTAAGCCGTAGATACCGTACAGGTTCACAGTCGCTCTGTCTGAAGGCACTACCAAACAATCGAACACTGACCAGTGTAAACGTATAAGCATTGTTGATCGAGCCGGAACATAAACATACTAACAATGGTGATCCCTGTGGTGGGCAGCGCTGGTTGCGACTCATTCAAGAACTATTGAAGCAGGTGTTAGGAGCAAAGCTATTGTCAGTATGTGTAGTAATACCAACTTTTGGTGCACAGTGCTTGCTGCAATTCATTCGTGAACTACTGAACCAGATATTAGGAACAAAGATATAACGTACTAATACCAACTTTTAATCCCCACTGATCTTGCTTAAAGGACATTTTGAATTACTTGCTGAAACATTTGTTAAAAATTTTTTTTGTTATTAATTAATCTTATCGGCACGTCCTTGCCAGAGTTGGCTAGGGGGACGCTGGCTGGGAGTCAACGCCCCCCAAATTTGCCTTTGTTCACAAACGCCCCCTTCGAGCTCTCTAACGCCCACCGGGGGGCGGTACGGCCCACGTTGGGAACCACTGGTATAAACGATCTAGGTGACAACGTTGCGATTGTTTGCCGACGATACAGTTATCTATAGGGAAATAAGGTGCTCTGACGATTGCTTACAAATTCAGCGCGATTTGGATGCTATTTCCGAATGGTGCCGTAAATAGCAGCTTACACTTAATTGCAAAAAGTGCAATTCAATGTGAATAAGTAACAAAAACAATCAGTTTGTTCACGAGTACAAAGTAAACAATTCAGCTGTTGACACGGTTGATTCAGTGAAGTATCTGGGGGTGATATTACAGAGAAACATGAAATGGGACTCGCATAACTTCCGTCGTAGGCAAGGCTAATTCTAAATTGCGATTCATGGGTCGTGTTTTGAGGAATTGTAATGCTCATACAAAAGAACTAGCGTATAAAACACTAGTGCGTCCGCATCTGGATTACTGTTGTGGGGTTTTGGATCCGTATCGACTCAGTGGAGAGGGTGCAGAGGAGAGCCGCTAGATTCGTGACATGTTGTTACAGCCCTTATGAAAGCGTCACAGAATTGATACATAGATTGGGCTGGGATAGTTTGGAAGACAGACGACGTCGTTTTCGTTTGAATTTATTGGAGAATATGCGAAATTCTATGACCTACGAGTGCTGTGAGATTCTTCTTCCGCCAACCTATTTGGGTCGCAATGACCGGAGGGATAAGATTCGAGAAATAAGATGCCGTACTTATGCTTTTATATATTCTTTCTATCCTCGTGCTATTCGGGATTGGATTTGATATTGGTGGTTAGCAGCCCCTGCCACCCACAATGTTTGTGAATTGCAGAGTATGGATGTAGATAACGCTTTAGCCCCTATGGCCTGGATGGATGCACTGATTCTGTTGGAGAGTTTGTCATTGAGCCGTTGTATCCTCTCCTGAGGCAAGCTGGACACAACTGTTGTAACTGGTCCTTAATATTCTGGGATGCAGTTGATGTCCGGTCTGGTGACACATATGTTCTATCGTGGATGGGTGTGGGGATCTTGCTGGTCACGGGAGTACCTCAACTTCAGGTAAACAGTTCACAGAGAAGTGTGAGGGCGTGCTGTTGATACTGTAGCACGTGAGGACGCAGGATGTTCGTGACGCACCTTTGTGCCGTCAGAGTTCACTACCAGCCGCGACCACAGCTGATCGCGTTATCGGTAGATAGCAGCACAACATCATGACTCCAGGAGTAACACCACTGTGCATCTCCACACATTCGAAGAACTCCTTCGGTGTTGAGATTGAAGTTGCAGAGTCTTCATAAATCTTTATTAACTTTGAACGATTTTCTGTTAGCGTAAGCAGTCCAGAAACGTATAATTTTATGATGACAGGATATTGCTGTTTATCCGTATTAACTAGAGTCACACATGTTAATTTGGTTGTCCGGGTTGAACCGCGTCAATTTATCGAAATCTATCGTTTCGGCATAATTTGGCGGACAGTCCTCTGAAGATGGCCAAAAATCATGGCCGAAACGTTGGGTATTTATGAATTGACGCGGTTTAACCCGGACAATCAAGATAACATCGACAATGACCGCGGAAGTCTGCGCACTTACTAGAGTCACACACAGTGAGGACAAGCAGAAAAAAACCTGGTCCGTGTATCTGGCAAGACGTGAAACAACTATGAATTTTTCTGTGTTTTTTTTCTGTGTAGTTTTTTATATTTCTTTCCCACTCGAGTGAACGAACGATACATATCTTTATTGCAGTTGTACAGTTAATATGAACTTTGTCCAAATAATTGTAGTAAAAAATGAAAGAAATATAAATGAGCAAAAATCAGTTAATAAATAGTATCGCAGCTGCTTGCATCAAAGTAGCTTTAAGTGCGCATGCGCAGAACGTTAAGTTCGCATGCGCAGAACATTAAGTGCGCATGCGCAGAACGTTATGTTCTCAAGCGTAGAACGTATCGTTTGAATTCGTAGGAAGTTATGTTCACATGCGTAGAACGTTATGTTCGCATGCGCAGAACAGTTATGTTTGATGCGCAGAACGTTATGTTTGATGCACAGAACGTTATGTTCGCATGCGCAGAACGTTATGTTCGCATGCGCTGAACGTTATGTTCTCATGCGCAGAACGTTATGTTCGCATGCGCAGTACGTTATGTTCGCATGCGCAGAATGATATGTTCGCACACGCAGAACGATATGTTCGCACGCTCAGAATGATATGTTCGCAAGCGCAGAACGATATATTAGCGTGCGCAGAACGTTATGTTCGCATGCGCAGAACGATAAGTTCGTATGCGCAGAACGTTATGTTCGCATGAGAAGAACGTAATGTTTGCATGCACAGAACGATAAGTTCCAATGCGCAGAACGTTATGTTCGAATTCGCAGAACGTAATGTTCGCATGCGCAGAACGTTATGTACGCATTCGCAGAACGTTATATTCGCATGCATAGAACGGAATGTTCGCATGCGTAGAACGTTATGTTCGCATGCGCAGAATGATAAGTGCGCATGCTGGTGGAGGCACAAGTGTTTCGGAGCACACTCTGCTGTCAGATCTGCCACAGATCGCCGCCTATCCCGCTTTAAGCCTCCGACCTCCACGTTCTGTGATGAGGCGTGGACGTCCACCACCTTGTCGCCCAGTCGTGGTTTCACCGTCCTTCAACCACTCTGCATAGATGCTCACTACAGTAACACGCGAACAGCCGACCAGCCTCGACGTTTCCGAGATGCTCGTTCCCAGCCGTCGCGCCCACAAACCACCGGCCCGTAATTTAAGGGAATTGCGTGACCTGTGCGTAGACATCTGGTGCAGACAACTCAGGAAACCTAACAAGGACTTTCCGAATCCAAACAACGCCGAATCACTGCTGTATTGCGCTCCAAAGATAAAAAAACACATAATTTTTTGCTTGACAGTGTAGCTGGGTGATCGATCTTCGCTGGGCATCTTTCGATGATTTCTGTCCAATATGCAAGATTTTCAGTAAAGTTTGATTAAAGTAAAACGTTTTTCTCTAAGGCTTCATAGATATTTTCAGGTACGCAGTTCCTTGCTGTAACCAAAGAGAAACTTAACTAACATCAGTAGGCTTACTGGTACCTGAAACTTCTACGAGATGGCGTTAGAGCCATTCCCGAAATACCAAATAGAAGAACTGCTATTTTTATGTTGTTGTAAAATCGTGTTGCAAACCTGAAAAGCAGTTGTTGTCTACATATGAAATTTCATTCAAATCTATAGAGCTGTTTCCGAGATGGCTCATATATATATATATAAACAAGAATTTTTAGGTCTGCTGATTCAGTAGTTACTACTGTAGCTCTGTATTGAGAAGTACCTGGTTCGAATCCCGCTTTTTACCACAATTCTCACGGACTGTAACGCATCCCCTATTTGGTAAACGAAGTCAGATTCTAGTACCCCTTTCCCTTTATTTTCGCGTGACAGTATTGCAGGGCGTTATTAGGTAGTGAGGGTAGAGGCGGACTGCGCGGCAGATTGATATGTAAAACTTTCTGATTGCGCACCGTTCACTCCGAACTGGCGGTCAAGGTCATCTTCCCCTACTCCCGCTCCTCATCTCACCAGCCTACCTCTCCGATCTGACCGCTGTACCCATATAGCCGAGTGTCAATTTCCCTTTCGCGTCTAAGGGTAAGGGCAGCGGAGTGGTGGTAGAGCAGAATGGCTTTCAGCCGCCTGTGGCAACTGAACGGACTATAAGAGGGTCCAGAGAAATGTATAACAGATAAAATAAATAAGGGACCGTCCATACATTACATGAGGTGAAATAGGGGGGGGGGGATCCGGTGAAATCTCACCAAGGCGGAGGTGGGGGTCAACGGAAAACTCGCGTGAGGTTTTTGAAATTTTACAAATGACGCGAAAGTCGATTTTAGGGGGTATTACGCCGAAATGTGGGGGTGAGACCAAGTCTCAATGTTGCTAGGGCGGGTTTTTCGGACCAAATCTCATCACAGGGGGGGGGGGGGGGGTCCGGAAATCCGAAAAACACCTCACGTAATTTATAACAATCTCCAACATATTTGAAAACAGCAACAAAAATCGGTATGCTACGATTTACTGATGGCATTGTCTTGTTAGCAGAACAGGTTGATGATACTGAGAAATTACTGAATGGTATGTATAAAATACTGAAAGAATATTTGGACTAAATATAAACCAAAGCAAGACGAAAGTGATGGAAATGTAGCAGAAATGATACCAATACTAGCGGATTAAATATAAAAATAGGATCGGTTGCAATAGGAGAAGTATATACTGAAAACTACAAAATTACATTGAGCTGGCTGTATGGCCTTCGTTGCCAAATGCCATAAAAAAAAAGAAAAAAAAAGAAAAAAAAAAAAAGAAAAAAAAAACAATAGCAAAGAGAACTTTCATGAAAAAGAGAAATCTTTTAGTTGCAAATATTGATCTAGGACTCAGAATGAACTTTTTAAAACTCTTTGTGCGGAGCACAGCACTTTATGGTAGTGAAACATGAAGTTTAGGAATGCCAGAAAGAAAAAAAATTTGAAGCATTTGAAATATGGTGCTATAGAAGGATGCTGAAAATTAAGTGGACAGACAAAGTAAGAAATAAACGGGTTTTGGAAACGATGGGTGAGGAAAGAAGTTTGTGGAAGAAGCTTACAGAAAGAAGAGACAGACTGGTAGGTCATATTTTGAGACATGCTGGATTGGTTAATTTGTTAGTGGAGGGAACAGAACTGTAGAGGAAGACAGAGATTAGAATATATGAAGCAGATAATTGAGGACGTGGGTTGTAAGGGGTATGTAGAAACGAAAAGGTTAGCACAGTATAGGAAGGGATGGACGATTGCATCAAACCAGTCGAAAGACTGATGACAGCAAAATAGAAATTGTGCAGTTGTTTGAGAATACTACAGTACCATATGGCGGTTATCCTAGTATCTGTTGCGATTCTCGGAATGTCATTTTGCCTCTCGCGATAAGCATCTGTCTGATGCTTGCCGACCGCTAGTTCCCTGCGGTTTGGATTCGGAATCTCGACGCGCGCGCCATCTGTTGCGGCGCAGACCGAACTGGCAGAGCGGCGCCGCCCGCGCTGCCATCTCGCGGCAGCTTGGTCGTACTACGTCGATCGACACATCTGCATTTCATTCCTTGGAAATACTGTCGATACTTTTGTATTGTCTTGCTGTCCGAATACTAACATGAAGTTTAATATTAGGAATACGCGTTTTTAAGCGTTCAACAGGTGGATTGTACTGAATTTCCCGTTGATTATTCTCGTTTTAATTCGGTTCCGAATGGCTATCTGTGATTTTTTGAAGGGGTAAAGATCAAAAGGGTTGGTACAGCAGTTAAATGAATGACAGTTCAACAAAATTGAGCCTTAGTAAAGTTTACCCAACTTGTGACCCTAAAAACTTATTTCTTATCCGTAAACACGGCTCAACTTGATTATTGTTGGGTGTGTCTACCAAGTTTTATTTTACAAGACCTTTAATCCGGTTTTAGCTGCAATTCCGTGGAGATATTCAGTGAATAGTCTAGCCTTTAGTTTTCGGAAATTTCTGGTCCCTATTTTGTTTTTTTACTTGTCTATTGTTGGAGTTCCCTTCACTTGTATTCTAATACAAGACGTTATTTTCTGTCTTATCCCCCTCTCTAAAGACCTCACTGTTAAGAGACGTTGAGCAGTTAAAAAGAAATCTCTGTTATCATACAGTCTGCTTGGAAAAAGTTGGTATATATCTGATCACAGTCTTTAAATTCATTTTTTAGTGAATAATAATTCGAAAACAATATTGGTGGGAAGGGTACACGAATATATACAGGTTACACAAATTTGTCAAAAAATTCTATTAAAACAAAAAATAATATGTAAGCGTTTTAGTTTTACATTTGACCATGTGGTATGAATAGTGTTGCAAACTGGATTTTTTTTTAGATTTGTGAAAAAACATGAAAAAACCTAACACCCTTTTTTTTGTAAATTTGTTTTTTTTTTCAGAAAACTATATATTTGATTAATTATAGTTTTATTTATGGAACATAAATTTTACATGTGTTTTTTAAATCTTATTAAATCATATAATATCTTACATAATGATTCATAAATACATCTATATAGGTAACATAATTTTATGTCAGTACCACATTCACTAGTATCAGCACTACCAACACTAGTTCGGTCGGAGTCGGAATTTTCTGTTTCTTCTTCTGTCTCCTCTAGATCCATAACTTCAGAAGTAGTTACATTTTCTTTTACTGGTTGTTCTTGTATTGTACGCAAAAGATTTTGAGATTGCAATTTTAAATTGTGTGCAAAGTACACACTGTGCATAAAGACTGCACCGATAGTTCTGTATCACGGTCTTTAAAGTTTGAATTTAAATCTATTATCATAAAAAATAGGAGCTTCATTTCTTTTCAGTCGTTGGTTTACGCCAACGGTTGCAAGGAAACGATTCATAATTACTGACAATTTAATGATTCAGTATCACTATACGCTGAGAGTTTAACAAGTATATGAATATAAAGAAAGCACAATATGTAATAAAAAGAGGCAAAAAACCGTAGATAAATTTTAAATTCCTATTTTTTTGAAAAGATCCGTAGGTCTACAGATATAATCCGTTGGGCTGGCAGCACTAGTTTAAATAGCGAGTATCAATCCAAACAACGGGAAATGGGGATTATTTCGGTCAATGTTGCCAATATTTTCTTTTTTTTTTTTTCCTACTGAACCAGAAAAATATAGTAGATTTAAAAATTAACATAAGTACTTAAAATAAACTCTAAAACAGTCATATTAAACGATAAATGCCTTACAAATTTGAGATTTAGTAGTTATGAAAAAAAGTGTCCCAGAAAAAAAACTTTTTTTCAGTTCTTTTTCATGTTTTTTTTTTTTCAAGTCAGAAAAAAACCGTTTTTTTTTTACAGCACTATGTAAGAACAATTCAGCATATATGGCGTCAGCAGAATTTGATAATTTACCGTCTAACAAAAAATTGACAACGTTCTTCCTAATTAGTCCTTCCAATAAGAACAAAAATCACCCATTTTTTTCTCACTAAGATTTCAGGCCGTCTGAAACAGCATTTCAAATCACTTTAACGAATTGATGTAACGCTAATATGAAATTCCGTGGGTTCCAACTATATTGTACCTCTTTGAGTTGGCAGTTTGAGGTATTTAAAAAGAATGTATGGCGTATATCAAAGTAAAGAAATGACAGAGTGATACGTAATAGTATTCTCCAAAGACACTGCAGTGAACAGACCGCATTCGGGAGGACGGCGGTTCGAATCCCCGTCCGGGCATCCAGATTTGGGTTTTCCATGGTTTCCCCAAATCACTCCAGGTGAATGCCCGGATGCTTCCTTCAAAAGGCCATGGCCGAATTCCTACCCATTCCTTGCCCCCCCCCCCATCCTTTCCCGTCTCTAAAGACCTAGTTGTTATAGGAGACGTTAAGCAGTTAAAAAAAAAGTGTGCCCCCTGCGAAAACTTTTTATCTTACTTAGCGCACGGATGGAGCGTCCACAAATTACGTGGCTCCATTTTGTCCTCCTGTGAACCCCCCTTCCCCACCACATAGCGTGACGTGGCTTTTGCCTCCCCCCCCCCCCTGAGCCCCCAACAAGCAGCTTTTTCCCCCTGGTTGTTGCAAAAGGTATTTTGAACGGTATTCTCTTAAGGGGGGTAGGACGTCAAACGGGCCGACTAATAGCAGGAGAGGCACCATAGGACATTTTAATTTCCATTGACTATACTTTTACAAAGAAATTCATAAAAATTTGTCAGCATGACCAAGAAGCATTCAGGATTCATACTCATAGCAGTGGATGTTAAAAAACATAGCAAAACAGTTTTTTTTACACGTGAAATTCCACCATATTTTCACTTACTATTGGCGGCATTAATTACTATAAGTACACTTTTCTTCTTAAGTAAGAGATCAGAGAGATTCTTCAATGAATTTTGCACAGCATACAAACCATACTTACAGTTGTATGAAACTCTAGAATTTATTTAATTTATGGAAAAATGAATGAGCTATTACATTTTAAACTTCATGTTTAGAAAAAACTCAAATTTTATAGTTAATTATCTCAGTTAATACCACAATTTTTTAATAGATTTGGAAAATTCTAGAGTTTTGCATTAAGGAGTTTGTGTTTATTAAGCATACCAAGTTTGAAAGTAATGAGATATTTATTTTGGATACTACATGTACCTAATTACAGAAATATTTGCGGAAAATGGCCGTTGATTCTGCTTGTATTTGGGGTGCGATTCATTTATGTGTTGTAAAGAGGTAGAGGGCATGGTTTCTCAATGAAATTTATATGGAACCACTTTGAAGGTATACCCTACCTAGTGTTGTAAAAAAACGGTTTTTTCTGACTTGAAAAAAAAAAAACATGAAAAAAACTATGAAAAAAACATGTTTTCTTTCTGGGACATGTTTTTTTTTCATAACTACTAAATTTCATATTTTTAAGGCATTATCGTTTAATATGACTGTTTTAGTGTTTATACTAAGAAGGCCTACTTATCTTAATTTTTAAATCTACTAAATTTTTCTGGTTCAGTAGAAAAAAAAATACAAAAATATAGGCAACATGTCTGAAGTATTCTTTTACGAATGGGGATTTCCCGAATAGGCTAGGTTGCATGAGAAGGAATCCCCGTTGTTTGGATTGATACTCACTATTTGAACTAGTGCTGCCAGCCCTACAAATTTATCTGTAGACTTACGGATCTTTTCAAAAAATTAGGAATTTTAAATTTATCAACGGTTTTTTGCCTCTTTTTATTACTTGTTGTGGTTTCCTTATATTCGTATAGTTGTTAGTTAAACTCTCAGCGTTTAGTGATACTGCGTCATTAAATTGTCAGTAATTATGAATCGTTTCCTTGCAACCGTTGGCGAAAACCAACGATAGAAAAGACATAAAACTCCTATTTTATATGATAATAGATTTAAATTCAAACTTAAAAGACAGGGTTCTTACGGGCCTTAAAAAGCCTTAAGAAGGCCTTAATTTTCATTTTAATTTTTAAGGGCCCTTAAAAGGCCCTAAAATTTGCTGAAAAGCCTTAAAATCTTTGAAAAAGCCTGATTTTTTTAACACCGAGATACGGCATAGTAAATTTCACTATCCCGGCGACGCGCCGATCTGCAGATTTCTCTTTGGCTCGACCTTGACTAAGTGCGAGTCAAAGTGCTTATATTTCAAGCAAGTAGTAGTCTTTGCACAGATCCTCTCTTATGTAGTTCTGCTTCGTACATGCCTGCGTCTTACATTTCTTGGCAATTTCTAACAAGTTTCTTATGTATATATTGTTTTATTGCTTCAAACCACTTCAGCTCATTTAATCCACATGATGAGAATCCAGGATTAGATATATTTTTACAGAAGTATCTAGGCAAAGAAGATTATAACAGAGTACACAAAGTAATAAAAATATTGTTGCTGTTATCACATGGACAAGCTGATGTTGAACTAGGCTTCTCTGTGAACAAGCAGTTGGAAGTTGAAAATTTAAAAGAATAGTCTTTAGTGGCTCAAAGATTAGTCAGTCAACATTTCAAAAACAGCAAAAATAAGTTGTTAATAACTAAGGAGTTAAGGATATAGGCAGCTATGGCTTGTCAAAAATATATTGCGTACCTGGAAGAGAAAAAAATGCAAAGAATACAGGGATTCAGGGAGTGAAACGCAAATCTATTTTAGATGATTTGGAAGATTTGAAGTGTAAAAAGGCACACCTAGTAACTGCAATTAAAGATCTTGAAGATAATGCTGATAAACTAACAGATAAAGCTGAGGTTATAGGGGATGTTAAGTACATCACACAGTCCAATAGTTTTCGACAAACCGCTAAAGTTAAAAAAGCTGAATTTGAGGATGTTGAAAGTAAAATTAAGGCTCTATTGAAAGATTTAAAAGAGAATTGACCTTTGTTTTTAAACAATGTGAAAATAAAAAAAATATAATTAAAAAAGTGTATATTTTTTTTATTTAACCTGCATACATTTTAATGACTCTTACCAGTATGTTTTATGTTTATCCTTATAACATCTTGTAGCTCATCTGGAAAGTAAACTTTACTCATATAAGAAAATATTTGATTAAATATGCTGTAACTCAAAAGATGTTGAAAAAGTTGTATTAAACCTGTTTCTTAAACCTATAGAAAATTTTTCATCTTTAAAGGTTCTTTTACATGTAGCTTTCAAAAAAAAAAAAAGGGGGGGGTGAGTCTTCCTCATTCAACATTATACCTGAAATCTGATAAGTAATTGAGCTGACAATTTGGCAGTCCTTTCTCTGGTGTAACTGCTAATGTGCTATAATGTATAAAAACAAATTAAGTTAAATTATGTATTTATATGTTAGTAATTCTTATTACTAAGGTGGTACTATTTCTTTTTGCCCTTGTGTCAGTTTTTGGGGGGTATAGTAGTTTTTATATTTTATGTTTATTATATGAAAAGGAAAAAAGTTTCAATATTCACTGTATTGTGTGAAAACAAAAGTAAATTTATTAGAAATTTATTGTTTATTAATTTATAAACTCAAATATTATTTCATCATAATCTTAACATGAATATTTTAATTTCTTTGCTGTAAGTTGCATATTATTTTTTTCATAACGTTTTAATATACGTTAAATATAGCCTTAAAAATATGAAAAATTGCCTTAAAAAGGCCTTTAAAAGGCCTTAATTTTTCTTTTGCTAAAAGAGTAAGAACCCTGAAAGACCATAATACAGAATTATCAGTGCAATCTTGTACTTTGCTCACAATTTAAAATTGCAATCTCAAAATCTTTTGCGTACAATACAAGAACAACCAGTAAAAGAAAATGTAACTATTTCTGAAGTTATGGATCTAGAGGAGACAGAAGAAGAAACAGAAAATTCCGACACCGACCGAACTAGTGTTGGTAGTGCTGATACTAGTGAATGTGGTACTGACATAGAGGACGAATAAAATTATGTTACCTATATAGATACATTTATGAATCATTATGTAAGACATTATATGATTTAGTGAGATTTAAAACACACATGTTTAAATGTAACTTGCGTAAGCAAAACTATAATTTATCAAATATATTGTTTTCGAAAAAAAAAACCAAATTTAGAATAAAAACAGGGTGCTAGGTTTTTCTTCATTTTTTTTTTTTTAAATCTGATTTTTTTTTCAATTTGCAACACTAACCCTACCCACTAACAAAATTTCATTAAAATCCGTTCGCAATTGGCGATGATATCGCTGAACATACAGCAAGAAAAGGTACACCAGTGGCTCAACACTGTAACCAAACAAACCACCGCTGAGTGCTTCAAGAAGGAAACTTGTTTTTGGTGCTAATGAAAATGGAGGCTGTGAATTCGAAACCTTTCAAACCAGAGAACAAACAAAATGAGAAATCAAAACAATGCATATCGATAGCAGCAGATAAAGTATCGATACCGACAGTGCTTTGTTTCAAATATTATCATTCGAATTCTACACAGCCAAATACACTTACGTATGATAGAAGAATGCTGTGCAAAGGGGCATACATCAAATTATTCAGGAAGATGTGCACTACAAAATAGGCATATTTTTGAAAAATCGATTTTTTTACTTTTTTATTTTTGACGTCCTAACCCCCTTAACAGATTATCGTTAAGTCAATAGATCACTTGACGAAAGACGTCTAGGATGTAGGACATGGACAGTTGATACGTACTACTCAGGGCCGTAGCTATCGGAGGTCTAGGAGTTGCCGTGCACCGGGACCCCCAAGCTCACCGCGATGAAAACTATTATTTTACTACCCTCAAATCCCGGGTTGAAAGGGGTGTTACATAGTGTTGCAAATTGAAAAAACAAATACTGCTTTACGAAAAAAAAAATCTAAATAAACCTAGCGCCCTTTTTTTCTCAGAAAGCAGTATATTTGATAAATTATAGTTTTATTTACGGAACTTACATTTCACATGTGTGTTTTAAATCTTACTGAATCGTATAATGTTTTACATAATAATTCATAAATGTATCTATATAGGTAACATAATTTTATTCACCCTCTACGTCAGTATCACATTCACTAGTATAAGCATTACCATCACTAGTTCAGTCGGTGTCGGAATTTTCTGTTTCTTCTTGTCTCCTCTATATCCATAGCTTCAGAAGAAGTTACAATTTTCTTTTACTGGTTGTTCTTGAATTGTACACAAAAGATTTTGAGATTGCAATTTTAAATTGTGAGCAAAGTACACACTGTGCTTAAAGACTGCGCCGATAGTTCTGTATTAAGGTCTTTTAAGTTTGAATTTAAATCTATTATCATGGAAAATAAGAGCTTTATTTCTTTCCAATCGTTGGTTTACGTCAACGGTTACAAGGAAACTATTCATAATTACTGACAATTTAATGACTCAGTATCACTATACGCTGAGAGTTTAACAAGTATACGAATATAAGAAAAGCACAGTAAGTAATGAAAAAAGGCAAAAAACCAGTAGATAAAATTTGATTTCCAATTTTTTTTTTTTTTGAAAAGCGCCTTAGGTCTACAGATACATTCGTAGGGCTGGCAGCACTAGTTCAAATAGCGAGTATCAATCCAAACAACGGGGATTCCTTCTCGTGCAACCTAGCCTTTTCAGGAAGTCCCTGTTCGTAAAAGAAAACTTGAGTCAATGTTGCAGATATTTTCGTATGTTTTTTTTCTTTCTCTAAAACGAGAAAAATATAGTAGATTTAAAAATTAAGCTAAGCACTTAGTATAAACTCTAAAACAATAGTATTAAACGATAAATACCTTACACATTTGAGATTTAGTAGTTATGAAAAAAAAAAACGTGTCACAGAGAAAAACTTTGTTTTTTCCTGTTTTTTTTTTTATTTTATTTTTTTTTTAAATAAGAAAAAATCAGAATGAGGGTCGAAATGTCGGCTACAAGAAATATGACGCGGCACCACCCGGACAGCCAAGAATCACCCTGGTCCAGGTTCCATTTCAGCCCGACCACAAACCCCGCTAATATGTTCGCAACAAAATAAAACCTTCAGCAACGGGAGCGTCCAAAAACTACGTAGTCCGATTTTGACCTTCTCTGACCTAACCCCCCCCCCCACGCTTAGCCGTACGTGGCTTTTGACAATGTACCTCCCCCCATTCCACCCGCATGGCACGTAGCATATTCTAACCTAACCAAACCAAACCAAACCTAACCTAACCTAACCTAACCTAACCTAACCTAACCTAACCTAACCTAACCTAACCTAACCTAACCTAACAGCTTTCCAAAATCCCAAACCCTTTACACCCTTTCCATCCCAATAATTTTTGTCAATGTACTTCATTAGGGCCTACAGACGACACCGTTTGAGCAATAACCATCAAAGTTGACAAGTACTTGTATTTCATCATGAAGAATGGATTTCACCAAAAAAATTCCCAAACCATCCCCTATCCTCATTTACAACCCTTAATTA
>JARYHS010006518.1:6055952-6157201 GCA_031002005.1 Vandiemenella viatica
AGGTTAGGTTAGGTTAGGTTAGGTTAGGTTAGGTTAGGTTAGGTTAGGTTAGGTTAGGTTAGGTTAGGTTAGGTTAGGTTAGGTTAGGTTAGGTTAGGTTAGGTTAGGTTAGGTTAGGTTAGGTTAGGTTAGGTTAGGTTTGGTTTGGTTTGGTTTGGTTTGGTTTGGTTTGGTTTGGTTTGGTTAGGTTACGTTAGGTTAGGTTAGGTTAGGTTAGGTTAGGTTAGGTTAGGTTTGGTTTGGTTTGGTTAGGTTAGGTTAGGTTAGAATAAGCTACGTGCCATGCGGGTGGAATGGGGGGAGGTACATTGTCAAAAGCCACGTAAGGCTAAGCGTGGGGGGGGGGGGTTAGGTCAGAGAAGGTCAAAATCGGACTACGTAGTTTTTGGACGCTCCCGTTGCTGAAGGTTTTATTTTGTTGCGAAAATATTAGCGGGGTTTGTGGTCGGGCTGAAATGGAACCTGGACCAGGATGATTCTTGGCTGTCCGGGTGGCGCCGCGTCATATTTCTTGTAGCCGACATTTCGACCCTCATTCTGATTTTTTCTTACTTAAAAAAAAAAACAAAGTTTTTCTCTGTGACACGTTTTTTTTTTCATAACTACTAAATCTCAAATGTGTAAGGTATTTATCGTTTAATACTATTGTTTTAGAGTTTATACTAAGCGCTTAGCTTAATTTTTAAATCAACTATATTTTTCTGGTTCAGTGAAAGAAAAAAAACATACGAAAATATCTGCAACATTGACTCAAGTTTTCTTTTATGAACAGGGACTATGTTGAAGAGGCTATGTTGAACGAGAAGGAATCCCCGTTCCCCGTTGTTTGGATTGATACTCGCAATTTGAACTAGTGCTGCCAGCCCTATGAATTTATCTGTAGACCTAAGGCGCTTTTCAAAAAAAAAATTGGAAATCAAATTTTATCTACGGGTTTTTTGCCTTTTTTCATTACTTACTGTGCTTTTCTTATATTCGTATACTTGTTAAACTCTCAGCGTATAGTGATACTGAGTCATTAAATTGTCAGTAATTATGAATAGTTTCCTTGTAACCGTTGACGTAAACCAACGATTGGAAAGAAATAAAGCTCCTATTCTGTATGATAATAGATTTAAATTCAAACTTAAAAGACCTTAAAACAGAAGTATCGGCGCAGTCTTTAAGCACATTGTGTACTTTGCTCACAATTTAAAATTGCAATCTCAAAATCTTTTGTGTACAATTCAAGAACAACCAGTAAAAGAAAATTGTAACTTCTTCTGAAGCTATGGATATAGAGGAGACAAGAAGAAACAGAAAATTCCGACACCGACTGAACTAGTGATGGTAATGCTTATACTAGTGAATGTGATACTGACGTAGAGGGTGAATAAAATTATGTTACCTATATAGATACATTTATGAATTATTATGTAAAACATTTTACGATTCAGTAAGATTTAAAACACACATGTGAAATGTAAGTTCCGTAAATAAAACTATAATTTATCATATATACTGCTTTCTGAGAAAAAAAGGGCGCTAGGTTTATTTAGATTTTTTTTTTCGTAAAGCAGTATTTGTTTTTTCAATTTGCAACACTATGTTACACCCCTTTCAACCCGGGATTTGAGGGTAGTAAAATAATAGTTCTCATCGCGGTGCGCTTAAGGGGGCCCCCTAAGCTGCGCGCTTGGGGGTCCCGGTGCACGGCAACTCCTAGATCTCCGATAGCTACGCCCCTGAGTAGTACGTATCAACTGTCCATGTCCTACATCCTAGACGTCTTTCCTCAAGTGATCTATTGAACGCGAACAAAAAATAACATGCAATGATTATAGCAAATATCTATAATCTTAACAATAATCTGTTAAGGGGGTTAGGACGTCTAAAATAAAAAAGTAAAGAAGTCGATTTTTCAAAAATATGCCTATTTTGTAGCACACATCTTCCTGAATAATTTGATGTATCAAACATTTATATTTGAGGGATTATAAGGTATGTAATTTGGTCTTCAGTGTATGAAGGTTCAGCGCTATGCCCCTTTGCACAGCATTCTTCTATCATACATAAGTGTATTTGGCTCCATAGAATTCGAATCTTAATATTTGAAACAAAGGACTATCGGTATTGTAACGAACGCGTCTTGTGACCGCTAGTTACATTAATAAACTATATGTTTATTATTTAAAATGTGGAATATTTTAGTGGGCGTTTGGGCGCAGTGTACATTCTACAAGTGTGGAGCGGCAGATCTGAGGAATGCCAGCAGGCCGGTTCCTAGAATTAGCGAGGGGAGAATAGTGAGTGCCTAATGGAGGGGAGATTTGTGCTTGCCAGGTAGACAAACAGGGTGATCGGCGAGAGTTTTCTGTTTTTGCATGTGGCACGACGAACGAGGGAAGAGATATTCGATGCCGGCCGGCCAGCACGTTCGGACGATGTGATTTCTGGACTGTCTATTCGTGAGTGGGACTGTTGCTGCTGCCTGGATCCGGACACCCGCTATTTTGTTTGAGCAGATGAGCTCAGGCAAAGGACGACATCTGAGGAACTGTGCTACACTGGTCCATAGCAGAGAAGACCGTCATCCAATGTGTGGCGGCAGACATGTACATTCGGTAATTATACATCGCCAATGAAGGACACTGTGCTAGCTAGACTTTCAAGTTCATAGCATTGCCCAGCTACGACCCTGCAGATAAGAACTCTCATAGCCCGGAGCAAACATCTCTTTCAGAAGTGAAGTCAAAATGTTGACTTCGTTTACTGTTTAAATTTTGTGTATTTTATATAAAATACCCTGGCGCCCACAAAAGGACAACTAATTAATTTTAACGAATTTTGTTATGTATGTCATGTGATTAATTGAAATAAAACCATTTGTGATTTCTCGTATAAAGTATTCAAGCAAGTTCTACCTTTCATGATAATAAAATAAAAATAATAAAATTAATTATAATTTTAAATCACGTAATGAGGTCAGAATGTTACAGTATCGATACTTTATCTGCTGCTATCGACATGCATTGTTTTGATTGCTCATTTTGTTTGTTCTCTGGTTTGAAAGGCTTCGAATTTACAGCCTCCATTTTCATTAGCACCAAAAACAAGTTTCCTTCTTGAAGCACTCAGCGGTGGTTTGTTTGGTTACAGTGTTGAGCCACTGGTGCACCTTTTCTTGGTTTATGTTCAGCGATATCATCGCCAATTGTGAACGGATTTTAATGAAATTTTGTTAGTGGGTAGGGTTAGTGTTGCAAATTGAAAGGAAAGGGGAAAAAAAGAATAAAAACCTAGCACCCTGTTTTTATTCTAAATTTGTTTCTTTTTTTTCAGAAAACAATATATTTGATAAATCATAGTTTTGCTTACGCAAGTTACATTTTACATGTATGTTTTAAATCTTACTCAATCGTATAATGTCTTACATAATGATTCATAAATGTATCTATGTAGGCAACATAATTTTATTCGTCCTCTATGTCAGAACCACATTCACTAGTATCAGCACTACCAACACTAGTTCGGTCGGTGTCGGAATTTTCTGTTTCTTCTTCTGTCTCCTCTAGATCCATAACTTCAGAAATAGTTACATTTTCTTTTACTGGTTGTCCTTGTATTGTACGCAAATGGTTTTGAGATTGCAATATTAAATTGTGAGCTAAGTAGGTACACACTGTGCATAAAGACTGCGCCAATAATTCTATATTACTGTCTTTTAAGTTAGAATCTAAATCTATTATCATACAAAGTAGGAGCTTTATGTCATTTCAATCGTTGGTTGTCGCCAACGGTTGCAAGAAAACGATTCATAATTACTGACAATTTAATGACTCAGTATCACTATACGCTGAGAGTTTAACAACTATACGAATATAAGGAAACCACAATAAGTAATAAAAAGAGGCAAAAAACCGTTGATAAATTTAAAATTCCTAATTTTTTGAAAAGATCCGTAAGTCTACAGATAAATTTGTAGGGCTGGCAGCACTAGTTCAAATAGTGAGTATCAATCCAAACAACGGGGATTCCTTCTCATGCAACCTAGCCTATTCGGGAAATCCCCATTCGTAAAAGAATACTTCAGACATGTTGCCTATATTTTTGTATATTTTTTTCTACTGAACCAGAAAAATATAGTAGATTTAAAAATTAAGATAAGTAGGCCTACTTAGTATAAACACTAAAACAGTCATATTAAACGATTATGCCTCAAAAATATGAAATTTAGTAGTTATGAAAAAAAAACATGTCCCAGAATGAAAACATGTTTTTTTCAGTTTTTTTCATGTTTTTTTTTTTCAAGTCAGAAAAAAACCGTTTTTTTTACAACACTAGGTAGGGTATACCTTCAAAGTGGTTCCATATAAATTTCATTGAGAAACCATGCCCTCTACCTCTTTACAACACATAATTCTAATACAAAACCACGTTTTTTTAATCCCATTTCAAAGGAAATTTGCACATTGTTACTTTAAAACACAAATAAAAATACTGATAACTTTTGGTTTGCAAAAAATGAATCGCACTCCAAATACAAGCAGAGTCGTTAACGGCCATTTTCCGCAAAACACATATTTCTGTACTTAGGTAGCTACATGTAGCATCCAAAATAAATATCCTATTACTTTCAATCTTGGTATGCCGATTAAACACAAACTCCTTAATGCAAAACTCTAGAATTTTCCAAATCTATTAAAAATTGTGGTATTACCTGACATAATTAACTATAAGGTTTAAAATGTAATAGCTCATTCATTTTTCCATAAATTAAATAAATTCTAGAGTTTCATACAACTGTAAGTATGGTTTGTATGCTGTGCAAAATTCATTGAAGAATCTCTCTTATCTCTTACTTAAGAAGAACAGTTTACTTTTTTTTTTTTTTTGTTTTTTTTTTGTTTTTGTAACTGCTTTACGTCTCTTTTTAACATCGAGGTCTTTAGAGACGGGAAAGGATGGGGGCAAGGAATGGGAAGGAATTCGGCCATGGCCTTTTGAAGGAAGCATCCCGGCATTTGCCTGGAGTGATTTGGGGAAACCATGGAAAACCCAAATCTGGATGCCCGGACGGGGATTCGAACCACCATCCTCCCGAATGCGAGGCGAGAACGCTAACCGTTACACCGCCCCGCTCGGTAAGAACAGTTTACCTATAGTAATTAATGCCGCCAATAGTAAGTGAAAATATGGTGGAATTTCACATGTAAAAAAAATTGTTTTGCTATGTTTTTTAACATCCACTGCTATGAGTATGAATCGTGAATGCTTCTTGGTCATGCTGACAAATTTTTATGAATTTGTTTGTAAAAGTATAGACAATGGAAATTAAAATGTCCTGTGGTGCCTCTACTGCTATTAATCGGCCCGTTTGACGTCCTACTCCCCTTAAGAGAATACCGATCAAAATATCTTCTGCAACAACCAGGGGAAAAAGCTGCTTGCTGGGGCCTCAGGGTGGGGGGGGGGAGGCAAAAGCCACGTCACGCTATGTGGTGGGGAAGGGGGGTTCACAGGAGGACAAAATGGAGCCACGTAGTTTGTGGACGCCCCGTCCGTGCGCTAAGTAAGATAAAAAGTTTTCGCAGAGGCACATTATTACGGTGTACCAAAAGGCAGAAAGTTACAACCTGCTCACAGCATTTTATTTTATTTTTAACTGCTTAACGTCTCCTATAACAACTAGGTCTTTAGAGACGGGAAAGGATGGGGGGGGGGGGCAAGGAATGGGAAGGAATTCGGCCATGGCCTTTTGAAGGAAGCATCCCGGCATTCACCTGGGAAACCATGGAAAACCCAAATCTGGATGCCCGGACGGGGATTCGAACCGCTGTCCTCCCGAATGCGGTCTGTTCACTGCAGTGTCTTTGGAGAATACTATTCCATATCACCCTGTCATTTCTTTACTTTGATATACACCCTATATTCTGTTTAAATACCTCAAACTGCCATCTCAAAGAGGTCCAATACAGTTGGAACCCGCGGAATTTCATATTAGTGTTTCAATTCGTTAAAGTGATTTGAAATGCTGTTTCAAGTGGCCTGAAATCTTGGTGAGAAAAAAAGGGTGATTTTTGTTCTTATTGGAAGGGCTAATTAGGAAGAACGTTGTCAATTTTTTGTTAGACGGTAAATGATCAAATTCTACTGACGCCATATAAGCTAAATTGTTCATACCACATGGCCAAATGTAAAACTAAAACGCTTACATATTATTTTTTTGTTTTAATAGAATTTTTTTTACAAATTTGTATAACCTGTCTATATTCGTATACCCTTCCCACCGATATTGTTTTCGAAATCTTTTTCACTAAAAAATGAATTTGAAGACTGATCAGATATTTACCAACTTCTGCCAAGCAGACTGTATGATAACAGAGATTTCTTTTAACTGCTTAACGTCTCTTAACAGTGAGGTCTTTAGAGAGGGGGATAAGACAGAAAATAACGTCTTGTATTAGAATACAAGTGAAGGGAACTTCAACAATAGACAAGTAAAAAACAAAATAGGGACCAGAAATATCCGAAAACTAAAGGCTAGACTATTCACTGAATATCTCCACGGAATTGCAGCTAAAACCGGATTAAAGGTCTAGTAAAATAAAACTTGGTAGACACACCCAACAATAATCAAGTTGAGCCGTGTTTACGGATAAGAAATAAGTTTTTAGGGTCACAAATTTGGGAAACTTTACTGAGGCTCAATTTTGCTGAACTGTCCTTCATTTAACTGCTGTACCAACCCTTTTGATCTTTACCCCGTCAAAAATCACAGATAGCCATTCGGAACCGAATTAAAACGAGAATAATCAACGCGGAATACAGTACAATCCACCTGTTGAACGCTTAAAAACGCGTATTCCTAATATTAAACTCGATGTTAGTATTCGGTCAGCAAGATAATACAGGGCGTTCGCCGGGAAACGCAACCCTCCCAGTCTGTTGCCGTCGGCAACTTGCTCGGTCAGCGGGGCCAGCGGTTCCCGCCACACGGAACCGTGAATCACCGCACTGTTTAACACCTCCGCTGCCCCTACAGTGCAGTGACGCAGTATAATGGGACCCTTACATGGTTAAAAACGGTTTCTTTGCATTGTAGCTAGTTCGTGACTTCAGTCTCTTATTAATCAGTGTTGTGAATAAACGTTTCTTTGCGGTTTGGCTGGTTTAGGGCTTCATACTCTTACTAATCTGTACCGTGTTTGAGTGTGAGTAAAATTATGGTACGTTACAGTTTGCAACAAAGAATATTTCTCTACGATACATATGTGAAGAAGAAGTCGTTTAAAAAGTGTCGCAGTAAATTTCGTCGCGAATATCCTGGCGCTTTACTGCCAGCTAAATCAACAATTCTGCGTCTGGTTAAAAAAGTAAGAGAAACGGGTTCATTTTTTAACAAAAAGAGACTGTCGGTCAACCGTATTCTCACAGAGGAGAAAGTTGACGATATCGCTTTTCGACTAGAACAGTCACCTAAAAAATCATTAAGTCAGTTAGGGCAGCAGGCAGGCGTATCTAAGACGTCAGCTTGGAAAGTAACAAAGCTAGTTCACTTAAAGCCGTACAAAACAATTGTGGTGCATAAAATTACAGAAATAGACCAGGGGCCTAGGATTAGATTTTGCAACTGGTACCTGCAGGGTGTCCACGATGGCACTGTTGATCCGCAACTGACGTTTTTCTCTGATGAGGCCTGGTTTCATCTGAGTGGTTATGTTAACGCTCAAAACAGTCGACACTGGAGTTCAGAAAAACCAAATACTCTACTCCAACTGCCATTGCATGACTTAAAAGTGTGTGTTTGGTGTGCGATTAGTGCTTCGAGAATCATAGGTCCAATTTTCTTCCGTGAAACTCTTACTTCCGCAAGATATATCGAAAATATTGTGAAACCGTTTTTCGAGAAACTTACTGAAGAAGAAAAATTGTACGGCTATTTTCAACAGGATGGGGCGACAGCTCACACCGCTAGAAATTCGCTTCCTGCACTTGACGAAGTGTTTTATGATCGTGTAATCAGCCGTGGGTTGTGGCCCGCCAGATCACCGGATTTAAACCCTTGTGACTTCTACCTTTGGGGTAAACTTAAGGGTAAGGTGTACGAAGGAAATCCTCACACATTGGAAGAACTTGAGGAAAAAATCTATCAAGTAATAATGTCCATTGACAAAGGTGAAATCCAGCGTGTGTCTCGAAATATGTTCAGAAGATGTGAAATGTGCATTACACAAGAGGGTCAACACTTCCAGCATCTTTTATAAGGTAAGCTAATGAATTACGACACATTTAAATGCTTAGCACATACAAGTTTATGAAGCGTAATTATTGTGAAATAGTCCGCGGCCGACGGTCGAACAATGCCGGAAGCTGATCGCTCGCTCGCCGGGAGCAGTTTCTTCCTTGTAGCGCTAACAGTGGGTTGCGTTTCCCGGCGAACGCCCTGTACAAAAGTATCGACAGTATTTCCTAGGAGTGAAATGCAGATGTGCCGATCGACGTAGTACGACCAAGCTGCCGCGAGATGGCAGCGCGAGCGGCGCCGCTCTGCCAGTTCGGTTTAAGCCGCAACAGATGGCGCGCGCGTCGAGATTCCGACTCCAAGCCGCAGGGTACTGGCGGTCGGCAAGCATCAGACAGATGCTTATCGCGAGAGGCAAAATGACATTCCGAGAATCGCAGCAGATACTAGGATAACCGCCATATGGTACTGTAGTATTCTGAAACAACTGGACAATTTCTGTTTTGCTGACATCAGTCTTTCGACTGGTTTGATGCAATCCTCCATCCCTTCCTATCCTGTGCTAACCTCTTCATCTCTACATACCCCTTACAACCCACGTCCTCAATTATCTGCTTCATATATTCTAATCTCTGTCTTCCTCTACAGTTCTGTTCCCTCCACTAACAAATTAACCAATCCAGCATGTCTCAAAATATGACCTACCAGCCTGTCTCTTCTTTCTGTAAGCTTCTTCCATAAACTTCTTTTCTCACCTATCATTTCCAAATCTCGTTCATTTCGTACTTTGTCTGTCCACTTAATTTTCAGCATTCTTCTGTAGCACCACATTTCAAATACTTCAATTTTCGTTTTGTCTGGTATACCTAAAGTCCATGCTTCGCTGACATAAAGTGCTGTGCTCCACACATAGAGTTTTAAAAAGTTATTTCTAATTCCTAGATCAATACTTGAAACTAAAAGGTTTCTCTTTTTCATGAAGGCTCTTTTTTCTAGTGCTATTCTGCTTTTAACATCATTCCTGCTTCGGCCATCGGTTGTAATATTACTTAGCAAGTAGCAAACCCCTCTTTTTTTATTTTTTATTATTCTCCTATTGCATCCGATCATATTTTTACATTTAATCTACTAGTATTGCTATGATTTCTGCTAAAGTTCCACACTTTTGTCTTGGTTCGGTTTATATATAGTCCAAAATCTTCCTTCGGTATTTTGTTCATGCCATTCCGTAGCTTCTCAATATCCTCAGCCTGTTCTGCTAACAAGACAATGCCATCAGCAAATCGTAGCATAACGATTTTTGTTGCTGTTTTGAAATATGTTATTAATTGTTTTTCATGAGACAGAGAATATACAATTAGGGGGCATCCATAAATTACGTGAGCTGTTTTTCCGGATTTCTGGACCCCCCCCTCCCCTCTGGTGAGATCTGGTCCGACACCCCCCCCCCCCTGTGGTGAGATCTGGTCCGGGAGACCCGCCCCCCCTCTACAAATCACCCTCGCAACATTGAGACAGGTTTTTTTTTTAGGTCTCACCCCTACTTTTCGACGAAATACCCCACTAAAATCGACTTTCGCGTCATTTTTTAAAATTTCAAAAACCTAACGTAAGATTTCCGTTGACCCCCACCTCCCCCTTGGTGAGATTTCGTCGGATCCCCCCCCCCTTATTTGACCTCATGTAATGTAAGGACGGTCCCTTATTTATTTTATCTCTTATACATTTCTCTTATAGCCCGAAGGGGAAATTGACACTCGGCTAAATGGGTACAGCGGTCAGATCGGAGAGGTAGGCTGGTGAGATGAGGAGCGGGAGTCGGGGAACATGACCTTGACCGCCAGTTCGGAGTGAACTTTGCGTAATCAGAAAGCTTTACACATCAATCTGCCGCGCAGTCCGCCTCTACCCTCACTACCTAATAACGCCCTGCAATACTGTCACGCGAAAATAGAGGGAAAGGGGTACTAGAATCTGACTTCTTTTCCCAAATAGGGGATGCGTTACAGTCCGTGAGAATTGTGGTAAAAGGCGGGATTCGAACCAGGTACTTCTCAATACAGAGCCACAGCTGTAACTACTGATTCAGCAGACCTAAAAATTCTTGTTTTATATATATGAGCTATCTCGGAAACAGCTCTTTAGATGTGAATGAAATTTCATATGTAGACAACAACTGCTTTTCAGGTTTGCAACACGATTTTATAACAACATAAAAATAGCAATTCTTCTATTTTATATCTCGGGAACGGCTGTAACGCCATCTCGAAGAAGTTTCAGGTACCAGTAAGCCTACTGATGTTAGTTAAGTTTCTCTTTGGTTACAGCAAGGAACTGTGTACCTGAAAATATCTATGAAGCCTTCGAGAAAAAGTTTTACTTTAATCAAACTTTACTGAAAATCTTGCATATTCGACAGAAATCATCGAAAGATGCTCAGCGAAGATCGGTCACCCAGCTACACTGTCAACCAAAAAATTATGTGTTGTTTTATCTTTGGAGCGCAATACAGCAGCGATTAGGCGTGGCATGGATTCGAAAAGTCCTTGTTAGGTTTCCGGAGTTGTCTGGCACCAGATGTCTACGGACAAGTCACTCAATTCTCTTAAATTTCGGTTCGGTGGTTTGTGGGCGCGGCGACTGGGAACGAGCATCTCGGAAACGGCGAGGCTGGTCGGCTGTTCGCGTACTACTGTAGTCAGCATCTATGCAGAGTGGTTGAAGGACGGTGAAACCACGACTGGGCGACAAGGTGGTGGACGTCCACGCCTCATCACAGAACGTGGAGGTCGGAGGCTTAAAGTGGGATAGGCGGCGATCTGTGGCAGATCTGACAGCAGAGTGTGCTCCGAAACACTTGTGCCTCCACCAGCATGCGCACTTAACGCTCTGCGCACGCGCACTTGTCGTTCTGCGCATGCGCAATTAACGTTCTGCGCATGCGAACATTCCGTTCTATGCATGCGAATATAACGTTCTGCCAATGCGTCGTTCTACGCATGCGAACATTACGTTTTGCGCATGCGAACATAACGTTCTGCGCATGCGAACATTACGTTCTGCGCATGCGAACATTACGTTCTGCGCATGCGAACTTATCGTTCTGCGCATTCGAACTTATCGTTCTGTGCATGCGAACATTACGTTCTTCTCATGCGAACATAACGTTCTGCGCATGCGAACTTATCGTTCTGCGCATGCGAACTTATCGTTTTGCGCATGCGAACATTACGTTTTGCGCATGCGAACATTACGTTTTGCGCATACGAACATAACGTTCTGCGCATGCAAACATTACGTTCTGCGCATGCGAACTTATCGTTTTGCGCATGCGAACATTAAGTTTTGCGCATACGAACATAACGTTCTGTGCATGCGAACATTACGTTCTTCTCATGCGAACATAACGTTCTGCGCATGCGAACTTATCGTTCTGCACATGCGAACTTATCGTTCTGCGCATGCGAACATAACGTTCTTCTCATGCGAACATTACGTTCTGCGCATGCGAACATAACGTTCTGCGCATTCGAACTTATCGTTCTGTGCATGCGAACATTACGTTCTTCTCATGCGAACATTACGTTCTGCGCATGCGAACTTATCGTTCTGCGCATGCGAACTTATCGTTTTGCGCATGCGAACATAACGTTCTGCGCATGTGAATATATCGTTCTGCGCGTGCGAACATATCATTCTGCGCATGCGAACTTAGCGTTCTGCGCATCAAACATAACTGTTCTGCGCATGCGAACATAACGTTCTACACATGTGAACATAACTTTCTACGAATTCAAACGTTGCGTTCCACGCATGAGAACATAACGTTCTGCGCATGCGAACATAACGTTCTGCGAATGCGAACTTATCGTTCTGCGAATGCGAACTTATCGTTCTGCGCATGCGAACTTATCGTTCTGCGCATGCGAACTTATCGTTCTGCGCATGCGAACTTATCGTTCTGTGCATGCGAACATTACGTTCTGCGCATGCGAACTTATCGTTCTGCGCATGCGAACTTATCGTTCTGCGCATGCAAACATAACGTTCTGCGCATCAAACATAACTTTTCTGCGCATGCGAACATAACGTTCTACGCATGTGAACATAACTTTCTACGAATTCAAACGTTGCGTTCCACGCATGAGAACATAACGTTCTGCGCATGCGAACATAACGTTCTACGCATACGAACATAATGTTCTACGCATGCGAACATAACGTTCTGCGCATGCGCACTTAATGTTCTGCGCATGCGAACTTAACGTTCTACGCATGCGAACATAACGTTCTGCGCATGCGTACTTACAGCTACTATGATGCAAGCATCTGCGATACTATTTATTAACTGATTTTTGCTCATTTATATTTCTTTCATTTTTTACTACAATTACTTGGACAAAGGTCTTATTAACTGTACAACTGCAATAAAGATATGTATCGTTCGTTCACTCGAGTGGGTAAGAAATATAAAAAACTACATAGAAAAAAAAACACAGAAAAATACATAGTTGTTTCACGTCTTGCAAGATACACGGACCAGGTTTTTTCCTGCTTGTCTTCACTGTGTGTGACTCTAGTAAGTGCGCATACTTCCGCGGTCATTGTCGACGTTATCTTGATTGTCCGGGTTAAACCGCGTCAATTCATAAAAACCCAACGTTTCGGCCATGATTTTTGACCATCTTCAGAGGACTGTCCGACAAAATTATGCCGAAACGATAGATTTCGATAAATTGACGCGGTTCAACCCGGACAACCAATTTAACATGTGTGACTCTAGTTAATACGGATAAACAGCAATATCCTGTCATCATAAAATTATACGTTTCTGGACTGCTTACGCTAACAGAAAATCGTGCAAAGTTAATAAAGATTTATGAAGACTCTGCAACTTCAATCTCAACACCTAAGGAGTTCTTCGAATGTGTGGAGATGCACAGCGGTGTTACTCCTGGAGTCATGGTGTTGTGCTGCTATCTACCGGTAACGCGATCAGCTGTGGTCACGGCTCGTAGTGAACTCTGACGGCACAACGGTGCGTCACGAACATCCTGCATCCTCTCGTGCTACAGTATCAACAGCACACCTCTCTGAGAACTGTTTACCTGAAGTTGAGGTACTCCCGTGACCAGCAAGATCCCCAGACCCATCCCAGATAGAACATGTGTGTCAACAGACCGGACATCAACTGCATCCCAGAATATTAAGGACCAGTTACAAAAGTAATGTCCAGCTTGCCTCAGGAGAGGATACAACGGCTCAATGACAGCCTCTCCAACAGAAACAGTGCATCCATCCAGGACACAGGGGGTGCAGCATTATCTACATCCATACTCAGCAATTCACAAACATTGTGGGTGGCAGGGGCTGCTAACCAACAATATCAATTCCAATCCCGAATAGCACGAAGATAGAAAGAATATATAAAAGCATAAGTACGGCATCTTGTTTCTCGAATCTTATCACTCCGGTCATTGCGACCCAAATAGGTTGGCGGAAGAAGTATCTCACTGCACTCGTAGGTCATAGAATTTCGCATATTCTCCAATAAATTTAAACGCAAATGACGTCGTCTGTATTCCAAACTATCCCAGCCCAGTCTATGTATCAATTCTGTGACGCTTTCATAAGGGCTGTAGCAACCAGTCACGAATCGAGCGGCTCTCCTCTGTACCCTCTCCACTGAGTCGATGAGAACCTTCCGATACGGATCCCAAACTTCACAACAGTAATCCAGATACGCTATCTCCTTTGTATAACCATTACAATTCCTCAAAACACGACCCATGAATCGTAATTTAGAATTAGCTTTGTCTACGATGGAAGTTATGTGTAAGTCCCATTTCATGTTGCTTTGTACTATCACCCCCAGATACTTCACGGAATCAACCGTGTCAACAGCTGAATTGTTTACTTTGTACTCGTGAAGAAACTGATTCTTTTTGTTACTTATCCGCATTGCCATGCACTGTTTGCAATTAATTGTAAGCTGCCATTTACGGCACCATTCGGAAATAGCATCCAAATCGCACTGAATTTCTAAGCAATCGTCAGAGCACCTTATTTCCCTATAGATAACCGCATCGTCAGCAAACAATCGCAACGTTGTCACCTAGATCGTTTATACTGATCGTCATTCAGATAAATGGGATCATAATTCCAAGTTCTTCCTAAATCTGACTCCAGTTTGTAATCACCCTCTGCAACCGTGAAGATTCAATTCGTTTCCTTCTCCCTTTCTAGATGTTTAACTTTCTTTTACCAGTTAGTGTTGTACATAGGGATTGCAATCCAGCAAAGCGGGATCCCGCAATCCCGCGGGATCCCGCATCATTAGACAGTCTGGCGGATCCCGCACAAAATTAAGCGGATCCGCAATCCGCAAAATCCAGTGAAAACGCGTGTCAGTCTGCGTGATTTGCTGCCCCACTCGGTCTCTGTCGGATATTTTGCACTGTTTGCCTGTACCAGAGCAGTTGGCATTTGACTCGTGTGAACAAGCGTTTGTTTTTGTCAACCTTCGTCATTCGTAAGTAAATACACTTTTACGTATTCATCAAAACTTACATTTCTTTCGAGTACACATTTCTGTAATTTGAGTTATGGTGCGTATTTAGTAAGATTTTCTAACTATATAATTATTTTTTAAGTGTCACGCGCGTTATCTGAAGTACACGGTTACAGCTTTTTATTCACGGTTTCATTATTCCCATTTTCTGTATTTGCAGATAAAGTAATTGTGACAATTTCCTAATTTGTGGCTGAAAATTTTATTATTCGTTGATATGATACTAATGTTATCGTAATTTTAACGATCGCGTAGGCTACCTATTTATTTAACAGCTATCAAAAGGAAATTGTATATCCTTTGACTTATTGTTGTTTTGGCCGCTGCCTCAATGCGTTTCTTTGACGAAAGCCACCTGCTTACATGTGCCGCTCAGGCTTTCGATTAATCCCTCTTCTTCTTGTTATTATTTCCACTAAAGGTAAAAAAGTTATAAAGAAATTTTCACGGGTGTATCGTCGAATTGTGTTGTAGGAACACCATACTTCGACGGCTGCCTCCGCCGTCTTCCTCACGTGTGTAATTTCGTGTGTTTGCAATGAAATCCGGAGATACAAACTATGAGGACTTCATTGCAATCATTCGCCGAGAAAGTCTCCTTTCCTACTAAAAAATAATAATTTCCACTCTAAAAACGTCGTTACGCCACATAAGTAAATCTGAAATACTTGACAGTTTACGTGTTGGTGAGTAGTTTCTTTTAATAACATTGAATCAACTGTAATATCAATCAAGGAATCAGCAGATATAATTATGAATCACGCAAAAAAAAAGCCCAAGTCTCGTGCTTGTGCAGTGACAAAAAGTTATGAAATCTTGTTCTGAGCCAAGTCTACACTTTACAGAATATATTCACTTCACTTTGTGAAATGGAATGCTTTTCTCGGTGTTATGGAACGTTAATTTAGAATTTAAAAAAAAAAAAAAAAAAAAAAAAAAAAAAAAAAAAAAAAAAAAAAAAAAAACTCCGGTAACGTGGCCACTAAGCATACCATATTTTTAAACTTATGTGACGTATTTTAAGGCACATAATATGACCTAAGACTCAATATTTTCCATTTTTATTATTTATTTTAAAATTGGTTTAGATTAAAAAACAAAAATGTAAAACCTCGAAATACACTTAAGACACGCTAAAAAGTTTTAATGTCATTTTGCCAATAAAAATATTGTTAACTGTTACTTTTTATCATTTAACAGTAAACATTATTTATTAATTTAATCATTTTTTAAATTTATTTACGTTTTAAGTAACTATGTTTTAAATATATGCGATAAAAAACTGTTTTTACCAATCCCGCACGGATCCCGCGGGATTGGCGCAAATCCCGCGCGGATCCCGCGGGATTGAAAACACTGCGGGATTGCAATCCTTAGTTATACATAAGCCCTTGTTCTTCCAGTTCTTGACGAAAAATAATCATTTCGCCTCTCATATGCCCCCATTGTGCCTGCCTGCAGCGATGTTGATGATGACGACAGTAAATTCAGAGTAGGACTTAGAACTCGAGCTGAAATGTTGTCAAGGACATTACGAGGTCACGCGCATTAATTCGGTAGAACACGTTTCAGGGCGAATGAAACTGGTTTCGCATCGGCCGCTGGCGTGGGTCGCCAGGCGAAAACATCTGGCTCATCGATATAAAAACAACGGCCAGGCCTTGGAGACGCGCACAGCGAATACAAAGCCAGTTGTGTTGCGTCTGTGTGAGTGATTCACATCGCGTAGTAACGATCCAAAGTGCGGAAGCGGTGAGAACAAGGCGCCCACTCAAGTATTCTCCATATCAACCAGTGAGACAATGGGACATGAATTTCCGTATTACAAAAAGGAAATAAAATGGCGTATTAAGGCCTCCCATTACTAATAAGCAATATGAAGTACTCAGCTCTAACGGAGCGTCCATAAACCACGTGGCACAAATTTTTGCCTCATCTCAATTTCCCCCCCCCCCTCCCCACGTAACCTGAGGTGGCATTTGCGTTTACCTCGCCTCCCCCCCCCCCCCACCGACGTAGCTTATTCCCCTATTGATACCAGAAGACATTTTGTACTGTTTTCTCTTGTCAGACTATTGTAAATTACATAGCGAGATAATTACATAACGGAAATAAATATTCACATGCTGTTGTGTATTCTGTACCTCATTGTAACTGTGGCAAATAATACGTGGCCTTGTAGGAACCCCCATCCCCTCATGTAACTCAGCCAAACCCTCAACCCCCAAGACCGAGTCACGTAGTTTATGGACGCGCCCTAACTAATATCAAATACTTATCCCATTCGCTTATTCTAGTCGGGGAAAAAGTACAGTGTGTGTACAGGTAACATAAGAAAAATGGCGACTGTAACCATTAGAGGGCCCTCATTAATTACGTGACGTGAAATAGGGGACCGGGGGGGGGTCCAGCAAAATCTCACCAAAAGGGGGGGCCGGTTTGAATTTTGTTTTTCTTTATGACTTTACGCCTCGTCGACGTCGAGGTAATTGTAGGCGGGATGGGACTGGGTTCAAGGGACGGGGAGGAATTCGGCCATGGCCTTTTTAAGGAAGCATCCCGGCGTTCGCCTGGAGTGATTTGGGGAAACCATGGAAAACCCAAATCTGGACGCCCGGACGGGGATTCGAACCGCCGTCTTGCCGAATACGAGACCTAAGCGTTAACCACTCACCCACCACGCTCGATAGAGCAAAAACCAAAAACAAAAAAAAAACAAAAAACTAAAAGAACTAAAAAAAGAAAACAAAAAACAACAGAAAAACAAAAAACAACAGAAAAACAAAAAACAACAGAAAAACAAACAACAACAGAAAAACAAAAAACAGAAAAACAAAAAACAACAGAAAAACAAAAAAGCAACAAACAATTTCGCCATCAGAGGGGTTTGGGACGGGTCGGGAATCCCCGAAAAACGCCTCAAGTAATTAATGGACGCCCCCTAACATGTAATCTCAGACTGTGGTATAACGCTTCTAAGACCTGCCACTTCAGATGAAAAGAAAAGAAGCGCAGGGATAATATATGAGAAATAAGACAACATCTGGATGTCGTGGGCCATTTCCTGAGTTGCATCTTAATCAATCTGTATAGAGATTAACAACAGGGCAATGCATCTGGATTTTCATTCGCTTATACTTTTTCGCCGTACGCATTTCATTCCGTGTTTACAGCTTCTTGTAACATTATCACAAAGGTTTGGATCTTTCTGACCAAAAAGAATTAGAAAAATATGCATGCAAGTATTACCTTAAAAACGGGTAAATATGAGTTAGCAAAATATATCAAACATTTAAATTTACTATACATCAAAACATGCTCAATTAAACATCATTTATTTATCTAGTAGCGCCGCTTTCTTGTAGACAGCATAATTTGCTCCCGTGCACTCGCTATACCATTGGGAAATTAAATTTTAAATCGTTTTGTTGAAGTCACTTTAATTTCAGATGATTTACAGAATAGAACTCTTTCATCTGTACTAAAATACTCCCCTCTAAACTCCATTTCGTAACTTCGCACTTAAAGAAAATTTTATTTCCGGCATGTTGGTAGGTCTGCTCACTGATCCACTGCAGATTTAACGATGGCTGAGGATATTTCATTGAGATATTGATTGACGCTGATCGACACAGGCATTGTCGAGATTAAAAGGCGGGCGCAACATTACGTTTAGAGAGTCACAATAATGCATAACTTTAATTCTTGACAGTGAATTCTGACCACAGTGAAAATTAGTTTTGTTTTTCCCCGTACCTGTATAGCAGAAGTACAGTTCTGCGAATAATTATCTTAATTTCTTCTCATCTATATCTACTGAAATCCCGGTTCTGTTAAAAAATTAACAGATTTTTGTTCAAAATATAACCATAAGTATTATCGAAAATGTTTCCATGCAAACTTGGAAAATGATCTGAATATGCATTTATGTGCTACATAAAATACTTTTAAATCCAATCGGAAACGTTGAAGCACTGTTTAATTCAGCATTTCAGCTCGAAAAGAAGGCATGAAAAAAATTTGACTTCTCCTAAAGATGCGAACCCTATATATAAACAAAGATATCTGATAAGATTCTAACTCTACAAAATACACACTACTTATCAATATCTCTGTAATATGTAGTGTAGCTATCTAGCGGTAACGCGATAGCTTCTTACCGAAGGTTCGCTCTGAACACTTCCGTCTTGTAGCAACAATTGTTAGTCAGCAGAAATTTCTAACGGTAATACAATAGTGATCTGTGAGAAAATTGCGATATTTGGTGCCGCTATCTAATGGTAATGTGATCACTCCTAATACCTACGTCAACGAGGCCGAGCATTTTGGTTCTGAAACTATCCAGTTTTATAGCAACACTTGATTGTCAACTGAAATATCTTACAGTAACGCAAGCATGGCCCTTGTGCAAGTTTCTATATGTGCTATTGCTATCTAGCGGTTATATGACTTCTTACCAGCGCCAACGAAACCTAACAGCTTGGCGCTAAACTCTCTCATTTTGTAGCAACAATTATTTTCTTGTCGACTGAAATATTTAGCGGTAATACCATCGAGGCCCACGCGAAAATTACAATATACGGTGTTGCTATCTAGTGATAATGCGATAAATCCTTACCAGCACCAGCGAAGACTACCAGATTGGCTGTGAACATTTTGTGACAAGAATCATTGTTTGTCAAATGAAATATCTATGCGGTAATGTAATCATGGCCCGTGCTAAAATTTCGATTTGGGGTGCTTCTATCTATTGGTAATGCAATCACTCCTTAACGACGCTTGCTAAGGCTACCAGCTAATCTCAGAACTACCTCATTATGCAGCAACAATTGTTTCTTTGTTAAGTGACATATCTAAAGGTAAAAGGTCGTGCACTGGACGAAAATGTCTATATATGGTGTTTCTATCTAGCGGTAATGGTATAACTCCTTACCGACGCCAGCGAAGCCTACATAGAACAATGGCTCCAGATATTTTGTAGCAGTAATCGTTGAATCGTCAAATGAAATATCTATGCGGTAATGCGATCATGCGAAAATTTCAATATGTGGTGCTGCTATCTAGTGGTAACACAATCACTACTTACCGACGGCAGTGAAGCCTACCAGCCACGCTAGAACCCCCTCATTTTGCATCAGCTATTTATTATTAGTGAAATATCTAGTGGTAATTCGAAAATTAGATTGCTTCTATCTAGCAGTAATGTTATCATTTCTTATCGACTTGAGTGAACCTTATTAGCACCTCAGCTCCGAACGATCTCATTTTTTAGCAACAATATCTATCGGTAACACCATTTTGGCCCATACGTAAATTTCAATATGTCGTGATGTTTTCAGCCGGTTATTGCGATAACATATCGACCCCATCGAAGCCATGCAGTTTGGTTCTGACAATCTCGTTTTCAACATCAATCACTTATTTGTCACCTGAAACAACTATCGGTAATGGATCATTGACCGTGAGAAAATTTCGGTGTATGATGTTTCTATCAGATGCTAACGCGATCACTCCTTATGGAAGCCAGAGAAATCTAGCAGCTTAGCTCTCATGTTGTAGCAAGAATTGTTGAATTGTCAGCTGAAATTTCCAGCGATAGTGCGATCATGATTAGTGCGAAAAATAAAAAAAACGATTTTTGGTGCTACTATCTAGTGGTAATGCGATTATTTCTTATCGACCTCATTGAACTCTAGCACCTTAGCTCTGAACATCTATAGGTGTCCAGAGGTAATATGATCATTTCCTGTACGAAAACTTGTTACGTGCTGCTATCTAGTGGTAATGAGATCACTCCTTACTCCCTGCGAAATCTAGCAGCTTCGCACTCAACTATCTCATTTTGTTGATGATTTGTCAACTGAAATTTCTAGCGATTAGTGTGAAAAGGTCGATATTTGGTGCTACTATGTAGTGATAATTCGATGATTTGTTAAAGACGTCAGCAAACCCTAGTACCTTAGCTCAGAATATGTGAAGGTCTAAAGCGGTAATGCTATCGTGTCCATACCATAATTTCGATATCTGGTGCTACTATCTAGCGGTAAAGCGATGATTTCTCATCGAACTAAGCTAACCCTAGCATCTTACCTCTGAATACCTGTTGGAATACAGCGGTAATGAGATCACTCTTTATCGACGCCACCTGGAGTTAACAGTTTGTCTCTAATCTATCTCATTTTGCAGCAACAATTCTTTGTCAACTGACATATCTACGTTCGTGGCCCAGTAGAATATGTCAATATATGGTGTTGCTATCTAGCGGCAGTAGGGTCACTCATCAACGCCAGCTAAGCCTAGCATTTTGGCTCGGAATTATCGCAGACTCGTGACGTTGACATCGTAATTTTGCCATTTGGGGACGTCCATTAATGACGTAAGGTGTTACTATTTACCGGTATGCGTTCATTCCTTATCTACGCCAGCTGGTGCTAACAGTTTGATTCTGATCTATCTCATTTTGCAGCAACAATTCTCTGTCAACTGACGAATCTAGCGGCAATACGATCGTGACCCGGGAGAAAATGTCAATATATGGTGTCGCTATCTAGCGGTAATGCGATCACTTCTTATCGATACCAGGGGAGCCTGGTAGCTTGGCGCAGACTCCTGACGTTGATTGTTCGTAATTTTGCCATTTGCAGGTTGAATTTCGAAAAATTCTTTTTTCATTTAATGTTGTTACCAAAGTAGATACTGAAAATGATAGGTACTCACCGGCCTCCTCTTGGACGCGCTGGTGACGGAATCGTCACGCATGACCCAGACGTCTGTGTCGGAGTCGACGGTGGAGGTGGACGAGAACCGCGACCGCATCTCGACCAGAGAGGTGTCGACGAAGCGCTTGTCCAGGTGCGGCGAGGCCAGCGGCGACGGCCGCATCGACGACGAACCTGCGGCAAACCATCCAACCACATTGTAAAGGCTAACCTTCACAATCGTCCGTGATGGGCGACTATAGACACGCACGATTGCGCAGAGGCCACGCTCGTCTGTGAGGGGCCACCATTGCCTATCATCGGGAGTAATCGTTTTGATGTCGGTACATCAAAAGAATGAGTGTATATGATCGTTCGCGTGTCCACACAATCACAGAGGTCCAACGATCCACGATCGTGGCCCGGGACATAATTTCAATACATGGTGTTGCTATCTAGCGGAAATGAGATCACTCCTTATCAAACCCAGTTGGAGGTGACAGCTTGGTTTTTTCGCCACCATTTAAAATATTGAATAAAATCTTCTCGGGTAACTAGCCGATTTAGTCTATCGATCAAACACAACGTTCCGGCGGTCACAACTTCTGCCGTCAAACTCAATGGCGCAAGAGTTGTGACCGCTGAATCGTCGAGTTTTATCTATGGACTAACTATTAGTAACCCGAGAAAATGTTATTCATTCAATCTTATATTGGAGAAATTTTTTGCACTAAATATTCAAAGTTACTTGATGGCACGCGAACGAAGTTTTCAAATTCTGATGATAGTCTGCCAGAATTTCGGCTTGTTCTATATTCACGGTTTATCTTAAATTAAAAAAATCATAACATGTGTATGGACGTAGAGGTGAAAGCTAAGTCGTAGGTAAGAGCTACCTACTACAGAGTTCAGTGAAAATTTTTTTTTTTTTTTTTAGTTTCATTCCTCCCAGCTGAAGGCGATTTTGCTCTTCTCCTACCTGGGTGAAGAGTCACTGTACCTCGATCAGTTACGGAGACCGAGAGTGGTGGTGTAACGGTTAGCGTTCTGGCCTCGCATTCGGGAGGACGGCGGTTCTAATCCCCGTCCGGGCATCCAGATTTGGGTTTTCCATGGTTTCCCAAATCACTCCAGGCAAATGCCGCGATGCTTCCTTCAAAAGGCCATGGCCGAATTCCTTCCCATTCTTTGCCCCCCATCCTTTCCCGTCTCTCTATTTTTTTTTCTTTTTAACTGCTTAACGTCTCTTAACAGCGAGGTCTTTAGAGACGGGAAAGGATGGGGGGCAAGGAATGGCAAGGAATTCGGCCATGGCCGTTTGAAGGAAGCATCCCGGCATTTGCCTGGAGTGATTTGGGGAAAACATGGAAAACCCAAATCTGGATGCCCGGACGGGGATTCGAACAGCCGTCCTCTCGAATGCGAGGCCAGAACGCTAACCGTTACACCACCACCCTCAGTCTTTCCCGTCTCTAAAGACCTCGCTGTTAAGAGACGTTAAGGAGTTATAAAAAAAAGTTATGGATAACAGTTAACATCCACCATCTTCTCCTCCTCTATCAATTTTTGAATTTTTTTTTACGCACATTCCGATAATGGTTATATATGTGTACTTAGCAAACAGATAGTGACAGCCGTTATCACTATGTTGTAGGAATAATGATATTGTTGCCCTTTAAGGGTGGAATTCGGAAGAAAATTCCTCTTTCATAAAAGATCACGTGATCAAAGCGGAGACCGTAATCTTTCAAATGACACCTAATTTCTCGATTTCGGTTAGGTATAAGAATGAAAATAATGGATTCAGAGGGAAACAAAAAACGATAAGTAAGCCTATATTTTCAAAGCAGCGCCCCTATTAATTTTAGTCACTAGTCACCACCACTGCCTAATCTTAAAGTCATCGAAAATAATTCGAGCCTGAAATTCGGGAGTACGCGGGTTCGAATCCCCGTACGGATTTGCTGACTTCGTTTTTCATTGGTTTCCCGAAATAACGCTAGGGGTGGTTCCTTCGCGAGGCCGTGGCAGAATTCCTTCCTGTTCCGTGCTCCCACCCATCTTCCGGTTATAAAGACACCGACGTCGACTAGTCATAAATCTCGGAACGAACGAAAAACGCCATCGCTAGCAATAGGGAATACGCGTGAAATTCAAATATACCTCTAATATTTTTATTTGGAAGCTTTATTACTGTAGAATTGCCGCTAAAACGTTTATTTCCTGTTTATTCGCTTTTTATTTATTGATTTTAAGTGTTAAAAATACAACGGAAATGTAACTTCGCGAAACGCAACGTTTTTTGTCGAATCGAATAATGACGTCAAAGTACACGTTCATATCGCTAATAGCTGATACCCGCGAATTTGTACGCATGGATTAGGAATTCCTTTGCCAGAATTGAATATAGAAAGTTGTCGGTAAAGAAGGATTGGGCCGAAACAACACCGAGTCGGCATAATATGACAGGAAAGCTATCACTATATCATTCTACCGTCGAACCTGTCTCATGAAGAGAATCAATTTCTAACATGTTTAAAAACAGGTGAAGGGATGTGGGGGGAGGGATGTTAAACTAAGGGCAGCTTTATTTCAGCTTGGTCTTTCTTCTTTCTTCAGCATGAACATCCGATTCTTGGGTTCTAATAACTTTAGCTGCTCGTGTTCTGCTAGAGCTACACCTTAGGCCAGTTTACGCCCGCAAGGCATGTCAAAAAAGAAGGAAAAATAAACTGGTGCCAGAAACATTTAAGCAGACACAAAGTAATAGGACAGAGAAAATCGACATCTATACTAAGTAATACGTTTTTTTCTCTAAACGAAATTTATTAACAAATTATACACTAACATAATGCGCGAGAAGCACACCTTGAGCAACCGACCTAACATTACAGACTAACACACACATCCGTCTCTCTGTCACCATTCGATAAGTTCTCAAAATTTCGTGACTACAACTGTTAATCATACCGAAAAAAAAAAAAAAAAAAATTCCTGTGCCTTCCTACAGATTTTCTTAACAAATTCCGTCAATATCGGTATAGGCATTTAGTCAAAACGTACCAAAAAGACAGAGACTTACTTCCGCATTTATAGTATTATTACTGATGATCACACACACACTGACTGCGAATCACCGCTGAGAGATCAATATAACGTAAAAAAGTGTACACCTACAACATTGCAAGGCTACCTACGATTTGCCTCGCATTGCACCCCTAACTTTGTGATATCTACAGTTTAACATTCAATCCGAATAACCGACGGTCCAGGCCTGGCTCTTACGATCAAAAACAATTTTTTTAAATCTTTGCCTCCACGGAGACCACGATCCAAACATCAGTAAGCAAGCGCTTTAACCACTGAGCTACCTGACCGCTATACGGAAAGTCTGTACAGAGACCTACACATCCAACGCGTCTGTCTATCGCCGTTCAGTATTTTTCGAAATTATAAGACAACATGTATTATTCATACAGAAATTTTTTTAACCAAAAGTAGACAGTATTTTTCTCCTTGTTTCAAAGGATAAGTGTGCAAAGTTTCATCGAGATCGGATGAAAACTGTGGATTTGTATGAAGAACAAACAAACATGCACACATTCATCTTTATATATATATAGATGAAGGCGTAGTTACTGGACGTTTTTATAATTTTATGATTGTATTTAAGTCTTATGGTAATTAATCAGCAAAACTGGTGAAATATTGCATTCTTGCGAGGATACTGATACAATAAATAGTTAATGGAAGGGGTTTTGTAAAATAATCTCCCAAAAAAACGATGTTTTCAGATTGAAAACTTATTTTTCATCAAATACAGATTCTACAGTCGCTGTCATCCGTTGAGTGAAAGCTGCAAAGTAAATAAATGTTAGATATTTGAATCATTATTTTTATTTTTTATTTTAGAGAATTAGATATATCTAATGTGAATCAAATGGACGGAATTTTGAGAGTTCATTAAGCGAATATTTATTTTTCAGGAAGGTGTTTTTTGCGTATGCTAGTGGAATTCAATGCCTCGGGGTTGGCAGCCCTGGGTATAGTGTTGCTCCGCAGTGCGGACAGGTCGATGGAGGCGTGGGTTCGTCATGACCACGAATAAACTCGGCGAGAATGAGTTGCGCCATATACTGCCGACAACAGGTGCATGTACAAGCTACAAGCGACAACTCTACGATGTCTTCCCTGTTAAATTAGACGTACCAAAAACAAAAACTGGTACACGCACAACAACTGAAACTTCTATGTATTTCTCTATGTATTTTGCCTGTATTTTTTTGTGTGTAGTTTTTGTTTATTTTTGTTTTGTTTTGTTTGTTTGTTTGTTTGTTTGTTTGTTTGTTTGTTTGTTTGTTTGTTTGTTTATTTGTTTGTTTGTTTCTTACGAACTCCAGCAGACGAACGATACTATTTGTATTAGATTTTTACACTTAGGGGCCATCCACAAATTACGTCACACGCATTTCATGATTTTGGACCCCTCCCTCCCCCCACGTCACAGGTTGTCACATTTGTGGGACCCTCCCTCCCCTGGTGTGACGTCACATTTTTTGCAATTGTAAATTTATAAATTAAAACAGCACTTCCAAAATGATTTATGTATTTATAGTTATAAAATCATATCAACAATAAATCAAACATTTAAGAAAATATATAAAAAAACATAAAAATCGAATTAAGGATACAAAATTGAGTCTGATACTGTTTATTATTGGCATAACAGTCACTTCATTCTTGATTTCGATAGTGTTGGGAACATTCGATGTGTCATCATCATCATCTTCATCTTCCGCCACGAGCCAAAAAGTGATACAAATTATGCATGTGATGTCACAAAGTTTATGACGCGCCCCCCCCCCCCTTGTCATATGATGTCAAACTTTGTTGACCACCTCCCCCGCTCAATGTGTGACGTAATTTATGGATGGCCCCTTAATAGGAACTTTTTCCAAGACATTCTCGTAAAAAATGAAAATTATTTAAAAATTAAAACTCACTTCGCCTAGACTATACAGTATTCTATCTAGCCTCAGTCTGTATTTCGTGACTAGAGCTTTTATACCAGAGAACATATTTGACAGAATTATCTGATAATTGTAAAAACAAAACATTTTGTCGCATGCCCATTAATAAATTCTCTGTGCCGCTATTTAAACGTAATTCCATATTTATTTTCTCACAGTAACAACGACCGGAAAATATAATGAAACCATCTACATTGAACGAACATAAATAAACAAAAAGAGACGAATAACAAAGAAAGCAATTAAAAATATTGGTGCATGTATCAGTATGTAATATGGCGACTCATCCGAATGTAAATGTACAGTCTGAAATCATCACATAATTTTCAGTGGGATTTAATCAAATTTGGCTTTAACTATTTTATTGCGCATGCGCAGAACGTTGCGACGCATGGGTACTTAGCGCGTAACTCGTAACGCTAGTAAAATTCTCCCTACTCACTTTCACTTCACTTCAAAAGTAGCAAACACTTTTTTTTAAAAAAATCTATAAGAAAGGATTTATAAATTTAATTTATTATTCGTTTTTCAGAATTGCTATCTATATGGCACATCTAAATCAAACAAAGAAAAAAATAATAATTGGAAGGCATTATAATTGAGATTATACAAAATTTGGAAAATTTTCAGAAAGAGCATTTTCCACATAAACATATTTTATTATCAGATTCATGAAATTATTTTTTTATTTTTTCCTACTGGCGTTTCGACAACGAGGTCATTAAAGTCGAGAAGGTACTGGAGGCAAGGAACGGGAAGGAAATCGTCACGGCCTTTTGACGGAACCATCATTGCATTCAACTTGAATGATTTGGGGAAACCATGGAGAACCCAAATGTGTAAGTCCGGACGAGGATTCGAACCCGCGTCCTTTCGAATGCGAGACCAGACCGCCACCTCCCCGAAAATGAGAGGATTTTTTTTTTCACTTTGGCTACGGAAATCCAGGATCTTACGTAAATGTTGTTTCATAAGACGAACTGAAATATGCTCAATCTTATATAAATTCCAAATATGTAATGACACGTAAAATGGAGAAGGCAAGGGAATGAATAACGTACAAAACAAATCTGGAGCAGGACAGTTTAAAGTCTAAATCCCACAAGCACCGTCGATGTTGAGTCATTAAGGACAATCTAACTAGGAGGATCATGTTATCTCACTCGTGAATTTTCATAGGTGGAGATCGGTGACTGCACAAAACAACATAAAAACTGCAACCAGGGCAGCCGTAGTGCCCTTAACGATGTTTGAGCAGCTCTGTATGTCCGCTTGTTAGCGTAACAAACGCTTTTCAGCATAAATTGATCATATTTAAATCATTAACACGTGGACGCTGGCCTAATGCAAGCACATTTCATACTATTTTCGGCCATTACAGCTGTTTACTGGATTCAGATTACTTCTGAAAGCTTTCAAACAATTACCATTAATATTCAGAATAATATCAGCACTGCTTTTTTTGTGTATCATCAGTCTGTCGACTGGTTTGATGCAATCCTCCATCCCTTCCTATCCTGTGCTAACCTCTTCATCTCTACATACCCCTTACAACCCACGTCCTCAATTATCTGCTTCATATATTCTAATCTCTGTCTTCCTCTACAGTTCTGTCCCCTCCATTAACAAATTAACCAATCCAGCATGTTTCAAAATATGACCTACCAGCCTGTCTCTTCTTTCCGTAAAGCTTCTTACACAAACTTCTTTCATCACCCATCATTTCCAAAACTCGTTCATTTCTTACTTTGTCTGTCCACTTAATTTTCAGCATTCTTCCGTAGAACCACATTTCAAATGCTTCAATTTTCTCTCTTTCCGGTATTCCTAAAGTCCATGTTTCGCTACCGTAAAGTGCTGTGCTCCATACAAAGAGATTTAAAAAGTTCTTTCTATTTCCTAGATCAATATTTGAAACTAAAAGGTTCCTCTTTTTCATGAAGGCTCTTTATGCTAGTGCAATTCTGCTTTTAACATCATTAAGCTTCGGCCATCGATTGTAATTTTACTTACCAAGTAACAGAATACACTTACCTCTGGACCAGAAAAAAATCCACCAAAACCCCTACGTCTAAACGGTGGAAATGTACTTTCAATGTTTTATTTTGTTCCTAATGGTTGTTGTTAGGTTGAAATACGGCCTGGACCAGAAGAAACGTTGCCAAAAGCACAAGGGACTATACCTATAACTGATTTTTGACATGCTATATCTCGAAAACCAAGAGAGATATCAAGAACATTTATTCTTTATTTTCGATATGTTTCGTCGCGTTCTATAAGAATTCATCATCAGATTGTGACGTCACGGTAACGATAGAACATCATTAGTGCTAATCAATTCACTCCGATAAATCTATGCTCATACCTCGCGTGGTAATATTTAATGACAAACTAACAACCACTTTTTACGGTCAAAAAGTAAACGATGATTACTTTATAACTGGAACCGGTAATATTATTTTCAAAGAAGTTTCTGTAAAGTATCACCTCTGACAAAACCAATGATAAATGTTTTATTATCTTCCTTTGTAACTGTTTTACAATTAAACTTGCAGTGCTAATATTTCCACGGGTGAGCCAGTGTACAGGAACTGTTCGTTTAAATATTCTTTGAAATCAAAGAGAATCTATTTGTAGGCTTTCTGGTACCTGAATTGTCTACGAGATGGCGCTAGTGCCGTTTTCGAGATATCCAGTGAAAAAATTGATCGTATTATGTAAACTCACTTTTTTGTAGGGAAGACAACTATTTAAGTAATCTTAAAAGTCAAAACGTTATCTAAATACCAAATTTCATCCAAATCGTCATAGCCGTTTCCGAGTTCCGAAATATATATATACAAGAATTGCTCGTTTAAGGATATAAGATTAAAAAATATAAATTGTGCAAATTTGTAAGTTGCAGTATTGAAGTGAGTATTTTACATGATTTTTCATGAATTTTAATAAGTGTACACGCGTGGATTCAATAACAATCAACTTAATTCACAAATTTATGATTGATGCAACCTATGCAGTATTGAACGGCTTACATTTGTGTGTTGTGTACTCAAGGGGCGTCCATTAATTACGTGAGGTGAAATACGGGGGGGGGGTCTCCATCGAAATCTAACGTCATTTTAAGGGAGGGGGGGTCCAACCAGATCTCACCAAACCTCACCAGAGGGGTGGGGGGGGCGTCCAGAATTCCGGAAAAACGACTCACGTAGTTCATGAACGCCCCCTTATCACAGAACAATTCCACGTCTTCTCATTTAATAAATTTTATAACTTTTGGATTTACAACGTTTGAAATAGGTTCGCTAGTATATTTGTATAAAAGTAAAGTCATAAATTGTATTATTAACCTCGCCGATTTAGTTGACAGGTTAAACAAATTGATAGGGACGGTCTGGAATATCTTTCGCAGACAGATGAAGAGAAGATATGAGAAAGAATGGTTTGATGGAAGCAGGAAGATGAGATGATTTATACGAAAGAGGAGGATTTAAGAAAAAATAAGCAAAAAAATTAAATTGTATCTGCCCTGGTAGTTGACAAGTTTGTGAATAGCTGTTAGTAAAATGTTAACAGCCAGAGGAAAAAAGGGTTGGTATTAAGGATTGCAATCCCGCAGTATTTTCAATCCCGCGGGATCCGCGCGGGATTTGCGCCAATCCCGCGGGTCCGTGCGGGATTGGTACAAAGTTTTTTTAACGCATATATTTAAAACATAGTTACTTAAAAAGTTAAAAATTAAATAATAATTAAATTAATAAATAATTTTAATGTTAAATGATAAAAATTAACAGTTAACAATATTTTGATTGGCAAAATGACATTAAAACTTTTTAGCATGTCTTAAGTATATTTCGAGGTTTAACTTTGTTTCTTTTTTTTTACAAGAATTGTTTTTGTGGGATTCATTATTATATCTCCTGATTCCTTGATTGATTTTAAAGTTCATTCAATGTTGTTAAAAGAAACTACTCACCAACACGTAAACTGTTAAGTATTTCAGCTTTACTTATGTGGCGTAACGACGTTTTTAGAGTGGAAATTATTACTTTTTAGTGAGAAAGAAGATTTCTCGGCGAATGATTGCAGTGAAGTCCTCATAGGTTTTATCTCCGGATTTCATTGTAAAAACACAAAGTTTCACACGTGAGGAAGACAGCGGAGGCAGCCGTCAAGTATGGTGTTCCTACAACACAATTCGTCGTCACACCCGTGAAAACTTCATTATAACTTTTTTTTGCCTTTAGTCGAAATAAAAACAAGGAGATGAGGGATTAATCGAAAGCCTGAGCGGCACATGTAAGCAGGCGGCTTTCGTCAAATAAACGCATTGAGGCAGCGGCCAAAACAACAAGAAGTCAAAGGATATTCAATTGCCGTTTGATAGCTGCTAAACAAATAGGTATGCAATCGTTAACATTACGATAACATTAGTTTCGCATCAATGAAAAATCAAATTTTCAGCCGCAAATAAGGAAATTGTCACAATAACTTTATCGGAGAATACAGAAAATTGGAATAGTGGAACCGTGAATAAAAAGCTGTAACCATGTAGTTCAGATAACGTGTGCGACACATAAAAAATAATTATATAGCTAGAAAATCGTACTAAATACGTAACACAACTCGAATTACGGAAATGTGTACTCGAAACAAACGTAGGTTTTGATGAGTACGTAAAAGTGTAACTATTTACTTACGAATGACGGAGGTTAACAAAAACAAACGTCTTTGTTCACACGACTTAAATGCCAACTGCTCTGGTACAGCAAACAGTGCAAAACATCCGATAGAGACCGAGTGGGGCAGCGAGTCACGCACTGACACGCGTTTCTGCCGGATTTTGCGGATTGCGGATCCGCTTAATTTTTTGCGGGATCCGCCAGACTGTCTAATGATGCGGGATCCCGCGGGATTGCGGGATTGCGGGATCCTGCTTTGCTGGATTGCAATCCCTAGTTGGTATATGACCTGTCAGTAGGAAATGATGCATCGATAAATGCACCAAACATAAGAATTAATTGTGTATTATATAACTATCCTAAGACTAGAAAATAAAAAGTATGTTTGATTATTCAAGGAAAACTATTTGAGAAAATATTTAATTTTTAACTGCTTTACGTCTCTTAACAGCGAGGTCTTTAGAGATGGAGAAGGGATTGGTGGCAAGGAATGGGAATAAATTCAGCCATGGCCGTTTGAAGGAAGCATCCCGGCATTTGCATGGAGTGATTTGGAAAACCCAAATCTGGATGCCCGGACGGGGATTCAAACAAAATATTTAAGTAAATATCTAACGATATTGAGATTAGGATTTTTCAGATGTTAAAGTGTTAAATGAGTGCCAGATACTGAAAGCCAGAAAGAAGAAATTCGAAATAACGTAAACGTCTCGCAAGGGGGTGTACACTAACTACGTGAGGTGTTTTTCCGGACCCCGTCCCCCCCCCCTAAAATGACGTGAGATTTTGGGGGGACCCCCCGCCCCACGTGATCTACCTCCGAGGGCGGTTATACCCACCACAAAGGCGAGATCCGCGACCTTAGTGGACCTTTTTTTAAAAAAAAAAATCTGGGGGGCATCCATTAATTAAATAGGGGTAGGGGTCCGGCAAAACCTCGCGAAACCTCACCAAGGGGGCAGAGGGGGCGTCAACGGAAATCTCACGTGAGGTTTTGAAATTCTTGAAGGATAGTAGTGCTAAACAGAAAGGTCTACAAATGACGCTAATGTCCTCTTAGGGGAGTATATGGTCTAGAAACGGCGAGGAAACAGGGGCGTAGCTACTATGGGGCTAGGCGGTGCAGTGCACCGGGGCCCTCACGCTCAGGGGGCCCCCAAGCATACCTTAAGGGGCCCCTAAGCGCACCTCTAGGGGCCCACGAGCCTTCACGGCAAACTGGCGACCTTTTTTTTTTAGCTCTACCGTCGTCTAAGGGGCCCCTGAGAACACAGGAGCCCCTCACTAATGGCCCTCGCTGCTCAGGGAGGGCCCCAACCACTGCTCAGGGGCCCCTAAAGAACAATTCAAGGGCCCCCATCCTCAGTTCAGGGGGCCCCTACCAGCACACAAAGCAAAAAAAAAGGTCGCCCGTCTGGCCTGAGGGCCCAAAATAAATTTTTTGCACCGGGGCCCTTGTTGACAAAGCTACGCCACTGCGAGGAAACTGACCTTAGGGAGGGTATAGCCGCCCTTGGAAGAATGAGAGTGAAAAATGTCATTTTAGGAGGGGTCCGACAAGATTTCACCAAATCTCGCGGGAAGGGGTAGAGGGAGTATACTATCCTGCAGCCCTCTACTCTGAAGTAAACACCTGAAGTTGTCCCTTCCCGGAAGTCGCACAATACAACTAAGCTGAACAAAACACACACCCCGTATCCATATCTCTCTGATACGTGGCGCTGCTATCTAGCGGTAAAGCGATAAATCTTTATATCGACGCCAGCGAGGTCTAGCGGCTTGACTCTGAACTGCCTCACTCGCATGACCTTGATAGTTAATACTTTTGCGTTCAAGGACCGAACTCCGAAAAAAAAAAACTTTCTAATTGGTGATGTTACCAAATAGAAGACCTCAATATTTAAAGTAAAACGTTTATTGATTCTGGTTTAGTATCATGGGAGATAACTGACTCGTGAAAAAAAAAAAAAAAAAACCTTTAGAAATAATGATATTTTTGTCTTTTATGGGTCGAATTCGTAAAAATTCCTCAAAGCAGTCACTTTAATCTTGAAAATGGTTCCTCATTTATTAATTTCGGTTAGGTATCAAGGGAGATAAATGTTGGGTGGAAAAAAAAAGAAATAATTATACTAATTCTTTCTTAAAATAATACCTCATTTATCGATTTCGGTTAGGTCTCAATGGAGCTAAATGGCTTGAGCGATGAAGAAGAGAAAAAAAAAAGCGGTTGAGGAGTAATGATATTTTTGTCCAATAGGGGACGAATTGCCCAAAATTCGTTTCTTAAAATACGAGTTTATGAAAATGGAGACTTTAATGCTTAAAATGATACCTTATTTATCGACTTTGGCAAAAAAAAAAAAAAAAAAAAAAAAAAAAAAAAAAAAAAAAAAAAAAAAAAAGTTTGAGAAATAATGATTCTTTTCCTTTTAATGGTAAAATTTCGAAAAATTCCTTTCTTAGCACATGAACTTACCAAAGTGGAGACTATAATCTTTAGAGTGATACCTTAATTATTGATCTCGGTTAGGTATCAAGGGAGCTAAATGGCTAGTGACAAATTTTTTTTTTTAGAAATAGTGATTCTTTTCGCTGTAAATACCAAATTAAAAAAAAAAAACCTTTACTTAGTTTATGATCTTACCAAAGTGGATACCTTATTGTTTAAAATAATACCTCATTTGTCAATTTTGGTTAGGTATGAAATGGCATGAATGACTCGAAAGAAATTTTTTTACTAATAATATTGGCGTAGGCGCTATATGATTAATAGTGACAATTTTCAAGGGGAAGGAAGATAGCTGCTCATTGCTATGCTAGTGGTGAACACAGCAATGCCGTAGCCATCACCAGAATGCAGTGTCTCCTCAATCGCACTTGTACGGCTTCCAGTCGATACAACCCGACCTTGCCTCTTGCAACACTACACAACCAAATTCCTCGCAGCTCGTAAACATTAACAAGATTCCAATCACGTCGGACCAACCAGTTCTTTCAGTGGCATTGTGAGGTTTGCCAAGGATTTAATATGAATATATTAGGTCATTAGAGGAATTCGGCCATGGCCTTTTTGAAGGAATCATCCCAGCATTCGCCTGGAGTTATTTGGGGAAACCATGGAAAACCCTTATCTGGATGCCTGGACGGGGATTCGAACCCGCGTCCTAGGTCATTAGATGCGGGATGGGACTGGGGACAAGGAACGGGAAGGAATTCGGCCATGGCCTTTTTGAAGGAATCATCCCAGCATTCGCCTGGAGTTATTTGGGGAAACCATGGAAAACCCTTATCTGGATGCCTGGACGGGGATTCGAACCCGCGTCCTAGGTCATTAGATGCGGGATGGGACTGGGGACAAGGAACGGGAAGGAATTCGGCCATGGCCTTTTTGAAGGAATCATCCCAGCATTCGCCTGGAGTTATTTGGGGAAACCATGGAAAACCCTTATCTGGATGCCTGGACGGGGATTCGAACCCGCGTCCTAGGTCATTAGATGCGGGATGGGACTGGGGACAAGGAACGGGAAGGAATTCGGCCATGGCCTTTTTGAAGGAATCATCCCAGCATTCGCCTGGAGTTATTTGGGGAAACCATGGAAAACCCTTATCTGGATGCCTGGACGGGGATTCGAACCCGCGTCCTAGGTCATTAGATGCGGGATGGGACTGGGGACAAGGAACGGGAAGGAATTCGGCCATGGCCTTTTTGAAGGAATCATCCCAGCATTCGCCTGGAGTTATTTGGGGAAACCATGGAAAACCCTTATCTGGATGCCTGGACGGGGATTCGAACCCGCGTCCTAGGTCATTAGATGCGGGATGGGACTGGGGACAAGGAATGGGAAGGAATTCGGCCATGGCCTTTTTGAAGGAATCATCCCAGCATTCGCCTGGAGTTATTTGGGGAAACCATGGAAAACCCTTATCTGGATGCCTGGACGGGGATTCGAACCCGCGTCCTAGGTCATTAGATGCGGGATGGGACTGGGGACAAGGAATGGGAAGGAATTCGGCCATGGCCTTTTTGAAGGAATCATCCCAGCATTCGCCTGGAGTTATTTGGGGAAACCATGGAAAACCCTTATCTGGATGCCTGGACGGGGATTCGAACCCGCGTCCTAGGTCATTAGATGCGGGATGGGACTGGGGACAAGGAACGGGAAGGAATTCGCCCATGGCCTTTTTGAAGGAATCATCCCAACATTCGCCTGGAGTTATTTGGGGAAACCATGGAAAACCCTTATCTGGATGCCTGGAAGGGGATTCGAACCCGCGTCCTAGGTCATTAGATGCGGGATGGGACTGGGGACAAGGAACGGGAAGGAATTCGCCCATGGCCTTTTTGAAGGAATCATCCCAACATTCGCCTGGAGTTATTTGGGGAAACCATGGAAAACCCTTATCTGGATGCCTGGACGGGGATTCGAACCCGCGTCCTAGATCATTAGATGCGGGATGGGACTGGGGACAAGGAACGGGAAGGAATTCGGCCATGGCCTTTTTGAAGGAATCATCCCAGCATTCGCCTGGAGTTATTTGGGGAAACCATGGAAAACCCTTATCTGGATGCCTGGATGGGGATTCGAACCCGCGTCCTAGGTCATTAGATGCGGGATGGGACTGGGGACAAGGAACGGGAAGGAATTCGGCCATGGCCTTTTTGAAGGAATCATCCCAGCATTCGCCTGGAGTTATTTGGGGAAACCATGGAAAACCCTTATCTGGATGCCTGGACGGGGATTCGAACCCGCGTCCTAGGTCATTAGATGCGGGATGGGACTGGGGACAAGGAACGGGAAGGAATTCGGCCATGGCCTTTTTGAAGGAATCATCCCAGCATTCGCCTGGAGTTATTTGGGGAAACCATGGAAAACCCTTATCTGGATGCCTGGACGGGGATTCGAACCGCCGTCCTCCCGAATGCGAGGCCAGACCGTTAACCATTCACCCACCACGCTAGGTTTAAGTGGAGTGACAAAGTACGAAATGAACGAGTTTTGGAAATGATGGCTGAGGAAAGAAATTTGTGGAAGAAGCTTACAGAAAGAAGAGACAGGCTGGTAGGTCATATTTTGAGACATGCGGGACCGGTTAATTTGCTGGTGGAGGGAACTGTCAAAGGTAAGAACTGTAGAGGAAGACAGAGATTAGAATATATGAAGCAGATAATTGAGGACGTGGGTTGTAAGGGGTATGTAGAGATGAAGAGGTTTGCACAAGATAGGAAGGGATGGAGGATTGCTTCAAATCAGTCGCAAGACTAATGACAGCAAAAAACTAAAAGACTAAAAGCACTAAACAAAACACACATAAATTGAAGTACTGTCACGGTCGCCATGTTGCACAACCGTGTGTTTTGGTTTATTCGTCCTATAATTATAAAGAGTTTTTATTTCCAAGAGCTTCAATGTTTATTACCGTTCTTGTTTTTTATTTTGTCTCCTCGGAAAACTACATTCAGCACAATTCACTTATCCGAAAATGCAAGGTTCTTCTTTTCACAATGACTGGTATTCTACGCCTTACAAAACCTCCGCTAGCTTCTCTCTTGATACATCACCATAGTAACCTAAACTTTCTTCTTTTCCCCTCTAAGAGCAATCATTGTTGAATTTCGTTAATACTCGAGGAACAAAATATAAGTCTCCCATAAAAAATATTTCCGTTGTGTCACAAGGTAGCGATTTGAATGGTTTCGCACCTTTCGACTGAAAATCGGAACCATAAACCAGCTCCTAACTTGTAAAGACTAACTGAGAAATTAGTAATTGTCAACAAAGTTAGTGCTCAATAACTTTAGTAGGGTTATAGCGTGAAATTTGAAAAACTGGACCGAGCGTGGTGGGTGAGCGGTTAACGTTCTGGCCTCGCATTCGGGAGGACGGCGGTTCGAATCCCCGTCCGGGCATGGAGATTTGGGTTTTCCATGGTTTCCCCAAATCACTCCAGGCGAATGCCGGGATGCTTGCTTCAAAAGGCCATGGCCGAATACCTTCCCATTCCTTCCCCCAGCTCTAACGATCTCGACATCGGCGAGGCGTAAAGCCAGAAGTGGGGGGAAAAATGAGAAATGATTTGGGGGGTCCTTATACTTAGGAGGGGTTAGTGGTGGAGGACTTAAATAAACATTTTCTTCAGATACTCTTGACGGGTATTAAATGGAGAATATAAAAAAACCGATTTTCCTGTTTATTTCATTCACTGTGAAAAAGTATCATCCTTTTCCCTGTATTCCCGAAATTACTGATTCGAAAATTCTTTCCTAATTTACAGTGACAGTAAAAGTTCATATAAAAGCTATTGCGATCTTTTTGGAATTCATGGTTAACTCAAAATAACTAGAGGTGTTATTTTGAGGAATTCGATAGTAGAACAGATAATTTTTTTCGACAAGAAAATTCGGTGGAGAATTTCCTAAATCGAATACCGTGTAAGATACGAAAGTACTAGTTTTAGTTTTTTTTTTTTTTTTGTTTTTTTTTTTACAATATCCAAAAATCGATTTTTAAAGAGAATTTCTTCTTGTGAATGTCTGATTGATATATTCCACTTGAAAGAAAATGTTACAAAAACCGTGGAGAATTCTCTTTTTCACACACAAGAAATGAATCTTCTATATTTAGGATACAACTTTTTTTCTGTTTATTTTTTTGTGTTTCCTTCGTCTACATTTATAGGGTATAGTGGAATTTTGTGCAAGTTATTGAAGTAAACAAATGAAAATTATCAAAAACTTAAAACATGCTTTTATCACAGTTCATTTGTACAATTACTTTATCTATATATATAAAGATGAATGTATGTATGTATGTATGTTTGTTAGTTTGTTTGTTATTCATACAAATCCACTGTTTTCATCCGATCTCGATGAAACTTTGCACACTTATCCTTTGAAACAAGGAGAAAAGTACTGTCTACATTTGGTTGAAAAATTATCTGTATAAATAATACATGTTGTCTCATAATTTCGAAATACTACTGAACGGCGATAGACAGACGCGTTGGATATGGAGGGCTCTGTACTGTTTTTCCGTGTGGCGGTCATGTAGCTCAGTGGCTAAAGCACTGGCTTACTAATGTTTGGGTAGTGGTCTCCGGTTCAATTCTCCGTGGAGGCAAAGATTTTTAAAAATTGTTTTTGATCGTAAGAGTCACGCCTGAGCCGTCGGTTATTCGGATTGAATGTTAAACTGTAGATATTAGAAAGTTAGGGGTGCAATGCGAGGCAAATCGTAGGTAGTCTTGCAATGCTGTAGGTGTACACTTTTTTACGTTATAATGATCCATCAAGGGTGATTCGCTGGCATTGTGTTTGTGACATGCAGTAATCTATCTATCTATATATATATATAAAGATGAATATATGTTTGTTTGTTTGTTCTTCATACAAATCCACAGTTTTCATCCGATCTCGATGAAACTTTGCACACTTATCCTTGAAACAAGGAGAAAAATACTGTCTACATTTGGTTGAAAAATTATCTGTATAAATAACACATGTTGTCTCATAATTTCGAAATACTACTGAACGGCGATAGACAGACGCGTTGGATATGAAGCTCTCTCTATTGTTTTTCCGTGTATGGTCATATAGCTGAGTGGATAAAGCGCTGGCTTACTAATGTTTGGGTAGTGGTCTCCGGTTCAAATCTCCGTGGAGGCTAAGATCTTTAAAAATTGTTTTCGATCGTAAGAGTCAGGTCTGGACCGTCGGTTATTCGGATTGAATGTTAAACTGTAGATATTATAAAGTTAGGGGTGCAATGCGAGGCAAATCATAGGTAGTTTTTGCAAAGCTGTAGGTGCACACTTTTTTACGTTACAATGATCCGTCAGGGGTTGTCCACAGTCAGTCAGAGTATGTGTGTGTGTGTGTGAGAGAGAGAGAGAGGGAGGGGGAGAGAGAGAGAGAGAGAGAGAGAGAGAGAGAGAGAGAGAGAGAGAGAGACGGCAGTAATAATACTATAAATACGGAAGTAAGTCTCTGTCTTTTTGTTACGTTTTGACGACTAAATGGCTATATTGATGGAATTTGACAAGAAAATCTGTATGAAGGGCAGAGGACATTTTTTCCAGTATGATCAACAGTTGTAGTCATGAAATTTTGAGACCTTATCGAATGGTGACAGAAATATGTTGGAAATTGATTCTCTTCAAGAGACAAGTTCGACGGTAGAATGATATAGCGATGGCTTTCCTGTCCTATTATGCCGACTCGGTGTTGTTTGGGTCCAATCCTTCGTTACCAACAACTTTCTATATTTAATTCTGGCAAAAAAATCTTAATCCTCGCGTACGAAGTCGCGGGTACGAGCTAGTATATATATAATGATGACTCCACCGATCGTAAACAAACCGTCTGACGTCACCGCGTTATTTTCATGGAATAACAATGGAATTTTAAGCTTTAATATTTCAAGTGGCCAAATAAGTTTAATTTCAAAAGAAGCGAAATGCAAAAGGAAATATGTGACTTAAGTGACACCGATACTTGACTGATTTAATTAATATGTGTAAAAGCCTTGGTGTCTCTATGTTGTAAGTAGATTTGTTTGGAAATTGCCGTCGGGTCCCCGTTGCCCTTAGGAAACCTATCAAGCGGCTAAGACGAAAATTAGATCAGCCGCCGAGAGTGTAGTGGAGGGAATGCTTCGCTGAGGCACAGAGCAAACAGCGGGAGATAAACAGCCCAAACACAGTGACGCATTCGCGGCCCCAACACCAGCTGAGCCGAGGCGAGGCAATACACTAGTAGCTGCAGAAGTGCTTCATAATGTAAATGGGGCGTCCATTAACCACGTGAGGTGTTTTCAGGAATTACGGTCCCCCCTTCCCCCTTCTGGTGAGATTTCGTGAGATCTGGTAGGATCCCCCCTCGCTCCCCCCCCCCCTAAGATGATGTGAGATTTTGACGGAAACCCCTCTCCATGCTAATGGACCTCGTAGATTTTTTAGACTTTTTTTTAGCTCTCATGCTTCCGCAAGCGGTTATAACCCCCCCCCCCCAATATCGGCATCCACGATGTTTCTAGACTTTATAACCCCCCCCCCCCAGTCCATATCCGCGTAGTTTCTGGACCTTTTTTTTTTAGCTCTACAGTACTTCAAGACGTGAGATTTCCGTTGAACCCCCTCCTCCCAGGTGAGATTTCACTGGACCCCCCCCCCCAACCCTATTTCACCTCACGTAATTAATGAACGCACCCAAAGGTGTACAGATGTCTGAAATTGGGGGGGGAAACAGGTTGAAAGTGCAAAGCCAACACGAAAATAATCTACTATACAATTTCCTAACCTCGATAGCTATTGGCTGGAGAACGGTGACGTCGCGCGTCAGCCTTCGCTCGCAAATTAACAGCGGCCAGAAATATCATCAAAAGAATTACGAGGTTATGTCTAGCTAAGAAATTAATAGCCAGAATACATGCTTTAAGTTTGTTTTTCATAGCATTTTAGTCTTACAAAAAATAGGCAAAAACTATACGGTTGAAAAAATGTGGAACTACAAGTACCTTTCAGTAACATGTGGCTACTTGGAAAGCTAAATTACAACCGATGGCCAAAGCAGGAATGATGTTAAAAGCAGAATAGCACTAGCGAAAAGAGCCTTCATGAAGAAGAGAAATCTTTTAGTGTCAAATATTGATCTAGGACTTGGAAACAACTTTTTAAAACTCTTTGTGTGGAGCACAGCACTTTTTGGTAGCGAAACATGGACTTTAGGAATACCAGAAAGAAAGAAAATTGAAGCATTTGAAATGTGGTGCTACAGAAGAATGCTAAAAATTAAGTGGACAGACGAAATGAACGAGTTTTGGAAATGATGGGTGAGAAAAGAAGTTTGTGGAAGAAGCTTACAGAAAGAAGAGACAGGCTGGTAGGTCATATTTTGGGACATGGTGGATTGGTTAATTTGTTAGTAGAGGGAACAGAACTGTAGAGGAAGACAGAGATTAGAAATATATGAAGCAGATAATTGAGGACGTGGGTTGTAAGGGGTATGTAGAAATGAAGAGGTTAGCGCAGGATAGGAGGGGATCAAACCAGCCGAAAGACTGATGACAACAACAACAACAAAAAGTAACATATAAAAAAAAAAACACCGAGCGTGGTGGTGTAACGGATAGCGTTCTGGCCTCGCATTCGGGAGGACGGCGGTTCGAATCCCCGTCCGGGTATCCAGATTTGGGTTTTCCATGGTTTCCCCAAATCACTCCAGGTGAATGCCGGGATGCTTCCTTCAAAAGGCCATGGCCGAATTCCTTCCCATTCCTTGCCCCCATCCTTTCCCGTCTCTAAAGACCACGTTGTTAAAAAGGGACGTTAAACTGTTACAAAAAAAAACATAAAAATCTTTAAAAAACGTAAATTACTCACGGCATCTGCTGTAACCACGAATGCCAATTGTCATTCCGCCCTAGGCTAAATTTAAATTTAATTAAAACTTTCGCTAATGTTGTTGCTAGACCAAAGTTTATGCATTACGGCTTATCTGCTTTTTATGTATTTTACTGACGACTTTCATTAATGTTTTTTGTTCATGTTCGCTGTACTTGAGGTATTAGGTTATTTTAAGTGGACATCAGAGCAAATATTACCGAATCGACTGTTCTGGCAATTCATTTATTCGGAGTTGCTCAACTGTTTAATAATCCGGTACCTGTATAAAGTTCGCCACCCTTTGCAGACACAATGACCAAAGACTATATTATGAAGTTTTGCCCAGCGTTTATATAAAACAGAGTGATGCTTTCGGCATTATGAATGTTTGCCCAGCGTCAATATAAAACAGCGTGATGCTTTCGAAGCAAACAGGAATTCTTCAAATTTTGCAGAGTGAACTTTTAGGGTCAAATACAAGTATTTCAGCAAGTTGGACTCTATGACCTTTGAAACAATAATACGATAGCGCGATCGTCCCTGACCGTGTTAATACTTCTGAGTTCTTAAAACTCAAGAGATTTTAGTCACTCTAGGGGTTAAACACAGGTCAAGTTCATATTTGTTCAGATCAGGTCATCCTGTAATAATCTTTGACCCTAAAAACTGGAACTATTGTAGACCCGTTACGATACGCAAGAAACGGTCACGGCCTTATACCAGTATTGAAATGAAGATTTTATCCAACAGCGATAGGATGTCCCAAAATTCAGTATGACTAAATTTCTACATCTACATCTATACTCTGCAATTCACAATTACTGTGGGTGGCAGAGGGTGCTAAGCACCAATCCTAATTCAGTGCATTCCAATCCCGAACAGAACGACCAAAGAAACAATACATAAATTTATCAGTGCGGCATCTTATTTCTCTAATCTTATCATTGCGACCTAAATACGTTAGCGGAAGAAGTATTTCTTTGTAATCGTAAATTAAAGATTTTCGCATATTCTCCAACAAATTCAAACAAAACGACGTCGTCTGTCCGCCAAACAATCCCAGCCCAACCCACGTATCAGCTCTGTGACACGTAAGGACTGTAACTAGCAGTCACGAATCGAGCGGCTCTCCTCTGTACTTTCTCTAACGTGTCAATCAATCCCTTGCGATACGGATCCCAAACCCCACAACAGTAATCCAAATGCGGACGCACTAGTGTTTTGTACGCAATTTCCTTTGTATGAGCATTACAACTTTGCAAAATACTACTTATAAATCGCAGTTTAGAATTAGCGTAGCCTACGACGGTAGTTATGTGCAAGTCCCATTTCATGTTGCTTTGTACTGTTACGCCTAGATACTTCAGGGAATCCACAGTGTCAACAACTGAATTGTTAACTTTATACTCCTTAGCAAGCGGGTGTGACATAACAGTTTTTTTTTGATAATTGATCAATTTTATCTGAAACCAGATCAATTATCACAAGGTTGTTAGTTAGGGAGTGTAACATAACCGTTGAAATTACGGATATAATTTTAGTATAAATTGTGATCTGAGAAGTAAATGTAATGTCTTTGGTGTTGAGCGATTACTTAGCGCGCTTTGAAACAGTCTTGTATTGGCGACGGTCGAGTAAGCTACGGCCAGCGAGAGCTTATATGCCGCGGCCGGGAGCGTGTGTGTGTGTGTCGCTTAACCGAGGCTCAGAGTTGTAAGACATTGTGTGGACATTCTGGAGGTATTTTTGTGGACTATGAAGGTTATTTTGAAGTAACTGGTTTCACATAAACTGTGTATGTTGAACTGCTATTGATTTGGATCACGTCGATTGTGTAATAATTAGTTACGGGGCTTGTACTGAATGTTACAATCCTTGATTATCCTCGAACCTGCATTCTTTGGAGAAGAAGTTTAGTTTTTAAGTATCTGCTGGCTTGCTTGGATATCTGTAGTTTCGGAGGAATAAATGTGAGTGAACTGTGAAAGCTGAAATGCGGTGTATTTCTCAGTGCTTTCTTACTTGTTTTCTCTTACTACAATTCTAGTTTGTCTAACTAGTAAAGATCAGCAGATTGGCGACCGCACGGCTGACCGAACTTTTTATTTATAAGTGTTAATTCATAATTAAATCTAAAAGCCCCAACAAGTACTACGCCAAGACGACTGTGACCTTGCACGGGGTCTTTTTATTGCATTGCCTTGCACTTTTTGCAGTTAAGTGTAAGCTGCCATTTACGGCACCATTCCGAAATAACATCCAGATCGCGCTGAATTTCTAAGCAATCGTCGGAGCACCTCACTTCCCTATGAATAAGTGCATCATCAGCAAAAAATCGCATCCTGCAATTAACGTTGTCACCGAGATCGTTTATGAAAATTGAGAAAAGAAGTGGTCCTATTACACTTCCTTGAGGAACCCCCGAAGTAACATCTAGCTTAGAAGAGGCTTCCCCGTCAACAACGACATACTGCGACCGACCAGTTAGAAAATCGCGTATCCATTCGCAGATCTGATCAGATATACCGTACGCTCGGGTCTTCGCCAAAATCCGGTTATTTCTTGAATAAGTTAATAAAAAATAAGAATAAAGCCACTGAAAAAAAATAACTTTAACGTAAAAAAAAGAAAAAGCGTGGGTGCTAGATATTAGCTGTATTAAATTTTTTTTATCGGTAGGTAGAGTCATTTTGAAAGTAAGAAAAGAGCTCCACACACTATTTCCATTAAAATTAATGACTGTATTCTTGTTTTTAGCTTATTCAAGAAATTAAGTCATACTGAATTCTGGGACATCCATTCGCTGTAGAACAAAATCTTTATTTAAAGATTATGTTAAATCTTTAGTTCACGTTTCTAAGTATATCCTGTTTTTTCTATTTTTTAAAACTATAATTTTATTTTTAACTTTTTAGCTTACATTCTAAAAAAATCATGATTTTTAATTTTTTTAAAAAAAGTTTTAATGTCAAAGTAATGAGAATCCTAGCACATAACTACGAAATTATTGTATTGTCATCGGTGCTTAATAAGTGTGAATAATTTCAAACAATTCGGTCGTCTGGAAGTGGGTGCAAACTGAATTCGAAAATCCCATTACCTTCCACCACTTTAATGTTGTTACTGTCAAAGTAATCGGAATAACAGGAAATTATTTAATTGACGTTGGTTTTTAATACGCGTGCAAAATTTAAAAACAATTTGGAAGACTGGAAATGGTTGAAAATTGAGTTCAAAAATTCTGTTACATTCGACCACTTTTCTGTTGATACTGTCAAAGTAATGAGAATACAAGCATATAGCTATGATATTATGGTACTGGCATTGCTTCTTAATATGAGTGCAAAATTTCAAACAATCTGGATGTCTAATAGTGGCTAAAAATGGAATAAAAAGATTCCGTTACATTCAACCATTTTTATGCTGTTACTGTCAAAGTAATGAGAATACCAGAACTTGGCTATGAAATTATTATATTGTCATCAGTTCTTAAAACGTATACAAAAATGCAAACATGTGGAATTTCTGGAAGTGGGTGAAAATTGTATTAAAAGATTTCGTTACATTCATCCATTTTTATGTTGTTACTGTCAAAGTAATGAGAATATCAGAACTTGACTATGAAATTATTATATTGTCATCGGTTCTTAAAACGTGTGCAAAATTTAAAACAATTCGGAGTTCTGAAAGTGGGTGAAAATTGAATTCAAAGATTGCAGTATATTCAACCCCTTTTATACTGTTACTGCCAAAGTAATGAGAGTACCAGGACATAGTTATGAAATTATTATATTGACGCCGGTTCTTAAAACGTGTGCGAAATTTCAAACAATTCGGACTTCTGGAAGTGGTTGAAAATTGAATTCAAAGATTTCGATACATTCAACCATTTTTTTGCTCTCACCGTCAAAGTATTGAGAATACCACGACATAGCTACGAAATTATTATAGTGTCATCGGTTCTTAAAACAATTCGGACTTCAGGAAATAGGCGAAAATTGAATTCAAAGATTGCAGTACTTTCAACCCCTTTTATGCTGTTACTGCCAAAGTAATGAGAATACCAGGACATAATTATGAAATTATTATATTGTCATCGGTTCTTAAAACGTGTGCGAAATTTTAAAGAATTCGGAGGTCTGGAAGTGATTGAAAATTGAATTCAAAGATTCCGGTCAAGCAAATATAAAGCGTGTAATATTCAACCTTATAAGATTATTATGTGTCTAAGTGTGAATCCGGTCTAGAATAGTTCCGAGTTTGCAGACTGGTTCAGACAGTTGAATGCCTACTTTATCCTGATATCAGTATATAGGGATTACTAGATATTATCCTAAACCACAAAGAAGCATAGAATTGTATCACTAAGCCCGACAAAAATGCAGTGTTGAACGCAGAGTTCTAGCTCAAAACTTAAATAATTTTTAAAATCTTAAATAATTCGATCGCTATGGTGTAATGACGAATGCTAGTATTTCTACATGAAAATAGAAGTATTTGCGACACGTGCATTAATACAGTCTCTGTATCGCTATATAAAAGCGATTCCATGTTTCTTTTATTAATGTAACAGCGATCAGAAAATATAGTGAAACCATCTACATCGAACGGATATAAATAAACAAAAAGCAACTAAAAATACTGGTGCATGTATCAGCGTGTAGTAATGGTGACTCCTCCGGGCTTAAATATACAATCTGACGTCATCACGTATTTTCAGGGAGTGTTAAAGCAATTTAAAACTTTAACATTTTAGTTGCGCATGCGCAGAACGTTAAGTGCGCTTTTGCATTTAATACGTATCGCGCAACGATAGCGAATTTCTCACTACCGCGCCCCCAGAAGATTCACTTCAAAGAGGTAATACAAAGGGGTACTGCTTACAAGGTACTGCGAATCAGGCAGTAAGGATTTCAGATTTTATTGGTTTTGTTTCGGGAATTTACGTATACCATCAGGTACGACAAAGTTGAAACAAGGGTGAAAGGACAATACTGGTTCATCGTATTTTACTGTTTGTAGACTCGTTTTTCGATTTGTCGACGTAAGTATCATTACCGCCATGAGAGAGGAGGTTATTTGAGAAAATGGAAGAAATTCGGCGACGGTTTTTTGTGGAAACCATCGCGGCATTCGCGTGGCGCGATTCGGGGAACCCCAAATCTGGATGGACGGACGTGGATTCGAACCCGCGACCTCCCGAAAGCGAGCCGGGAACAATACAGCTAACGTAGATGGTTCGGTCCGACGATATTGCTGCAAATACGGATACCGGAGATGACCTATAAAGAAATCATGATGGAGGATATGAGGTATTAACGCGGTGTGTTCATTAATTAATTTCTCTGTCAATCAGTCTTGTTTTTCCACCAAGCAGTACGTTAAGTTGTATATATTTACGATCGACTATGGCAAGACACAATTCCATCACAATAAATAATTATTGTTCACTAGATGACTTGTGCGAAAATTTCAGTAGTAAAATTCGATGAACAGTAAGGTTGGGAACTGAGCGTGGTGGGTGAGCGGTTAACGCTCTGGCCTCGTATTCGGAAGGACGCGGGTTCGAATCCCTGTCTGGGCATCCAGATTTGGGTTTTCTATGGTTTCCCCAAATCACTTCTAGCGAATGCAGGGATGGTTCCTTCCAGTTCCTTGTCCCCAGTCCCCTCCCGCCTCTAACGACGTCGACGAAGCCTAAAGCAATAAGTTTTTTTTTAAAAAAAAGGTAATGTTGGTGGTTTGTAATAAGATGAAAGAAGATCCGTCTCCTTTGTATCAATTGTTTGCTTGTTTAGTGTAATAAGTACGTAAGTATCTATATATTAATACGAGGGCCGTTCAGAAAGTAACCTCAGATCGGTCACAGTGCGGGTGGTGGGGGTAGTCGCGACGCCATCTGTGCATTCTCGCACTCAGCAGGTCAGTCGGCATCAAGCCGTGGTCGAGTGAACGTCGTACCTGCGCCAGTTTAGTTTTTGTGGCAGTTTGAAATGTGTACTGCAATAGAAAACCCCGCCAAATGTGACGTGCGTGCTGTCATAAGGTTTTTTACAGCCAAAGGATATTCTGCAGCAGCTATTCATCGTGAGCTTTGTGCCGCGTACGGACCAAGAGTTATGAGTGAAGGAGTTGTCCGTGAATGAGTACGTTAATTTAAAAGTGGACGAGAAAACGTTCATGATGAAGAGAGGAGTGGTAGACCATCATTGGTGACTCGTATGCTAAGCGAAAACTTATGATACATTTTTAAGAATATTGCGCGCACGGAGAAGTGTGAGATTTGGCATAGTTAAAGTTTATATGGAGAAGAAGTGAAGGAAGCTAAAATCTATATATAATATGCGTTACAAATACATTAAATTAAGTAAAATAAAACACTAGCTCGCCTACGTAGTTCGCTAAGATGCCGCCAGTTCTGGGCATTGCTTCATCTGATGGCTGGTAGATAGCGCACCTAGCGGCCTTTTAGCTGATAGATGGCGTACTTTGTGGTCTTTGGTGAAACAAAACAATCGAGATTAATCTCAGAACTTATACAGAAGCAAGAAGCAACATTTCGAGGGCTGGTAGATAGCGCAACTAGCGGCCAGAATATTGGGCAAACGGAGGAACTTGAAGAAATACAGAAAGCTAGAATTATATATAATATATTTTACAAACCTATATATTAATATGCTAAGCGAAAATTTCGGATCCATTTTCAAGAATAAGTGCCGTGCACAAACGGAGGAACTTAAAGAAATGCATCGCGCACTGAAAAGTGTAAGATTTGGCATAGTTAATGTTTATATGGAGAAGAAGTGCTGAAACCTAAAATCTGTGGATAATATATATTACACATATATCAAATTAAATAAAAAATTAGTTTTTTACATTTTTTTTTTAGTTGTAAGCGAATCTACCGATGTCTGTGATCTTAGTCAGCAGTAAAGAAAAAAATATAATAAGCAGAGTTAATACATGTTACAAATAGATTATTCAAATAAAAATTAATTTGCGAACATGTGCGCGTGAAATAGGATCTGAGCCAACGTTCTTACGTGAATTCCTCGCATTGAGACACTCTGTGGTCTTTGGTAAAACGAAAGACTCAGATAAAGTAGAAATTAATGTTTGAAGTTATGAAGGGAATACTTTGAAAAGGAATATAGCGATTCTGCCAGATACTATATGGTCATTTGATTATTTAAAATGTTAAACTTTGGTTAAGTGTCTTTTGATTTTTTAATTTCAGTCATTTCATTAGAGAGAGAGAGAGACAAGAAATAAGGAATACTTATTTGCGTGAAATTCAAAATGATAATAGACCAAATTTAAATAGCGAACACACAAAATGACGAAATTATTTTGATAGATACATTTAAATGCGCATGTTTCATAAAACTAAAGCAGTTTTCCGGCCTAAACGAACCATCGATAAATTCATTTCATCATTTGCTATGGTTAGATTAGAAGCTAAAATTTAGCATACAGTCACGCGTGGAGTGTATCGTTTTAATTTTATAGGTAATGCAGAGAATTACTAGATTATTACTCTTTCATGAAAGAAACTAAACAACTTAATGAATTACGGTCGAATTTCGACAGCTGGGCGATCACTAGTTATTATTATTACTCAGAGATTCATTAACAGTGTGTGGCGGAGGGTGCATTGCACCTATCCAGGAAGGTAGTGGTTTGGAAGGGATATACGGGATATGGCAGGAGGCGCCCATGAGCTATTGTGAGGAACCATCCCAGCATTCACCTGGAGTGATCCGGGAAAACCACGGAAAACCACGGAAAACCCAGATCAGGATGGCCGGAGAGCTTTATCAAAAGCTACTCCTGTCGGATTTTAAGTTTACTCGCCCGGTAAATCCTTTCCATACCATTCCCTAATCGCTCGTGGAAAATGAGTAGAGAAATGAATAGTTCTGGCCCTGATTTCTCTTATCTTACTTTCGCGGTCATTCCGAGATATGAATTTAACGAAGTACTTACAACATATTACGACACAATTAGGAAAAACTTTTGGACGCATAAAACATATGTATGACAAACTGTCACTGGCCTTAACAGAATAGAACCAACCTGAACAAAACACACACAGCATATCCATATCTCTGTGAAATGGGAGCGTCCATAAATTACGTAACTCAGTGTAGGGGGGAGGGGGGGGAAGGTGGGAATTCCAATCCAGCCACGTAGCATGTCATTCATATTATTTATCACTGTTAAATTAACGTACAAAACATACAATAGCATGCGGATATTTATTTCCATATGTACACTAGGTATCCTATATACCAGGGGTGCCCAACCCGCGGCCCGCCTTGAACATTTTTCCGGCATGTGAGAATCATCACACTTTTAGAAAATATTACTTATGCATTCATACATTCGAAAATTAACTGTCGAAATTATGAGAAATTATTACCTGTATTATATATTAGTTTATAGTTATCAGTTCGCAGATTAATTATTATTATATTCTGCGAACTCATAATACGCGCGTATCTTGGAACATCTAATATAATATATAATTTTATATGCGGCCAGCGAAATTATGACGTAATTCCAAAGTGGCCCGCAACATCAATTGGGTTGGCCATCCCTGCTATATACTAATAGTGTTTCGCATGCGTGTGACTTGTAGTCATAGCGTTGGGCTGCACGCGTCCGGCGCATTTGAACTAACCGACACACGACGGCGCATTACGATTAGATAAATACAAGTATTATACATGCCGTACCTAGATCTCTTATAAATGTCAGCCGAGATTTTCATAGGCAATGACAGTTGGTATTGTTTTGATGGTTTGAAGTAAAGCTGTTTCCATTAGGATCGCCCGCATATGACCACACCACTCATTGATAAAATATTTCTGATTTTTTCCTGAATTTCAGTGCAACGTTAATTATAGTGCTGACTGAAGTGTTACTTCAAGTTCACAGTGTGGTATGAAGTGACATTGTACAACAAACTTTACGAGGCTTATCGAAAATGTATTTCAAAACGAGTATTCACTATCCAACAAGTTATAGAAATCTTTTAAGCAGATCGAAGAAAGCAAAAAATGCAACTGGTCTTAGGCATTTTTTTTTTTTTTTTTTACGCGGCAAGTAATGATTTTTTTCTCAGTTTTATCAAATAATGAACAATGATTAATGAGTAAGGAGAATGTTTTCAGAAACACGTCAAGACAAAAATGATCCCAAACTGTACTAAAAAAGAGGTTTAACCAAATAATTCATCATTAGTAGACTACGAATGGCTAGTGTCAACACTTTATTCAGAATATTGATAATTATAGAAAAATAAATACCTCAATTATTAGTCGTGTTCATTATGTACCCGATAATTTTAACTATAGGAGGGGAGGGGGGTTTCGAAGCAAAAGCCAAGTTAGGCTACATCTGTAGGAGGGAGGGGAAGGGAATTTCCAGAGAGGCCAAAATCGAGCACGTGAAAAAATTTCGGGAATAATATGTTTAGATACGAATAGTATAGCAAGACGGAAATGTTTCCATAACAAAAAAATGCGGAAACCTACGTAATTCTGTGATGAGTGGTGCTGCTATCTAGCGAAATAGCTCTAAACTGTTCCATACGCGTGACCTTCATAGTTATTACTTTTGCCCTTGGAGGCATCCATTAATGACGTGAGGTGTTTTTCCGGAATTCCGGATCCCCCCCCCCCCCACCGGTCTCTGGTGAAACTTCGTGAGATGTGGTCTGCCCCATCCCCTAAAATGACGCCAGATTTTGACGCAGAACCCCCCCCCCCCCTACTAATCGACCTCGTAACTTTTTGAGACTTTTTTTCTTTCTTTTTAGGTCTCATGCTTCCAAGAGCGGTTATAACATCCTAAGGTCGGCTTTTGGGACGAAATACCAACCTAAATTCGATTTTTTTTAAAAACTCTACACTCTTACAAGAATTCCAAAACCTCACGTGAGATTTTCATTGACCATCCCCTCCCCCTTGGTAAGGTTTAGTGAGATTTCGCCTGACCCCCCCTATTTTACCTCACGTCATTAATGGACGCCCCCCTTTAAAGGTGAAATTGCGAAAAATTTATTGATTAATTTATGGTGTTATGTAAGTGGCGACCGTAAGTTTTAAAATAATACCTCATTTATCGATACATTTATGCCATCTTACCACGTTGCTGCAATCGGGAACGCGTTTTCCACTACGAAAATTAGAAAGTCGGCAAACGTAACATTTTGACATTGACAAAATCTATTTAAGCCAAATATTAACCGAAACTACCTGGAAATATTTTTTTCCGTCTCTTTTTACGCCTCTTAAGCGAGGTTATTAGAGGGGATGGGGAAAGGAATAAAATCAAGGAACGGAAAGGAATTCGACCATGGCCGTATGAAGGAAGCCTTTCGGCATTCGCTTGGAGTGTTTTGGGGAAACGATAGAGAACCCAAATCTGGCTGCCCGGACGGGGATTCGAACCCGCTTCCTCGCGAATGCAAGGTCAGCGCGTTACCATTATTTTTTTTTTTTACTAATGGTTTTACACCTCGTCGTCGAGGTCATTTGAGGCGGGATGGGACTCGTACAAGGAACGGGAAGGAATTCGGCCATGACCTTTTTGAAGGAAGCATCCCGGCTTTTGCCTGGAGTGATTTGGGGAAAACCGTAATCTGGATGCCCGGACGGGGATTCGAACCGCCGTCCTCCCGAATGCGAGGCCAGAGCGTTCTCGCTCACGCGCTACGTTCGGTCAAATACTTCTTAATGATAAGGAAAATTCACTAATACTGATTACCAGTACTGCAATTTAATAAAACTACCCAAAATAAACGAAACAAAGTGATATAACTCCGATGGTAGATAAAATTCTCTCGGGTCATATTCTGCCGCCATTTTCAAACGGACTAACCATGCCAGTTACCCAAGAGAATTTTATTTTGTATAACGTCGAGAAAACGCCCAGTCTTACACAACTCCCAAGACGTTAAGCAAACTTGCAGAAACGTTGCGAAACGAATCTAAAATAGCTTAAGCGATTCAAGTAGGGCGAAACCCGTGACACATCGTGAATTACGATCCGAGAACCAACACAAGTAAAACAATGGTTAGGTAACGCGGTGAGCACGTGCGAAGGAACCGCCAGGGCTATCAAGAACTCTGCAACAAGTGCATTCCGTGCGGAAACTTCTAGGATAAAAGACTGTGAATAGCGAGGTGGGCGGTTAGATGAACTGGCTCATTTGCAGCAACATCTTTGGGGCCATCCATTAATGACGTGAGCTGATTTTCCGAAAATCCGGATCCCCCCCTTCCTACTAATCGACCTCGTAACTTTTTGAGACTTTTTTTAGGTTTCATGCTTCCAAGGGCGGTTATAGCCTCTCTAAGGACGGTTTTTGGACCAAATACCCCCCCCCCCCCCGGACTTTCATGTCATTTGTAGACTTTTTTTTAGCTCTACCGTCCTACAAGAATTTCAAAACATCACGTGAGATTTTGGTTCACCCCCCCCCCTCCCGCCCCGTTTGGTGAGGTTTCGTGAGATTTCGCCGGACCCCCCTCCCATTCGACCTCACGTCATTAACTGACGCCCCCTGGCCAAAAAAATCACCTTTTACAACTAATATATATGATTGATCACAAGTACTGTGAATTAAATAAACGGCCAAAACAAAAGCTCATTACTGTAGAAAACACGAACAGTTTACCGATCTGTATCTGTGACATCATCGACGGCACCAAAGCGTACTGTACTGTAGCCCTGAACTGTATCACACGCTTGACCTTCATAGTTAACATTTTTGCCTTTTACTGGTTGACTCTCCACAGATTCGTTTCTTAATTTCTCATTTTACCGAAGCAGAGACCTCCACCGTTAAAATGATACCACATTCATCAATTTCGGTTACATATGAACGTAGAGGGGTGGCGATGGAGCAAAGAAATATATGGAGACGACGCAAGAGACCTTCACCACGCATTGAAGTGACGCCGGGCGGAGGAGGAGTGGGGGGCTAGGCCGTACCTATACAGACACGGGGTATATGTACAAAAACCTCAAGGGGACTCTAGGATAAACGTGACGCCGCAATCTGCTGATGGATTATTGTGTAACTCGATGAGACAAATAAAAAATGAAGAATAAAATTTTTTGATATCCTGCCTAGTTTCCGAGATATTGTGTCTCAAATGTGAGATGTGAGATGTTTTTGGTTGAAATTCAGAAGAAAAAATTGGTAAAAATCAATTTGATGATGGGTTCTTATTTAAAAAGACGAGTCAAATAAATAATAAAGAATAAAAATTTTCGATATCTCGCCTAGTTCTCGAGATAAACTGTATCAAATGTGAGGTGTCTTGAGTTGAAATGCGGAAGAAACATTTCGCAAAAGTCAAATTTGATGATCGATTCTTATGTAACACGACGAGACAAATCGAAAATAAAGAATAAATTTTTCGATATCTTGCTTAGTTTTCGGGATATACTGTCTCCAAATTGAGGGGATTGGGTAGATATGCGGCCTGGACCAAAAATTAATTATGCTAAAGCCACAATGAATTATATGGTGGACATGCGGAATGGATATTTCAGTTTTATTACTACCACTTGTGGTTAGGTTGAAATGCGGCCTAGACCAGAATAAAAATAGTTTTCTTGTTACCATACATCGTAAGCTTAATTGGGAATAGCTGGAAGTAGTTTACATCGCGATACACGTTTTGTCGCTAACGTGGTTCTCATGAAATTACTAACAATAATAGATAAATTCTTTGTCCCTTACATATGCAACAACAAAACCATTCTGGTACAGACTGCATTTAGACCTAACCACAATCTCCACTAAATTGCCGCTATAGAATGAAACAATGTAGACACATCCACACACGCGTATTTGAATCGCAAACTGCATTTGGGGTAACAACATAGTTTGCTTCGTCAACATTCCTAGATGGCAGAAGATGGCATTATAAAATACTCAGACACATTAAAAATTAAATAATCACAGCATCAAACACAATGTGAACTTTGCATTTGTATGGATTCGCAATATGGCCGCTGCCGCCACCGCGCATGCGCAGTATCAGCCGAGAGTTTAGAGGCGGCGTCACAGATTTAACGTCATTTCTCCTACTTATATTTCCTTCCTCCATGGGGGTGCCTCGTCACAAAAAAAGAAAAACGCTATTTAGAAATAATGTAAACGATTGATAACAATTACTGGATTCGTCGTGTGTTGAGGGATGAGTGCCTGCTTAAAACTGCCCTGGAGGGAAAAGAAGAGGTCGGCGAAGGAAGAAAATGATTGATGACATAATGATAAATAGGTAATTTACAGAGACTAAGAGAATGGAATAACAGTGGGAGGCTAGGAAGGTTGTCGCTATGCATGGACCTGCCGAATAGAAGGAACCCTTGATGGTGACCAGTACTGTGAATTAAATGTACGGCCAAAAAAGCACCTTACTATAGAAAATACACACAGTTTGCCGATAACTCTGAGATTAAGTGCTGCTATCTATCGGTAACGCGATCAATCATTATCGACTGCAAGGGAATCCTATGTACTGTCTAATACGCGCGACCTTGATAGTTAATACTTTTGCCCTTTACTGGTCCAGTTTCGACAAATTCCTTGCTTCATATTACCAAAGTGGAGATCTTAATATTTAAAATGAGAACTCCTCGTTTGTTGATTTGAGTTCGATATGAATGGAGACACCTGATTGATATAGTAATATATACGATGATATACGTATGATAATAAGGTACGCACGCAAGAAAGGCACCACAGGGGGTATAAGGAACTTTGCCAGAAGAGTCTTATATCACATAATTTGAGAACAAGACATTCAAAGACGGGAAGATTAAACGAAGTATCAGTCAGAGAAGAATGAATGAAGCCAAGAGTGTTAGCAGTACTTAGGGTGAAATGGGGGCCCGGCGAAATATCCCGAAAAGAGGGGAATTTGGGATCACGTGAGATTTCCGTTGACCCCAACTTCCCCCTATCGTGCACCCACCTATATTTGCCCTCTACAAATTCCAACTTTAAATTCTTTTAACGTTTTCGGTAAGTTATTCATCATTCCCCTTGGTAACTCATTCCAATCCCTGACACCCTTACCTAAAAAAGAGAATCTTCCCACACCCTTGTGCCTGAAATCGAGTGCCAGCTTGTGGTCATGGTCATCTTTTCCCTTCCATGCACTACTTTTCATACCTATTGCAATATCTTTCCATGCCTCACCGCCAGTATATGCCCTGTACACTCCCATGACCCTCCTCATCCTCTTTCTGTCTTGCAGTGAATCCCATTCCAGCTCCTTTATCATATCTTTTACCGATTGCGTTCTGCGATAATTTTCAGAAACAAATCTAGCAGCCCTTCTTTGCACCCTCTCCAACTCCTGTATTTGATACTCAAAATGTGGGTCCCATACTACACTACCATATTCGAGCAATGATCTGGCCAAAGTTTTGTAACCGAATTCCTTTACTTCTCTCGTGCATCCCCTCATCACTCTCTCCAACAAGTGCAGGATTTTGAAACCTTTTCCTACCACGTGTCCAAAGTGTCCTGCCCAGTTAAGCTTGTTATTAAATGTAATGCCAACATATTTAAATTTTAAGTCTACAGCATGCAATTCTTTCCCCACCTTATATTCATAATTAACCTTTTGTTTTTTTTAGCTGACTCTTCTTTGCATTTATGTTCATTCCATGTTTACCAACCCAACTAGATATCCTGTCCAGATTTACTTCCATTTCCTTTGATACCGCATTTCCTACCCCAACTTTCTGATTTCTACCTTTTAAAAATTCTTCTACCCAGAAAATCACTTTCTCATCCACTCGAATAGTTTTTATCTTATTCATTAACATTTTATGGCTTACTCTGTCAAATGCCTTTGACAGATCTAGTGCTACACTATCAATTTGGCCTCCCTTGTCCATTTCATCTGAAATATCGTGCATATATCCCACCAACTGAGATTCGCATGAATATCTTTGCCTGAACCCATGTTGCCTACTTGAAAACCACTTACGTTCGTCACATATATTTCTGATGTGGTTGCATATCAATCTTTCCATTAATTTACCTATCGCGGAAGTCAAACTGATTGGTCTGTAATTTTCGACTGTATTTCTCACCCCTCCTTTATGTACCGAATAACTGATCATTTTGATGAGTAAGCAGTATCACCGTTTCGTTCAGAATATTTATAATTATATAAAAATACAGGGTGTTAAAAAAAGTGTAAAATATATTAGGAGGTGATATTATGCATTGAAATAAGACAAAAATGTCTGATACACATTGGGTCACAAACGCGTACTATCGAAGTTTAGTAACATCTGCAGCGCATGTTATCACGTACAAGACGAACAAGGACAGCTTCACAAAGTGCGTGATTCCATTAAATACGTGAGGAGAAATAGGGGGTGGGTGGGGTTTCCGGCGAAATCTCACGTAACCTCACCAAGGCGGAGGGGGGGAGGGTGAACGGAAATCTCTAGTGAGGTTTTGAAATACTAGTAGCATGGAAGAGCTAAAAAAAAAAAAAGAGAGAGAGAGACACATTAGCGTGGTATTTGGTCCAATATTTTGTCTTTTTTTTCTTATTTTGATCCATACTATCACCTAAAATATTTTAGACTTCAACACTCTATATAATTATACAAAAATACAAAAATCACATATCTGTCTTGTTCACTATATTCGCAATAATTTTAACGATAGTCTGGTAATAGAAATACGATATTGTTACAGACAGACAAATAGGGGGGCGTTGATTAATTTCTTGAAGAATAGTAGAGCTAAAAGAAGGGTCACCGATACTGATTCGGGGGGGGGGGGGGGGTATAACCGTTCTAGCAAGTATGAGAACTAAAAGAAAGTGTAAATAAATTACGAGGCCGGTCAATAGGGGAGGGGGAGATCCCCTCATGATCTTGAGGGGGGGGGGGGGGAGCGACCAAATCTGACCACGGGAGAGGGGATCCGGAATTCCGGAAAAATACCCCAAACATCCCACGCAATTAATCATTAGTAGTAGTATTTTATTAGTCCTCTAAATCATATACATGTAATTTATACATAATGATATGAGACACGCCAATTATAAAATATGATTTACATTAAATTATTTACATTACATTATTTTCATTAAATTAATTCATACAATTGACATATTCTTCTACAGAGTAAAATGAGTGGTATTGAAGGTATGACATCAACAATTTCTCAAAATTTCCCCTTTCTGATGTTGCTTTTACATTATGCGGTAATTTATTAAAAAGCTTATTCCCTATATGAAATGTTCCATTTTGATAAATTTTTGTTTTTGTATGCATAATATGCAAATCTGATTGTTTCCTTGTGAAATGATCATGTACCTCATTATTTGTTTTAAGACCTGCATCTTTACCTATGACATTATTTCTAAAAAACGTAATGGTTTCAAAGATGTAAATACTTGGTAGTGGAAGAATATTCATACATTTAAATAAGGGTCTACAAGATTCCCATGATTTGTGATTTGTCATTATTCTTATTGCTCTCTTCTGAATTTTGAAAGTACTTAGTGCATCTGATGATAAACCCCAGAATATAATTCCATACTTTATTTGTGAGTGAAAATGGGCAGAGTATGCATTTTTCAAAGTTTGTTTGCTAGTGGTTAATTTTAAGATACGTAATGCATAACAGATTTGATTTAATTTAGAGTTCAAAAATTGAATATGTCTATTCCATTTAAGATCAGATTGAATCCATAAACCTAGAAATTTAGAATCTAATTTGTTTGCTAAAGTTTGAGTGTTCAAAATAATATTTGGGTTGGCAGGGTTCCTGTTTTGTGCAGTATGGAAATTTACTGCAATGGTTTTTTCACAATTTATTATTAAATGATTGTTTTTGGACCATTCAGATAGCTGTTGAGTGGTTTTATTAATACTTTGCTGAAGAATTTCTTCAGTTTCACCTTTCATTATAAGTGTTGTGTCATCTGCAAAGAGGATATTATCATGTGACTCGACATTTTCATTAATGTCATTGATATACAAAAGAAACAGGAGGGTTCCAAGAACCGAACCCTGTGGAATACCGTGTTTAATACTTCTAATGTCTGATACATGCTCTCTGATTATTTCACTTTCTGTGTCCTTACATTTTAAGGGTACAACCTGTTTCCTTCCATCAAGGTATGATTTGAACCATTTGTATGCTACACCCCTGATACCATAATGATAAAGCTTAGACAAGAGGATTTTATGATCTACCACATCAAAAGCTTTAGACAAATCAAGAAATATGCCAGTTACTTTTTCTTTTTTATCAATTATTTTTAAAATACTGTTAATGCAAGCATAAATTAACTGATCATGAGTGCCCAGTATCACCATTTAGTTCAGAATATTTATAATTACACAAAAATATACAGAGCTAGTATCTGTCTTGTTCACTACATACGAAATAATTTCAACGATAGTATTGGAAGAATAATCAGCAGAAAGTTTATTCTCAGATTAATAGGGTTAAAGCCTTGTTCTACACTGGGAAAAAGGAGGAGGGCTACCTCAGACTGCATGGGGAGAAAGGGGGGGGGATTCAAACGAGACCGAAATGGAGTCACGTAGTTTGTGGACCCTCCCGTATGAGGTCATCACAGACAGACATATAAATGACTCCGTAAGTATTCCGTGGTTTGTTCGGAGCCTCAATGTGCCCGGTGTTGGTTTTATCAGCGGCGGATGTGGCAGGTTTGTCCTTGGCGGAGTTTTCTCCGCTGATAGCTGTTATCTGTTGCAGACCGACTGCGGCCAAGGTAGCGCCACAATCGCCAAACACGGGGCCAACCACAAAGAACTGTCAGCGTAGGGGATACTGTCGGAACCTTCATGAACTGTAGGGTCGCGTAGCAGGTAGAGGTAATACAAGGGAGCATTGTTAAGAAGACACAATATACATCAGGGGTGGCCAAAACTGATTTCAGAGTAAATTATGCAGTAAAAAAATGTGTCAGTTGCGATTATGGCCAACTTAACCACAACCTCCACTAATATCGGCGTTCGAAAATCATAGTTTCTATTACCCTCATATGAATAACGACGGGTATCATCTATGGAAGGTAACGCCACAATCGCCAAACACGGGGCCAACCACAAACAACAGTCAGCGTAGGGGATACTGTCGGAACCTTCCATACTGTAGGGTCGCGTAGCAGGTAGACGTAATACACGGGAGCATTGTTAGGAAGCCACAATCCACATCAGGGGTGGCCAAAACTGATTTCAGAGTAAATTATGCTGTAAAAAAATGTGTCAGTTGCGATTCTGGTCAACTTAACCACAACCTCCACTAATATCGGCGTTCTAAAATCATAGTTTCTATTACCCTCATATGAATAACGATGGGTATCATCTAAGGTGGTAGAAGGAGTTTATTCTGGAAAAGCTTGTAAAGAAAAACGAATAACGATCATTTTTAATGATATTTTTCGTGATATGAGTACCATAGTGTGGATTGAATATAAATCAAAGTAAAACAAAAGTGATGAAATGTATCAGAAATGATACCAATACAAGCATATTAAATATAAAAATAGGATCTGATGCAATAGGAGAAGTGAGTGAATTCTGTTAGGAAGCAAAATTACAACCGATGGCCGAAGCAGGAATGATGTTAAAAGCAGAATAGCACTAGCAAAAAGAGCCTTCATGAAAAAGAGAAACCTTTTAGTTTCAAATATTGATCTAGGAATTAGAAAGAACTTCTTAAAACTCTATGTGTGGAGCACAGCACTTTACGGTAGCGAAACATGGACTTTAGGAATACCAGAAAGAAAGAAACTTGAAGTATTTGAAATGTGGTGCTACAGAAGAATGCTGAAAATTAGGTGGATAGACAAAGTAAGAAATGAACGAGTTTTGGAAATGATGGGTGAGAAAAGAAGTTTATGGAAGAAGCTTACAGGAAGAAGAGACAGGCTGGTAGGTCATATTTTGAGACATGCTGGATTGGTTAATTTGTTAGTGGAGGGAACAGTTGAAGGTAAGTACTGTAGAGGAAGACAGAGATTAGAATATATGAAACAGATAATTGAGGACGTGGGTTGTAACAGGTATGTAGAAATGAAGAGGTTAGCACAGGATAGGAAGGGATGGAGGATTGCATCAAACCAGTCGAAAGACTGACGACAGCAAAAAAAGTGTGGTTAGATTATCGGAGTATTTGGCTATGATTTATTCAAATAAATGCATTTTACTTTAAATGACAGAAAGTATAATATCAAAACCCGATAACTGTCATTTATTTGACTGATATAATTCACGATTACGTGCATTTCTATGAAATTTTAATAAAATTCATTGTGTCGTATCTTCTGCAAAAAAAAAATTCTAAGGTTTAACCTAATTCTCATAACAGATACAGATAATTTAACATAAATATCGAACAGCATTTTCCTTACACGAGTTTCTGCATCTATTTGTCGTAAATAAACAAAAAGCAAGATGAAGTAACGAATGTAATATGGTGGCTGTTGAAGGCTGGCACGTGACCTTCTCTAGCCAATAGCTATAGACGACGTGCGCAGTCTCCAGATTAGCATCTGGATACTGTGGGCCATTTCCTCAATTGCGATAGGATCACCAGCCCACAAACATAGAGTCAGACATGCAAATACTAACCATTAATAACAGCAAACCACAACTTCTAACATTTCAGGAAAACTACCACATCCACAAATCACTGGCAGAAGAAAAGAACATAATAAACGAATACACGAACCTGACGGACCCAACACTATACACAGTACTCAAAAACAAATAATAAACACAACCATACACCACAAAATGACACAGCCAATATAATAATACACCAAACTAAGCACGAACACATGTTTAAAAGCGCGCCATCCACCGAGAAAAACAGAAGACAAACGGTAAACAAACCTGCTAATCAGCGATGTACAGTAACTAACGTAAGATATCAGATCTCAATGTATATTACAGTGCTACGCAAATAATCGCAAGCATGGCAGACGAGTTATTAGTTTTAGAAAATATTGACATTGAACATTTTATCGGTGTAATTAAGACTTATCCAGAAATTTGGGACATCCGTCAAAAAATTATCATGATCGAATCAAGAGGAGAGCTTGGACCAGTATACAGGGTGGGGCATTTAATATGTTTTCTGGAAATATTTCGGAAAGAAAGCATTTTAACAAACAATAACCTATATAAAAAATAATCCTACAGTAGGGGGCTACAATTATGTGATATTGGTTTTTTCACAGGTGGCGCTGTTGTCGTTACAACAAGGTCAACTTAATTTTTTTAAATGGGAACCCCTATTTTTTTTGAAGATTCCGATTCCTCATGAAAATATAAAAATAGTTTGCTTAACTCACTTTTCTGTTAGCCTCACAGATGGCGCTGTAATCGCGAAAAATGAATATTCGCGTTTTTTGTGTAAAATTTTAATTATTGTTTAAATAATTACATGTAATTTTCATTCTGTAAACATGGAAGGTAATTTTAAAGGATAATGACGAAATTGATTTTTTAAATGCTTTTTCTTACTTATTTGCAGCCATATCTACAGCAGGTGCTCAAAAAGGTGACCATTTACTTCCAGACATTTTCTGACCCTTTGCAGAAATGATGCCTGAACAGCTTGAAGTGTGTCAGAAAATGTCTGGAAGTAAATGGTCACCATTTTGAGCACCTGCTGTAGATATGGCTGCAAATAAGTAAGAAAAAGCATTTAAAAAATCAGTTTCGTAATTTTCCTTTAAAATTACCTTCCATGTTTACAGAATGAAAATTACATGTAATTATTTAAACAATAATTAAAATTATACACAAAAACGCGTATATTCATTTTTCGCGATTACTGCGCCATCAGTGAGGCTAACAGAAAAGTGAGTTAAGCAAACTATTTTTATTTTTTCATGAGGAATCGGAATCTTAAAAAAAAATAGGGGTTCCCATTTAAAAGAATTAAGTTGACCTTGTTGTAACGACAACAGCGCCACCTGTGAAAAAACCAATATCACATAATTGTAGCCCCCTACTGTACGATTATTTTTTATATAGGTTATTGTTTGTTAAAATGCTTTCATTCCGAAATATTTCCAGAAAACATATTAAATGCCCCACCCTGTATGTCGGATATCCATTGACGGATTCGAGGAGAAGGACGACAAGGGCGAAAATGAAATATTTAAGCAAAATATTTCATGTTTATTATAATTCCAGGTTTACGTAAAGTATTTACAATCTAGATTTTATGTATCATACCTATAAAATTTATAGTAAATTGCTGTTGCAAACACAAAAGTTTTTAAATGAAATTCCTTTACCGGGGTAAGGTGGCAACATCAGAAACATAATATGCTGCTATCATGTTCCTTACTTGCATATACTGAAGTAGTTCCTCTTGTTGGAACTGAGACGTCCTTTCCGATATCGACAAAACCTTCTATACTCATTTCGTCTTGAATGTTGTACCCATCTCTCGTTCTTAAAAAATTGTAAAGTGAACAACACGTCTTTATTAAGGGGGCATCCACAAATTACGTGAGGTTTTTCCGGATTTCTGGACACCCCTCCCCCCTGGTGAGATTTCGTGAGATCTGGCCGGACCCCCCCGCCCCCTCAGGTGAGATCTGGCCCGTGAGAACCCCCCCTAGAAATCGCCCTGGAAACTTTTGTAGACTATACCCTCCTAAAATCGACTTTGCCGCAAATTGTAGACCTTTTTTTTTCTCTCTACTGTCCCCAAATTTTTCGCAAAATCTCACGTGAGATTTCCGTAGACCCTCCCCCCCCCCCCTTGGTGAGATCTGGTGAGATTTCGCCGGATCCCCCCCTCCCCTATTTCACATCACGTAATTTATGGATGCCCCCTAATAGAAAAGATAAATCATAATTTACATTGTTTTTTGAAAAAAATTCCATTTATTGTACAGAATGCCAAATGTACTTTCTACTTTTCTCCTGGCGCGTGACAATCTGTAGCTGAAAATCCTTGGTTTTTTTTTCTGATAAAACTTTACCACCGTAAGGCCTCATATATTTGGTGAAAGGGAAAATTCTTCATCACCAACAAAATAGAAGGGCATTTTTGGACCTGCAGTGCCGGCAGAGGTTGACCTCTCGGAATGTTTATTTAATTGTTTTCAAGCTTCTTATAAAATTAAGTTCTTTGGAATAGTCCTATACAACCAGTAACGTCTATCCTGTGTCCTTAATAAATGATTTTTAAAGATAAAGTACGCAAAAATTACCCGCTTCTTATTACACATTTCCATCGTTGTCAGTGGGACGCCTACTGCCGCCTGCTACGTGTGCATCGGATGTCGCGTGCACACGGCGTGCACGCGACGTGAAATGACGCTCGTGTGCACCGAGTTGTATTATTCTTTGGCAGCGCCCGCTGACCAAAGATTATTGTCAATACTTAGAAGCTAGTCTTAGCGTATATGCTACAAATGGTGTGACAATTATTCATAAAAAAAATTAATCCTATTGCAATTGAGGAAATGGCCGACAATACCCAGATTTAAATGGATTTTACTTTAAATGACGGAAAGTGTAACTTCAAAAACGGATAACTGTTATTTATTTGACATACATTCAGCGATTACGTACCTTTCGTGTAAACTTCCTCCGAGTTTTTAATAAACTTCATTGTTTCTTATCTTCCGCCATCAAAAATTCTTAGGTTATGTTTTAACCTAGTTCTTATAACTGATACAGATAATATAGCGTAAATATCGAATACACTTCTCCTTACATTAATTTCTGCTTCTAGTTGCCGTAAATAAACCAAAAGCAATATGCAAGTTTAAGCTAACGTACGAATGTAACTTTGAAACGGTTGATTGCCTATATACAGGGTGTTACAAAAAGGTACGGCCAAACTTTCAGGAAACATTCCTCACACACAAACAAAGAAAATATGCTATGTGGACATGTGTCCGGAAACGCTTACTTTCCATGTTAGAGCTCATTTTAGTTTCGTTAGTATGTACTGTACTTCCTCGATTCACCGCTCGTGTTGTGGACGGCTGTGATACAATACGCCATTCTCCAGGGCTGCATCAGCGCATCAGGGATTCCATGCGACGGAGGGTGGATGCATGTATCCTCGCTAACGGAGGACATTTTGAACATTTCCTGTAACAAAGTGTTTGAAGTCACGCTGGTACGTTCTGTTGATGTGTGTTTCCATTCCATGTTTAATGTGATTTGAAGAGAAGTAATAAAATGAGCTCTAACATGGAAAGTAAGCGTTTCCGGACACATGTCCACATAACATATTTTCTTTGTTTGTGTGTGAGGAATGTTTCCTGAAAGTTTGGCCGTACCTTTTTGTAACACCCTGTATATTATTATTATTATCTGCAATTGGACCCTGTCGGATCATGCAATGCCTTAACGACTCAGTTTTCTAAGTGTCCATTTAGCTTTCATTTTTTCTACGTGGATTCTCTTCCTTTCTTCAGTCCTCTTCGTCCCTAGTCTCTTAATGACTTCATTCTCTGGCAGTACTTCCCAATTGTCAATTTTTTCTCCATGTGTTTGTCTGTCTACGATTTCTGATGAGTTTATGTGGGCTTTTTCCAGGTCTGTTTTGATCTGCTCGACCCAGGGCACAGTTTTTAGCTGTTCTATGTACGTCACAATTTCATGAATGAGTCTTGTTGCTGGAAGTCTGTGGATATGTCCATAAAATCTTAATCTCCGTTTCCTGAAGTCTGCCGCGAGGTTTGACAGTGTTTCTGTTGTCTTTCGAGATTTGAGTCTATATCCGTCATCTGTTTTTTTTTTTTTTTGTTTTTTTTCTGGGCCAAGGATCTTTCTTATAATTTTGCGTTCTTCTTTCAAAATGCTTTCTAGGTCACCTTTCCTGTGTACTGTTAAAGTTTCGCTGGCGTACAGGGCTTCAGGTTTGATAACTGTGTTGTAATGTCTGACTTTTGTATATATGGACAAACATATTTTTTATTATAGATGTTGTAGGTTCTACTATAAGCTCTCCTAAGTTTTTGCATGCGAACTTTCTGTGCTATTTTCTCTCCTCCTGTGGGTTCGATGATTTCTTCCAGATACTTGAAATATGGGACACTCAATTAGTCCATATTTTTTTTACCAGATTTTGACACACATATATATATACAGGGTGTTACAAAAAGGTACGGCCAAACTTTCAGGAAACATTCCTCACACACAAACAAAGAAAATATGTAATGTGGACATGTGTCCGGAAACGCTTACTTTCCATGTTAGAGCTCATTTTATTACTTCTCTTCAAATCACATTAAACATGGAATGGAAACACACAGCAACAGAACGTACCAGCGTGACTTCAAACACTTTGTTACAGGAAATGTTCAAAATGTCCTCCGTTAGCGAGGATACATGCATCCACCCTCCGTCGCATGGAATCCCTGATGCGCTGACGCAGCCCTGGAGAATGGCGTATTGTATCACAGCCGTCCACAATATGAGCTCTAACATGGAAAGTAAGCGTTTCCGGACACATGTCCACATAACATATTTTCTTTGTGTGTGAGGAATGTTTCCTGAAAGTTTGGCCGTACCTTTTTGTAACACTATATATGTAACACTATATATATATATCAAATACACACACACACATATATATATATATATATATATATATATATATATATATATATATACACCTGCTCCTCATATGTTTGTGCTGTTACTTGCACAACAGACAATTTACCTTTTATCTGGCATCGCAATTACACTTTCTTTTAACACAATAAGTGGAAGAAAAATCAAATTCAATTATTTATTTGAAATTTACACTTCCTTCTAACAGTATAAGCACAAATAAAGTCAGCACGGTTATTCAATGAATTTTGCTGACTAGCCAAGCAGCGCTGTTGTGGCAGGCAGAATAACTAACACTTCGGCCATTACCGAGTCATGCCGAAGGTTGCCGATCTATCGAGGTGAGCGCGCAGTCTCCAGACAACGCATTTTATTGAATAGGATAGAAGAAGATACAGTAAGAATATCTATCCCGTGTTAACAGTTTTTATTTATTAATTTTTGTTATGTTGCCTTAAACGAGTTAGGATTAAATTTTTAACATTTTCTCTGTGAACTACTTGTGGGCCGTGGACTACAGGTTGACAAATTCTGCTGCAGAGCAAACTTTGTTTAATTAATGACTTACCTGAGCCGGGCTGGTACTGGAATATGGTCGCCACGTGCGGCCTGCCCGCCGAGGACAGCGGTGGGTACGAGGGAGGCGGGTAGGTCTGCGTCGAGGAGGGCGGCATCGGTCCTGACGATGACGATATCGAGGCAGTCGAAACGTCTGCGTCCTCGTCGGCATCGTCATCCTCGATCGCCTCGTCTGCAACACAAACACAGTGCCTCGTCAGCAAACAGCAAGGAAATCAGTTCCTAGAAAACGTGGAAGAAAACAACAATTTTCATTGGGAACGTCCATAAACTACGTGGCTCCATTTTGGCCTCTTCTGAGTCCTCCTTCCCCCCACGTAGTCTGGTGTGGAACATAGATTTTTTTTCCGCAATTGTTTCAGAATACATTTTAATCTGTTTTATTTTACCAACTATAGCTGAAATTATTGTGTATGTAATTAACACACTTTTTTTACAATTGCAAATATTCTATGACATTAGCTATTCTTTTTCGGGTACAGCCAGGGATCCTTTTCTTCTTTAGGTGTTGCTAAAAACATTATCCTCATATCATTCATCACTGTTAAGTAAGCGATAAAATAGAACAAACTATACATTTCACAAGGTAATCTTATATCTTTAAACGAGCAATTCTTGTATATATATATATATTTCGGATCTCGGAAACGGCTGTGATGATTTGGATGAAATTTGGTATTTAGATAACGTTTTTGACTTTTAAGATTACCTAAATAGTTGTCTTCCCTACAAAAAAGCGAGTTTACAAAATACGAACAATTTTGTCACTCCGTATATCGAAAACGGCACTAGCGCCATCTCGTAGACAATTCAGGTACCAGAAAGCCTACAAATTGATTTTCTTTGATTTCAAAGAATAATTAAACGAACAGTTCTTGTATCCTGGCTGACCCGTGGAAATATTAACACTGAAAGTTTAATTGTAAAACATTTAAAAAGGAAGATAATTAAAAATTTATCAATGGTTTTATCAGAAACTTCTTTATAAAGTAATCATTGTTTACTTTTTGACCGTAAAAAGTGGTTGTTAGTTAGTCATTAAATACTACCTCCTTAATTATAAAACATCTTTCGATTTCTGTTCAATGTACAAGATTTCGAGTAGAGTTTGATAATAAAGTAAAAAGCCGCGTGCGAGTGCACATACGAAAAAAAGGGTTCTGATAAATAGAATCTTGCCTTTTGAATCGTCTGACCTTGTGCTTTATTAATGTTTATAACGAAGGTTACTTCTTATGGGAATTGTTTTATTAGCATTTTGAAATGCTGATCAGAAGATGTGAGATTACTGCCATGTATGAGCATAGTTTTATCAGAGTGAATAAATTTAGCACAGATCATATTCTATTAACGTCACAACCCGATGATGAATTCTTATAGAACTCGATGAAACATATCGAAAATAAAGAATAAATGTTCTTGGTTTTCGTGATATAGCATGTCAAAAATCATTTATAGGTATAGTTCCTTGTGCTTTTGGCGACGTTTCTTCTGGTCCAGGCTGTATTTCAACCTAACAACAACCACTAGGTACAAAATAAAACATTGAAATTACATTACCACCATATAGACATGGTCATTTTGGTGGATTTTTTTTCTGGTCCAGGCTGGAGCTAATCCTCACCTCTTCACTTTTGAGATATAATATCCCGAGAACTAAGCGAGATATCAGAAAAAATTCCTTTTTTTCGATTTGTCTCGACGAGTTTCATACGAATTCACCATCAAACTTGGCTATGGCGAAATATGTCTTCTGGTTCAGGTCGCATTTCAACCAACCGCGTAAATTTTGAGATACGATATCTCGAGAACTAAGCGAGATATATATAAAAAAATATTTTTTACTTTCAATTTTTCTCGTCGAGTTACATAAGAATCCATCATCAAGGGTTATCGTTGAATCCTCTGAAATACCACAAATCTCGCACCATTAATTAATAGGGCCTATCAAACTGACATTAAGATTTCTATTTTACATAATAATAGCATTTTTTTAAAGTAATATGTGAGGCGGTCTCGCAAATGGATCTAGCGATTTGGATGAAATTTCACATGTAGATAACGTTTTGCTTTTCAAGTTTTTAACACGATTTTTTTTTTTAAATAAATAAATAAATAAAGGAGCACATTTGTATTTGTTTTCTCGAAAACGGCTCTACCCTCATTACGTAGAAGTTTCAGGTACCAGTACGCCTACTGATGTTAGTTAAGCTTCTCTTTGGTGAACTGTGCACCTCAAAACGCCTAGGAAGCCTTCAAGCCTTTTACTTTAATCAAACTTTACTCGAAATCTTGGATATTGAACAGAAATCGAAAGATACCGAGCGTAGATCGGTCACCCAGGTACTGATCCTTAATCGCGCTTAAAATATTTCAATAAACCCTCGAGACAGTCTTAGGTATTCGAAACTACCTGGATAAACATTTCCGCAAAGCCTCGACAATATTATAGTACAGCGCCACTTCAAACCACATGTTGGGGCATCCATAAATTACGTGAGGTGTTTTTTCCAGATTTCCGAACCCCCCAGTGGTGAGACTTCGTGAGATCTGGTCCAGCCCCCACCCCTCCCCTCTGGTGAGATCTGGTCCGAGAGATCCCGCCCTAGAAATCGCCCTCGCAACTTTTTTAGACCTTTTTTTATGTCCCACCCTTCCAAAGGCGATTAAACCCCCGCTTTTCGACGAAACATCCGCAACATCCGCATTTCGTAAGCACAATCTGCGTCCTCGACAGTCCTGATGACGGCAACAGAGATCATGTCAGAAACGTCATGTGTGCGCGAGGCGGCATTTCACAAATGTTTACTACAGGAATATGTCGGCGACTGTTGTTTGACGCAGCTGGCTACTAGAAGATATAATGTGCACTGTGGTGACGGGTTAACGAGACTGAATGGGCAGCGTAAGGGGAAACCCGTGAGACATTCAAAACAAACACCGCGGCGGTCCGGTTACAACACTGCTATCGCAGCTCACGCTGAGAACATCTTCGCTTCGCGTTGGGAAACAGAACCACACGACGTGAGTAATTCTGCGTGGCTCGGCTTAGGGGGGAAAAGGGGGACGGGGTTGAGTATAAAGCTACGCTGATCTACGTGAGCGCGCGGGGAGGGGGGGGGCAGGTTTCGAGCCAAGCCACAGAGGGAAAAAAGCTATGTGCCACAGGGAGGGTTGGAGAGGGGAGAGTGGGGGGAGATGGGGCAAGAGGGGTGAAGCGGGAGGGGAGTGGGGGAAGTGGGGGAAAAATAGTGGGGAAAGAGGGAAAAGAGGGGGAAAGAGGGAAAAGAGGGGGGAAAGCGGGAAATGAGGGGGCCGGAGGCAAATGCAACGTCAGGCTACGTGGGAGGGAGGAAGGGGGGGCTTTCACAGGAGGCCTGAACGAAGCTACGTACTTTATGGACGCTCCTTTATTAGATAACTTTGTCCAATATAAAAGCTATAAACACAAATTCCACTGCTTGTTGTTTTTATGCCTCGTTGACGGCTAAGGTCTATTAGAGGCGGGATGGGACTGGGGACAACGAACGGGAAGGAATTCAGCAATTGCCTTTTGAAGGAAGCATCCCGGTGTTCGCCTCGAATGATTTGGGGAAACCATGGAAAACATCCGCTTCCACGAAATATCTGCTTCCGCAAAACATCCGCTTCCACGAAACATCCGCTTCCACGAAACATCCGCTACCCAAAACATCCGTTTCCGCAAAACATCCGTTTCCGCAAAACATCCGTTTCCGAAAACATCCGCTTCCGCAAAACATCCAAATCTGGATATCCGGACGGGGATTCGAACCCGCGTCCTCCCGAATGCGAAGCCAGAACGTTAACCGTTCACCCACCACGCTCTGTCACAAAATACAGAGGCAATGCTACATAATCCAGAGAAGTGGGCATTAGCTTTTTAATAATATCCATTTGTTTACGAGAATAACTTTGACAAAGTTCCCATCTATTGTACAAATGCGATAAGGGGGCATCCATAAATTACGTGAGGTGAAATAGGGGAGGGGGGGGGTCCGGCGAAATCTCACCAGATCTCACCGAGGGGGAGGGGGGGGTCTACGGAAATCTCACGTGAGATTTTGCGAAAAATTTGGGGACAGTAGAGCAAAAAAAAAAAAAAAAAAAGAGTCTCAAATTTGCGGCAAAGTCGATTTTAGGAGGGTATTTGGTCAAAAAAGTTAGGGTGTGACCTAAAGAAAAAAGTTTCCATGGTGATTTCTAGAAGGCTTCTCACGGACCAGATCTCACTAGAAGGGTGGGGGGGGTCCGGCCAGATCTCACGAAACCTCACCAGGGGGGAGGGGGAGGTCCAGAAATCCGGAAAAACACCTCACGTAATTTATGGATGCCCCCTAAAGAAAGTATCATTCGTCCACTCGATTGCGAAACAAACATATAAAAAACATCATGAAGGACACAGAAAAATACTTGTTTCGCGTGTGTACACTGATCCACGCAATTTACTGTTTATGTTGTGAGGTATTGGGTTCTTGATACGGGACGTATTCCGTAGCGCTAAGTTTCCCATTCCGGCGTACAGTGTATTGCCGGCTACGACGGGCGAACAAAAAGTCGACTTCCCTCTATCGACCTGTCCGCAGTGCGGAGGCAAACACTTGCACGTCACTCGTCTTGTCCCACCAATCACAGCACAATGCGAAAATCAATTGACACAACGACACCCATCGTAGAAACCATCTACATCGAACCAATGTAAATAACCAAAAATCAACTACCGTTAACGAGTTTGGGCAGCTGACGTACTCAGCCAGAAACATTAACCATTTAAAAATAAAATAAAAAATAATGTGTACCAGTGCAAGAAATTTATCTTCTATGTATTTTTCTGCGTACATTTAATGTTTCTTTGGCACTCGAGTCGACAAACGATGCTATCTTTATTGCATTGGTAAAGTAAATAGGAAGGGGACATCCATAAATTACGTGAGGTGAAATAGGGGGGGGGGGGGTCCGGCGAAATCTCACCAGATCTCACCAAGGGGGGGGGGGGGGTCTACGGAAATCTCATGTGAGATTTTGTAAAAAAATTTTGGACAGTACAGCTAAAAAAAGTCTACAATTTGTGCCAAAGTCGATTTTCGGCGGCAAAAAGTGAGGCTGTGAACTAAAAAAAAATAAAAAGCTCTACAAAAGTTTCCAGGGCGATTTCTAGGGGAGGGGGTTCTCACGGACCAGATCTCACTACCATGGGGGGGGGGGGGGGTCCAGAAATCCGGAAAAACACCTCACGTAATTTGTGGATGCCCCCGAACCTGGTCAAAGTTATTCTCGTAAATAAAGGAAAATTATTCTTAAAAATTTAAAATACACTTTGCTACATTACAGGGTACTACATCTACCCGTAGTCTGTATTTTTGTGTAGAGTTTTTATATCTGAAAACATCTTGGAACAAAAATATCTGATAACCGTTCTTAGAAACAATTTTCGTTAAAAACTAGCTTCTAAACCCGTGTTGAACGTTGACTTCTGACATATAATTTAAATGTTTTTTAAAAGCTTAAATAATTCATTCTTAATGCTGTACAGACGTATGCTAATATTTATGCATGCAAATGAATAATTTTATCGCGCGCGCATTAATACATTCCCTGTATCGCGATATAAACGTGAGTCCTCATTTATTATCTTACTATAGGCCTATATAACAGCGATCAGAGAAGGTAATCAAACTATCCACATCGAACGAATATAAATAAAAAATACTGGTGCATGTATCAGTATGTAATCATTATGACCCAATCCCTCTACTATAAAGACGAAAGCTAATATTTCTTTATGCAAATGAAAGCTGTTATCACAAGCGCTTTTACCGATTTGGTGTATCGCGGAGTACACCAGCGATCAGAGAAAATAGTGAAACCAACTACATCGAACGGATATAAATAAACAAAGGCAACTATTTAACAATTACGTGCATATAACCTTAAGGCTTATCGCAAAATAACTCAGTACTAATTCACTGTTTGATATGAGCTTAAATGGTAGCGAACAATGCCGCAGCTGGGATACCGCAAAACCGTGCATAATTATATAATATCGTGGCTGCTCGCATAAAATTGTCGTTAAGAGCGCAAGCGCATAACGTTAAGTGCGCAAGCGCAGAACGTTAAGTGCGCAAGCGCAGAACGTTAAGTGCGCAAGCGCAGAACGTTAAGTGCGAAAGCGCAGAACGTTAAGTGCGCAAGCGCAGAACGTTAAGTGCAAAAGCGCAGAACGTTAAGTGCAAAAGCGCAGAACGTTAAGTGCGAAAGCGCAGAACGTTAAGTGCGCAAGCGCAGAACGTTAAGTGAGCAAGCGCAGAACGTTAAGTGAGCAAGCGCAGAACGTTAAGTGCGCAAGCGCAGAACGTTAAGTGCGAAAGCGCAGAACGTTAAGTGCGCAAGCGCAGAACGTTAAGTGCGCAAGCGCAGAACGTTAAGTGCGAAAGCGCAGAACGTTAAGTGCGAAAGCGCAGAACGTTAAAAGCGAAAGCGCAGAAAGTTAAGTGCGCAAGCGCAGAACGTTAAGTGGGCAAGCGCAGAACGTTAAGTGCGCAAGCGCAGAACGTTAAGTGCGAAAGCGCAGAACGTTAAGTGCGCAAGCGCAGAACGTTAAGTGTGAAAGCGCAGAAAGTTAAGTGAGCAAGCGCAGAACTAAGTGCGCAAGCGCAGAACGTTAAGTGCGAAAGCGCAGAACGTTAAGTGAGCAAGCGCAGAACGTTAAGTGAGCAAGCACAGAACGTTAAGTGCGAAAGCGCAGAAAGTTAAGTGAGCAAGCGCAGAACTAAGTGCGAAAGCGCAGAACGTTAAGTGCGCAAGCGCAGAACGTTAAGTGAGCAAGCGCAGAACGTTAAGTGCGCAAGCGCAGAACGTTAAGTGCGAAAGCGCAGAACGTTAAGTGCGCAAGTGCAGAACGTTTAGTGCGCATGCGGAGGTAACGGGTAACATTCCCTACCGCGCCCAGTATAATTTCGCTTCAAAAAATTGATTTCAGAAGAAAAATCACAAAAAACAGTGTTTTAGCCATAGAAACTAAGAAATTTGTTCGTTATGCGTTAAAATAAAAGTTATGTACCCCAAAGTTATCGACTCCACCAAAAATTAGGAAATTAGGGGGCGTCTATTAATTACGTGGGTTGAAACAGGAAAGAAGGGGGTGGGGGGTTCTGGCGAAATCTCACGTCATCTTAGCGGGAAATCTCACCAAAACACACGGAAAACGGAAAAAAACACTTCACGTAATTAATGGACGCTCCCTCACCTGTTGTATTGGATGTTCTTCCAAGGAATGCACACACCAAATCACTAAGATATTCAAGGAACGAGGCGTCAGTATTGCTGTTCACAAAAACCATCTTACAGCTCAGACATTCAGCAATTCAGATGCTGAAAATGTATTTTTTATTTTTTTTTTGCTTATGGCTTTATGGCTCGTCGACGTCGAGGTCATTAGAGGCGGGATGGGACTGGGGACAAGGAACGGGAAGGAATTCAGCCATGGCCTTTTGAAGGAAGCATCCCACCATTTGCTTTCAGCGATTCGGGGAAACCATGGAAAACCGAAATATGGATGCCCGGACGGGGATTCGAACCGGCGTCCTCGGCCATAGCGTTAACGGCTCACGCACCACGGTCGGTCAGAAAATGTAAAGCAACATTCATGGGTTATACAGGAAGGCAGTTCGAAATGAGAATAGAACACGAACGAGAGCTCTAAAGTTCATTGTCGTCCATAGGATCCGTCATCGGCGTCTCACTACCTCCTCAGGAACCATACTGCACCCATAAAACCATTTCACTGCGCAACCGCCGCGTAATTGGGCCCTTCAGAATCAGCCGCCGTTACAGCAGGGGTCGAAGAGCAAGGCGCGTTTCCCCACTCATAAAGGAGGCCCAAGGCGAGCATCGCGCATGTAGCGCCCGCCACAAACCTGTCCGTACAGCACATGCCCCTCTGTATCGCCTACGCAGGGTCGGGTGGAAGCAGCAGTGACCGAGCGCCACGCAGGACTGCCCCGTCGCACGTTCCACCGCTCAAAGCGTCACTGAATAACGCGGCTTCCCACACTAGAGCGCGTTCCTAGTGCGCTTTCCCCCGCACCCAACCCACACGCAAAGCGTCACTGTATGAGCACGGGTTCGCACGCACTCGTCCAAGCTACGCAGAGCCCAAAGTGCAGTAACCATTCCACATTCACCGTACATGTCATAGAAAATGATCAACAGACATAAACAATAGTCTCTGGAAATTACCCCAGAACACAATCAGTAACTGATATCATAATGGAGCTGGGTTGTGAGTCATTGGAGGGCGAATAGAGTGCTGGGAGTGTATAAGGCGTATATTGGCGATGAGGCCTGGATGGATATTAATAGAAGAATTAACAGAAAGGAACAGATGACCATGACCACAAGCTGGCACTCGATTTCAGGCAAAAGCCAGTAGAAATTACCGCATAACACAATCAGTAACTGATATGATAAAGGAGCTGGGTTGGGTGTCATTGGAGGGTGAAGTGAGTGCTGGGAGTGTATAAGGCGTATATTGGCGATGAGGCCTGGATGGATATTGGTAGAAGGGAAGAGATGACCATGACCACAAGCTGGCACTCGATTTCAGGCAAAAGCCAGTAGAAATTACCGCATAACACAATCAGTAACTGATATGATAAAGGAGCTGGGTTGGGAGTCATTGGAGGGTGAAGAGAGTGCTGGGAGTGAATAAGGCGTATATTGGCGATGAGGCCTGGATGGATATTGCTAGAAGGGAAGAGATGACCATGACCACAAGCTGGCACTCGATTTCAGGCAAAAGCCAGTAGAAATTACCGCATAACACAATCAGTAACTGATATGATAAAGGAGCTGGGTTGGGAGTCATTGGAGGGTGAAGAGAGTGCTGGGAGTGTATAAGGCGTATATTGGCGATGAGGCCTGGATGGATATTGGTAGAAGGGAAGAGATGACCATGACCACAAGCTCGATTACGAGCATCAAGCGTGTGAGTGAACGCTAACGCTCTGGCCTCGCATTCGGGAGGACTGGGGTTTGAATCCCCGTTCGGGCATCCAGATTTGGGTTTCTCCAAATCAGACTAGGGGAATGATGGGATAGTTCCTTCAAAATGCCATGGCCGAATTCCTTCCCATTCCTTGTCTCCAGTCCCTATCCGTCTGTATTGACCTAGACGTCGACGAGATTCATGCACAAGGGTGGGGGAAGGTTTTATTTTCTCGTTAACGGTGTCAGGGATTGGAACAAATTACCAAGGGAATTGATTAATAATTTACTAAAACCTTGATAGAATTTTAAGTTTAAATTAGTACAGGCCAAAAGTAGGTGGGAAAGGGAATATTGCTACCGGAGCGTACGCTCTATTTCAATTAAATTAAATAATTATCTGGTTAACAACCACAAACAAAACTTGCTAACAGTTCAAGAAATCTGCCACATACACAAAGCAGTGGGAATGGGCAAAACAATTCACCAATTCAACAAATAAAACGCTATTCAAACACAATAAAAACAACCACTGCACAAGAAAACACTTATAGGCGCTGTCATAATAATCACAAGTTTAAGTCAGTAACAACGGTTGTCAAAAACAAACAGATATTAGACTACACACAAAGGCCAATCGAACAACACCAACAACACGAAATTAGTGACTCAGGATCGTAACGACACAAGTTAAACAAAAAACACGCTGTGTTTAGGATATACAGGGTGATTCAAAATATGTACTTTTGTCCACGTTTTTTTTAATCACCCTGTATGTGCAATCAGCAACAAGTAATAGAATTGCTATAAAATATCACTGGAAGCAGTTTATCGTGCCTTGCGCTGTTGCAAAACGTTTCAGTTGTCATCCTGGAAAAGGTAACATTTCAGCCTAACCACAAACTCCGCTAACATTGCCGATAGAAAATAAAAGTTTCACACGCGAATTAATACATTCACCGCATGTTATACCGACATCAAGCATCACGATACAAACTTGACTCAAATTTTTAACAAAGTCCTTACATTTTTTGTTATCTGTGATTCAGATTAGGGATGCAAGGTAACATCAATATCGATAAATATATCGATATTTATATCGATGCAAGGTAACATCGATAAATATATCGATATTTATATCGATACCAGGCAGATATCGATAATAGCGGCAGTACCATATCGACAACATATCGATATATTCCGATATTTGCATATATTATTTTAGAAATTAGAAATAAGTATTTAAATTTGAGGTAGTTTATTGAAAAAATTAGTTTTGCAAATATTAAGTGTCAAGCCTGAAAACCTTTTCCCATGTAGTCCTAGGTTGAGTGACAGTGATTCCTGCCTGTGAGGAAAGGCTTTCAGAACGTACCAACGAGGCTGAGTAAATAATTCATTGCAATTTTGAACATATCTTGATCCAATTAGTATAACAATCATGATTGATCTCAATTTAATTTTCCGACAAAAATGTACCGTAATCTCCAAATAGTAGGTGTTATTCTATACGTAACACAACTTCCGAATTTTTTTCATATTTTTCATCAATTTTTGTTTTGATAGTTCCACGAAAAGGGACTTTGTATAATGGTGCTAAGTGCTTCATTAAAACTTAAAACCTTAGCTTTCTACTGCATTAAAAGGTCTATTATCAACACTGATAAAATAAGCAGTTGTATCGGTCAGGCGGTCATATGTTTTACCTCCTTTGGAATACTGTAATACGTCCCAGAGAGAAACAAGAACTAACGAACGCAAACGTAACGCAACATATTAAATAGTAAAACGGAGAACGTAAATAAATGGGAAACGAATAACGGTGTGGAACCACAGAGTAGCAAAGGACTGTATCAGAGTTTAGCATAGTCAAGTTTGGTCCCTTACACACATATATTTATTTGCAGTACTTTTTTTAGCGCGAAGGGTTTTGTAGTTTTCGATATTTCATTGCACTATATCGATATTGTCGTATCGACTATTTAAAAATATCGATATTTTTGGTGCGATATTATCGGTTGACCGATATATCGTTGCGACCCTAATTCAGATCGATATTAAAAAGCTACACGCGGCAGAAATAATGACCTCAGTGGTATATCGCCAGTGAAAGCAAAGGACGCTAAAAATAAATCTTAACAACTTACGTAGTGCGACGCAATATTAGTTTTAACTGTGGTTTAGGCTGTATAGATCGCGATCAACTTGGAAATACTTCCGTTCACCTTCTCCCAATGCCTAACACTTGCCTTAGGCCCTTCTCACACGACGCTACTCAATGGAAACGGAACTGAAAACAGACTGAAATTCCTAACTAGTTACTGACCAATGCTGACGATGCTACTCAAATATCTGGAATTTCAGTCACTCGTGAGATTTGAGCGAGACGACAATTTCTTCTGATTCAGATGAGGATGTTATATTATTCAAAGAAGGAATTGGAGATTTAAAAAAATTATTTTATAAACAAAAGCTTTTGCTTGGAAAGCTACGAAGAGATGAAAATAACGATTTCCCGTTCAACTATAGAATGTACATTTGTCATGATGGAAAAATTTCAAGTTTTTTACAGTCACATACGATGTAATGACTAACAAAAAGTGATTAATATACTAAAATCAGCTTGCACAATTGTCAGGAGTGGAAAGGAGTCCTGTACAGTCCGATTAAATTTGGAAATAATGCAACTTGCAAACTACACATAATTCCGCTGTCACAACATAAAATTAGTTTTCGTCCATCGGCATATTACACCAAAAATTATTTAGCCAATTACTTTATTACTCCACAAAGAGCACTTCCGTGGCAATGGAGTTATATTATGTAATTTAATTTAAGAAAAATAAATCTGAAGTGTTTATATAAAATATTATTCATTACTCATTGTTAAAAACATGTTTACATAGCTGATAAATTAGCTTTCTGTCTGATAACACTCCATGCTTTTTCTGTGTCACCTTTCCGTGAATATTCACTCAACTTGTAGTTGCATAAACACGGATGTTTCTCGATTTCAGCAACAAGGTTTAAATTTATTATCTGATCCGCCATTTTTGTTGGGAAACTAGTTGAAATCTAGCAGCGCGGCAACTGGCACGCTGCGTCGCTTCGAACTAATCGCGGACGCGTTGCGGATTGATTTCCAACCGATCGATCCGTGTGAATGCCTCCATACAAATACTAGTGCTGTGACTGGAAAGAAACTGACTGGTGATCCTAGTTCGTAACTGGTTTCTTTTCAGTAGCGCCGTGTGAGAAGGGCCTTACGCTGACGACTTGGCAATCGCTGTACGGGATACTATGTTTCCACGGGTCGAAGAACAAGCCTGTCAACAATGTCTATTGTCTATCTGCTCCAAAACACTTGTGCCTGCACCAGCATTGTAGACCTACTCTGCTGTGAGATCTGCCACAGATCGCCGCCTGTCCCGCTTTAAGCCTCCGATCTCCACGTTCTGTGATGAGGCGTGGACGTCCACCACCTTGTCGCCCAGTCGTGGTTTCACCGTCCCTCAACCACTCTGCATAGACGCTTACTACAGTAGCACGCCAACAGCTGACCAGCCTCACCGTTTCCGAGATGCTCGTTCCCAGCCGCCGCGCCCACAAACCACCGGCCCGTAATTTAACATGACCTGTGCGTAGACATCTGGTGCCAGACCTAACAAGGACTTTTCGAATCCATGCCACGCCGAATCGCTGCTGTATTGCGCTCCAAAGATGGACCAACACATTAACAAGCAGGGGGCCATAATGTTTTGGCCAATCAGTGTATAACAAAACTTCTGAAATACAAAGTTATCTGTGCAATCGCGGTGATCATAACCTAATTTTAAATATAGGAACTATTCTTCGGCGCCACCTATCGGAATTAATTATGAATAAAAACCATTCACGCTACACCAATAATATTTCGTGTGTAAATGGACTACAATTGGCTTGTTTCCACTAAGAATAAATCGGGCGTATAGTAGTTTTTAATGATTAATCATGCTAAGGAGATAACAAAAAACAACCATATTTAATATCAAAGATAAAGATTAGAATTATTTATAGAAAATAAAATCGACAAAATCAGCCATAGTGACACGTGACCGCGAACGCCAATGAGAAAGCATTACGTCATAGCGTCCCTAGCGCCACAGGAGTGGTTGACATTTACATATAATAGAACACCTTGCGTAGTAAATTTTCCATTTGTAGCAACTTCTGTGTTGCTAATTTAGTTATTGTTAATTATTTGGCGAAAGAGAAGTCTAATTCATTATGGAACAAGGTTTTAGCAAAGCAACCAGTTGTAATTTGCCCAAAATTGACGCCGTAGCCGTTGGAAGATTTTTCGCCTCAAACATAGACTCGTCGGAATTCCGCCATTGCAAAAACTTCAATGTAAGTATATACAAGTGTCAAATATATATTATAAGCTGAAATGAGTTTCGTAAACAATAATCTATTGCTTAGACGTACGTTTTTAAGTTAATTGATATGGTTTTGATGTTACTTTTGCGAAGTATAAGCAACTGTTAGGGAGTTCTATAATTACCGTGACGGCCCAATCTGATAACGAATTCTTGTAGAACTCGACGAAACAAATCGAAAATAAAGAATAATGTTTTTTGATATCTAGCTTCGTTTTAGAGATATAGCACGTTAAAAATGAGTTATAGTTCCTTGTGCTTTTGGTGACGTTGTTTGGTACTATTATTTCTGTGCCGTGTCTTAACTTTTCAGCTGCATCACGCCTAAGGTATGTTTCTTTTTTTATATATACATAAACCTTTTCTAGAAATATATATCCTCAAAAACAGGTGTGGTAAATTTTAAAGCTATGGCACTGCCAGTTTCCAGTCTGCTCTAAGCTTCATATCAGCCTAACAACATCATCTTTCAGTAACGATATCTCGAGAACCAAGAGAGATATTAAAAACAATTATTCTTTATTTTCGAATTGTTTCGTCAAGCTGCTTAAGAATCTATCATCAGATTGTGGCGCCACTTAATGATATTTATTCTATGAAAAATAACACTAAAGAAAGATTTTAGAACATAAAACCAAAACAAACTCAACTCATACCTTATTACATTATCATTACTTGAAAAGTAGTGCTTCTGTAAAATTCATCATTTTTGCTTTGGATTTAGAAATATATTATGCACAAACACTTACATCAAAATGGTCTTCACAAAAATAGATACTTCTGTCTGCAGGTAAACTGTGAGCATCCTCCCTCCTTGCAAGTTTTAACCACTTTCTCCGTATTTTTTCATTGTTTGGAACATATATAAATAACTTATGTGGTGTTTTTATTGTTGTGCTTCTGCACTTCGGCACTACACAGTACTTATAAAACGAGGAACTCATGTTTAACTAAAGAAAATCTACACCTGCCATATACGTACACGACTGTTTACATTCATATCAGACGCTATGACGTCATCCAAGACGCCATGACAGTCTAGAGCGTTTTTGAGCTAAATTTAAATTCGCCTTTACAAATGCAAAATACATAATGAAAATGTTCGATTCTTTACAAAATAAGATGTTTTTTAAGTAAAATAGATAATAAGGTGAAGTATTAACCTATTTTTCAAATTTAGTCAACTACCCAGATGCGGTTTACGCACGCCTACGATTTTATATATAATCTATGGGCGAAGAATTTAATGGAAACGAATGTAAATAAATAAAGCGACTAATAATTAATGCGTAGATTTAAATGAAATACATACTTTTGTTTCAGTGCACTGACGATTCATTGCTTCGTGGATGCTAAAGTCAATAGAACTGTTATTAAACAAAGCGCATAACTTCTACTATTTAATAATATCTCTGGCCTTTGTTAATCGACCAAAGAAAGTTGGCTGCATGACATCAGAGCCTGACGAACAGTGACTGAGGTTAGCGTTTTATTAGTATAGATTCGAGTTTTCTCACATTGAACAGCTACAGACACTCAAAAAGCTGCACTTGATGGTAAACAGGTACTGAAGTGCCACATAAACCTAACAAACACGCACTAACCTGACAAGACACGAAAATACGATAAACACTAAACCCACACTCTCGGCCATCTCAAATAAACCGAAAACAGATCCTGAAAAACAGTACCCATTCACACACTTTCAAACTCGCCCTGATAGCAAAAACCGTGATATGAACAAATGAGATGGTCGAGCTGTACCAAATCTAATAGTAAGTAAAGAACAACCAGAAATTATTAAATGATTTTTGTTTATTTATATTCCCGCGATGTAGATGTTTATCCAGAGAGATAGCTTTTACAGTAAAATAAGAAATACAGGGTGTCCAGAAAAGGACTCCCTGATTTCAAAATTAAATATCTCGAAAACAAAGATCGATAGAGGAATGCAGTAAACGGTATGTTTATTGTGACAGCTGTAAGAAGTGTATACAGCAGTGTGAAATAATAGTTACAAAAGTTGCTAACAGATGGCGCTGTACAGCTCATATCAGCATACATAAGTGAAATAATCGTATGAAAACAATCTTTGCAAACAATCACATCACAATGTTTTCAAAATGTTCACCATTGGCACTACCCTGAGCTTCGGATCACTATTTAGGCATTACGTATGGCGATTACAGCGCCATCTGTTAGCAACTTTTGTAACTATTATTTCACACTGCTGTATACACTTCTTACAGCTGTCACGATAAACATACCGTTTACTGCATTCCTCTATCGATCTTTGTTTTCGAGATATTTAATTTTGAAATCAGGGAGTCCTTTTCTGGACACCCTGTATGTCTAACATTACATCGTTTTCAATGTTATGAGCGTTATTTGCTAATTGTATTTACTTGAGCAGCTGACAGATATTGCGTTCAACACGTTATTTTCGACAGTTGTAGAAGTTAGTGATTTAATAAGCTGCCGTATTAAGTGCACATTTCAACACAGATTCGTCCCTGATGATGCTTCGATGTGGAGGTGAAACTCTTACGGCATAAATATAATATATATTATTCTTTTCTGTTTATACGAGATTCTGCCCATCGTCGCTTAGCTAGCAACAAAGTGGCTGTTTTTTTTTCTGGCCATCTTGCAATAGAAGTAACAAGGGGACATCCATAAATTACGTGAGGTGTTTTTTCGGATTTCCGGACCCCTCCCCCTCTGGTGACATCTCGTCCGTGAGACACCCCCCCCCCACTGGAAATCGCCCACGCAAATTTGTGAGACTTTTTTTTTATGTCTCACCCTCTCCCCTCCCAAAAACCGGTTACACCTCCATCTTTCGACGAAAATTGCCTTACGTAGATTTTTTTTTTTAGTTTAACAGTTCTACAGGTTTTTTAAAATCTAAAGTGAGATTTCCGTAGATCCCCCCCCCCCTTGGTGAGATTTCGCCGGAACCCCTCCCCCCCATATTTCACCTTACGTAATTTATGGATGCCCCCCAATGAACTGAATGGTGTTATTACGTAAGCGACGAATTTACAAGTTTGAATTTGTTGTAAAGTAAAGCGGCCTATTCACGGTTCAACTTATAGGACATCCATGTGGAACTACTGTAGGATGCGCTCACCCATTCACTCTATTTGGAGGGTTCCAAAGATGTTCCAAGCAGTCATTTCCACTCGTACTTTCTCGCTGCACATCCATGGAGGAAGGAAATATATGGAGACGACGCAAGAGACCTTCACCACGCATTGAAGTGAAGCAGGGCGGAGGAGGAGTGGGGGGGGGGGGGCTAGGCCGCTTCCATACAGACACGGGGAATATGTACAAAAACGTCAAGGGGACTCTAGGATAAAGGTGACGCCGCAATCTGGTGATGGATTATTATGTAACTTGATATGACAAATAAAAAACGAAGAATAATTTTTTTTGATATCCTGCTTAGTTTTCGAGATACTCTGTCCCAAATGTGAAATGGTTTTTGTTGAAATTCAGAAGAAAAAATTGGTCAAAGTCAAATTTGATAATGGATCCTTATTTAAAAAGACGAGACAAATGAAAAATAAAGAATAAAAATTTTCGATATCTCACCTAGTTCTAGAGATATACTGTATCAAAAGTGAGGTGTCTTTGAGTTGAAATGGAGAAGAAAAATTTCGCAAAACTCGAATTTAATGATCGATTCTTATGTAACACGACGAGACAAATCGAAAATAAAGAATAAAATTTTTCGATATCTTGCTTAGTTTTCGGGATATACTGGGAACATCGCAATTGTTTGGAAGCGCAATATCGCCGCTGCCGCCACTGCGCATGCGCGAGCCTGCTTCACCAATTTAACGTCACTTCTCCTCCATATATTTCCTTCCTCCATGTGCACACCATGTGTCCTTATCGCACACTCGCAGGATGTTTCCTCCAATCACGATCCAACGCCATAGCTTGTTGGACAGCAAGTACCCGTGTTGGTTGTCTGGGAGTCCAACAACATTCAACACGTCCTACCTGTAGTCCTGTAACGCATTTCAAGCCCATCAATACAATCGGATCACCGTAGGTCCTACAAGTTGTACTGTGAATGCGCCACTAGAGCGGTGGGAAGGCGGGTGGCGGGCACAGAACCGAGGGTGGTGGGTTAGTGGTAACGTTCTGGCCTCGCATTCGGGAGGACACGGGTTCGAATCCCCGTCCGGATATCCAAATTTGGGTTTTCCATTGTTTCCCCAAATCACTCCAGGGGAATGCTTCCGTTAAAAGGCCATGGCCGGATTACTCCCCGTTTCTAGCCCCCGATCCTTTCACGTCTCTAATGACCTCGACGTCGACGAGGCGTATAGTCATATAAAATAAAAAGCGTGTACGGAGATGTGCGGTGGCGTGGCCTTGTGCTTGACGCTTGAATTAGTCGCGCGACGAGATTTCTTGAGATCTGGTGAGATCTGGTCCGTGAGAACCCCCCCTACAAATCGCCCTGGAAACTTTTGTAGACCTTTTTTTTTTTAGGTCCCACCCTAACTTTTTAGACGAAATCCTAAATCGACTTTGGCGCAAATTGTAGACTTTTTTTTTTGGCTCTACCGTCCCCAAATTTTTCGCAAAATCTCACGTGAGATTTCCGTAGACCCCCCCTTTCCCCCTGGTAAGATCTGGTGAGATTTCGACGGACCCCCCCCCCCTATTTCACCTCACGTAATTAATGGATGTCCCCAAAGATTGGTTTTTAGACGCGTGCGTAATTTAATTCTCTTGTGAAATCATCCCACGTTTTTCGGCTGTTGAAAAATGAGGCAAAAAATAAATCAGTGTTGCAGTATTATACCGAAACAGACTTTACTTATGACAAAAGATAAAATTCGGCGTAGAATATATACTTATTTTAAATTTATTTTTTGGTAAAATATTAAAATCTAAATATAAAAAACATCCGCATCCGCAGATGTCAAGCACTGAACACCCGCAAAGATGACCTAAGAACAGCTTGCAGGGCATTCTTTATTAATTATTAATTTCCTGTTATAAGACACCGGGTGTAAAAAAAAAAACTGACGTGATCACGCCTAGGGATCATAGAAACAAAAAAACCGTTTAATAGGACACACTGTAAACTTACGGAGGTGAAGGGAATGAAAAATATTCAGAGCGAAGGGAGTGGATGTTATCTGTATATATATATATATATATATATATATATATATATTAAAATCTTGAGCATGACATTTTGTATATTGCATCCGTCTATGAACCCCTAAATGTAATTCTGAAGAAAGCAAGCTTATGTTTGTCGAAACTGCAGTCAAGATTAATAAATCAAAAATTTAAGCAACTGGTTGGCTATTATTGTACTTTATATATATATATATTGCTCAACAGCTGGTCTACGAGGAGATCATTACAGTTTAAATTAAATGTCCGAAAGTCCCGTCAACGATTTCAATACTCAAATTGAAGCACTTTGTTGAGGCTTGGAGTAGACACGTTGTGAAGAGAGCTACAAAGTGTATTGAAGCCGATGGTGAGATTTTTGAACATTTAATTCAAACTGTTGTAAAATATGCGCCGGTTTTTGCGTGAATAAAGTACTTCAATATGTTATTTTTGTCCTATTAATCATTTTCTGAGGTTTATTTTATGCATAACATTCCAGCATTTCCAAAACGAATGGGAATCGCACACATGTTTACATGAACTTTATATTGTTCATAGTTCCTCCTGAATCACCCTGCATATGAATCGCTAACTACAGAAAGCCAACAAGTCCATATTTTTTTCCGAAAATAGTTATTTTTCTCTAAAACTGTTCCCAGATACAAGATGCATCGTTTACTTTTGAAAAGACACTTGTCAGCCCAATAGAATACGCATGGCAACGCTTTTAATTTTCCGTTTACTGAGGATAGGAAACTAGTCCTGAACAAGTTCCCTGTCTGGCGAGGCGGGACGGATACTCAACCACACGACATGGGAACAGGGCCGCCTCTGCTAGCGGGGACGAGACGCAGCTACCCACTCTGTGTCGGTAAACATCACAGGCGTGTGTAGTGGAGCGCTGTTGCCACCGGTTTGCAGCAGAGGTGCGCACCCCTTCTGTTGCTGTTAAATGCTCTGTGCCAAACGACACAAGGCAACGTGGTGGGGAGGTGGCGGCGAGGTAAGCGAGGGCTAACCTGCGGCGCGCGCTCATCCCTACACTTCGGCAATTGAGGTGCCGTCCCGTCTCGCCTTCGTTATTAGACGTCGTGGGAACGCGGCTTTAGAGGTGGCGCGCGGTGACGTGAAGGGGAGGGGGGCAAGGGGGACAAATGATGTCTGTACCACGCTAAATAAGTACACAGAAAATAACGTTGACAAAGATGTAAAAATGTCACATATTTTTGGAAATAACTGTTCGGGCCAAAATAAAAACAAACCTACCCCCTAAGTTGCGATTCATATGGCAAAAAATCCCCAAAAAGAGATCTTTCAGAATATCCAACTACTGGGAGATGAGCTTTTCGGCAAACGATCCATACAGTGCTCAATGCAACATGAACATTTCTGGCTTGACAACGGATAATTTTAAGCTTTGAAACACAGTTAAGCCATTGGAATTAGCTACCAAGAAAGCCTATACCAGTGTTGTGCCCATAAATACTTTTAAAAAATGGACGACGTAAGGAAAACTTAATTACATACCTGAAGAGAAGAAGGAGATTTGGAATCCCATCGCTTCATGGCCCATAACAATGGCATCTTTGGACAAAATCGGCAATGAATGAAAACTTTAACTTTCAAATGACGTAGGCCTACTTAGTGTATGTCTGTAGTAATAAAATGAGTTTTTATTGAAATTTAATATTTTTTACTTTTGGCCCATAAAGTTTCTCTTTAAAATTCTGTTTACTCTAGAAAGGGGGCATCCATAAATTACGTGATGTGAAATGGGGGGGAGGGGGGGTCCGTCGAAATCTCACCGGGGGAGGGGGGTCAACGGGAAAAATCTCACGTGAGGTTTATTGCGTGAAAGTCGATTTTTGGGGGGGATTTCGACGAAAAGTGGGGGTATAACCGGATTTTAGATGGGTGAGACCTAAAAAAAAAAAAAAAAAAAAAAAAAATAAACAGGTCTCAAAAAGTTGGGGGGGGGGGGGGTTCTCACGGACCATATCTCACCAGAGGGGAGGGGGTCCGGAAATCCGGAAAAACACCTCACGTAATTTATGGATGCCCCCAAAGGGAACGTGTCCATGACACAAAAAAATTTACCACAGCTCTGTTATGTGTCGTTCGGAACTTTTTAAAGCACATAAAAAGATTACATAACAAAATCTTCACGGGTGTCCAGCCGTATGGTGGTGTAAAAACACGACGTTTCGACAGCTGACTCTGCTGTCTTCATCAGGTGTCTTCGATATGTTCTCAGCAGACTGTCTCTGCCCCCCCTCCCCACAACTTTTTTTAGGTCTCACCCTTCCACAATCCGGTTACACCCCCACTTTTCGACGAAATTCACCCTAAAATCGACTTTCACGCAATAAACCTCACGTGATGAAGACAGCAGAGTCAGCTGTGGAAACGTCGTGTTTTTACACCACCATCCGGCTGGACACCCGAGAAGATTTTGTTGCATGGATACACCGGGAAAGTCTACACTCACACAAAGGTTACATAGTTACTTGGCAATAACATATAAACAAACAAAAATTTGTTACATGTCAGTTTGTATTCAGTTTTTTTGTGCCTCCTGTAAAAGTTAGGAATGTGGACACGTTGCCTTTCTGCAGTTAGCGATCCATATGAGTTTGCAGTGAAGCGCGGGGTACACCTATCCAGGCAATTTGCTGACGAGAATGCGGATAGCCGCACAGTGGTTTGTTTAAGTGAATGGCCGGAAGAGTGTGTTAGCCGACAGACAAAGCGGCGCCTCGCGGTCTAATAATAGGTCTGGCAACGGCCGACGAGGGGACATTCCTAGCCACAACAAGTGCTCCTCGCGGGTCAATACTGGCACCGCTGCAGTTTTCAAAAGGCGCCCACATCAATATTCCACCTGCTGTACCTCGAAGGATATCACAGTTGTTAAGTTGTCTACCTTAGCTTCATCACTGGCAACGCAACAATATACATCTACATCCATTCTACGCAATTCGAAAACATTGTGGGTGGCAGAGGGTGCTAGGCACCAATCCTAATTCCGTGCATTCCAACCCCGAATAGCACGAGGAAAGAAAGAATGCATAAAGCATCAGTAGGGCATTGCACACGTAAGTCAAAGAATTTGGCATGTCTTCCACTAAATTCAAACGAAAACGAAGTCTTCTATATGCAAAACAATCCCAGCCCAATCTACGTATCAATTCTGTGACGCTTTCATAAAGGGACATCCATTAATTACGTGTTTTTCCGGAATTCCGGAAACCCCCCCTTTTTGGCGAGATTTGGTTAGATCTGGTCGGACCCTCCCCTCTAAAATTATTATTATTATTTTTTATTATTAATATCATTACTCCGCGATTCACTAAAAGTGTGTGGCGGAGGGTGCATTGCACCTATCCGAAAGGGTAATACAGGGCGTACGCCGGGAAACGCAACCCACTGTTAGCGCTACAAGGAAGAAACTGCTCCCGGCGAGCGAGCGCTCAGCTTCCGGCATTGTTCGACCGTCGGCCGCGGACTATTTCATAATAATTACGCTTCATAAACTTGTATGTGCTAAGCATTTAAATGGGACGTCAGTAGCGGATCAACAGTGCCATCGTGGACACCCTGCAGGTACCAGTTGCAAAATCTAATCCTAGGCCCCTGGTCTATTTCTGTAATTTTATGCACCACAATTGTTTTGTACGGCTTTAAGTGAACTAGCTTTGTTACTTTCCAAGCTGACGTCTTAGATACGCCTGCCTGCTGCCCTAACTGACTTAATGATTTTTTGGGTGACTGTTCTAGTCGAAAAGCGATATCGTCAATTTTCTCCTCTGTGAGAATACGGTTGACCGACAGTCTCTTTTTGTTAAAAAATGAACCCGTTTCTCTTACTTTTTTAACCAGACGCAGAATTGTTGATTTAGCTGGCAGTAAAGCGCCAGAATATTCGCGACGAAATTTACTGCGACACTTTTTAAACGACTTCTTCTTCACATATGTACCGTAGAGAAATATTCTTTGTTGCAAACTGTAACGTACCATAATTTTACTCACACTCAAACACGGTACAGATTAGTAAGAGTATGAAGCCCCAAACCAGCCAAACCGCAAAGAAACGTTTATTCACAACACTTATTAATAAGAGACTGAAGTCACAAACTAGCTACAATGCAAAGAAAACCGTTCTTAACAATGTAAGGGTCCCATTATACTGCGTCACTGCACTGTTGGGGCAGCGGAGGTGTTAAACAGTGCGGTGATTCACGGTGCCGTGTGGCGGGAGTTGCTGGCTCCACTGTCCCAGCAAGCTGCCGACGGCAACAGACTGGGAGGGTAGCGTTTCCCGACGAACGCCCTGTAGTTTGGAAGGGATATACGGGATATGGCAGGAGGCACCCATGGGCTATTGTGAGGATTCGCTTGGAGTGATCCGGGAAAACCATGGAAAAAACAGATCAGGATGGTCGGAGTGCTTTATCGAAAGCTACTCCCGTCGGATTTTAAGTTTACTCGCCCAGTAAATCCTTTCTATTCCATTCCCTAATCGTTCGTCCGAAAAATTAGCAGAGAAATGAATCGGTTCTGGCCCTGATTTCTCTTATCTTATTTTCGCGGTCATTCCGAGATATGAATGTTGCTGGCAGCAATATTTGTTTACTGTCATTCCGAAATACGTCAGTCGAGAATTTTTCAATTAGCTTCCGTCGAGAGCAACGCCTTCGGTGCTCCAGGTCTTCCCAACCTAACTCCTTCAACATCGCACTTACACTATCCCTCCAACTATATATACCTGTCACGAATCGGGTGGCCCTTCTTTGGACCTTCTCTAATTGTTAAGTTATATTCGTTCGTTGTAGGTATATGGTTTAATTTTATTACGTGATCGCTGATATAGTAAGAAAAGAAATAATAATTCACGTTTATATCGCGATAAAGTGAACGTATTAATGCGCTTGCGATATTCTTTATTTATATTAATTCGATGTTGATGGTTTCATTGTAATTTCTGATCCCTGTTATAGCAAGAAACGAAATATGGAATCGCGTTTATACTGCGATGCAGCGAATGTGTTAATGCGCGTTCGGTAAAAACTTTTACTTTCCTACAAAATTATTAGCATTTGTCTTTACAACCTAAGGCATCAGTTGTTTTATTTTATAAGAAAAAAATATACAAGTAATGAGCCAGAAATTTGGTTTCAATCAGTCATTTTTGACGATCTTAGAAGCTACGAGGGTTGTTTTTTAAGTAAGGGCCGTTTTTAATTTTTTTAAAAGATACAAATACTTTTGTAAAAAAAACTTTTATTTTCTGATTCTACACACTCTTACCTATTTTTCTACATAGTTGCCTTGTTTATTTAAGCACTTGTCATACCGTACAACTAAGTTTTTAATTCCCTCTTCAAAGAATTCGGCCGCCTGCTCCGACAGCCAAGAGTTCACCGCCGCTTTCACTTCATCGTCGTCATTGAAGCGCTGCTCGCCAAGATGGTGTTTCAGGTACCGGAAAAGGTGAAAATCGCTAGGGGCAAGGTCGGGGCTGTATGGTGGATGGTCCAAAACTTCCCAGCCAAAAGAATCAATCAAATCCCGAGTCTTTTGAGAGGTGTGAGGCCTAGCGTTATCGTGCAGGAGCAAAACTCCTTTTGTCAGCATGCCGCGCCTTTTGTTTTGAATTGCTCTGCGGAGCTTCTTTAGAGTTGCACAGTAGGCATCTGAGTTGATTGTCGTCCTCGTGGCATAAAGTCCACTAGCAAAACACCACGCCGCGTTGGTGATTAAGAATATGGTATCAAAAAGTGAAAAAATAAAATGGCGGATCCAATGTGGCGGATCCAATATGGCGGATCCAATATGGCGGACAAATATTGATAAAAGTCTTTTGATTCATATAAAAGTAATTTTTCGGGATTTATCGAGATTGATGATGAAGATTATGACTTCAAATATTTAAAAAAACAAAATGGAGGATCCAAGATGGCGGACAAAAATTGGTATAATTCTTTTTATTTATATAAAAGTCAATATGTGGAGGTTGTTGTAGTTAATGGTTAAAAATATAAGCTCAAAAAATGGAAAGCTCGAAAAAAGTACCAAATAGGGGATAGAAGATAGTATAAAATATTACAAAAAAGAATTTTATTTCAATTACAGTTATTCAGTTAGTACATTGTTTGTGACTATAGTTAAAAGTTGTCGTTTTCTTCTTGTCTTTTATTTTCATATCTTCTTCTTCTGCATCTTCAGCTGAATCGTTATCATCTTCAAAGACTGTTTCCTCATCATCAACATCGGAATCTTCATAATCTTCAGGCACAGGAACTAAGAGGGCAATGGCTTCTGCCGACAAACTCTTCAGTTTGTTTGATGATTTGCGTAGATAAGAAATGTTGAAAGTCTGTGGTTGCCAACAATCTCCTGAACACGTCTTACATACTCTTAAGTCCGGAAAACTTTCGAGAAAAACTTATGCGACATTGCTTTATCAACTTATTAGTTGAATCTTGAGCATCCTCCGACAATTCATATTATTATTAATTTATTTAATACTTATTTCTTAACACGTGTTTGAAAGCGTTAAAAAGTAACTCCACAAAGTATATAGAATATTTGTGTTTCAAAAAAATGTACTATTTCATGATTATTAATGAAAAAATTAACTTAATATTAATAATTTCATTTTAAAAAATAACCAAACATTTTGCAAGCGTTGCTTAAAACGTGGTTCAAAGCCGGAGTTGGTACTAGTAGCTGGATTTGAAGGTTAATTTACTAAGGTAATAATATATACTTGCGGACACAGTGCAAAAGAAAGCGGAATATCGTGGAATTCGTAACTTATCTCTATTTCTTTAAGCACATTTTAAAATTTTCTCGCGCATTTTCTGGTATTAAGTTAAATAAAAAAAATATGTGTAATTAATGATTTAGTAATGACATAAATGTATTTTAATTAGTAGATACTGCCTGGAACACCGTCCATATTTAAAATATTCGTTTTACTTACACTGAACACAAATATTTATCTTTAACGACAAGACTATTTTGTAACCTGGTCGGCTGCATGCACCGCTAGCAATGAAGTGCCGACTTTGACATGAAATATAAAGGAGGAAATATACAATTGATCGTTCAAATAATCGGTATTCAATAGTTCCAACATTACTGTAGCCAACCTGATAGTCGAAAATTCCCATCCAGAAACTTTTTTTTTTTCCTTTTTGGCCAGGTTTTCAAGATTCTGGCCCACTGTGCGCCGGTCCCAGAACACAGTTGCCATAATCTTGCGCTTTGACAGCGTCTGTTTGGCTTTGACCTTGACGGGTGAGGTTGTGTGTCGCCATTCCATCGATTTTCGCTTGCTTTCGGGAGTGATATGGGATACCCATGTTTCATCTCCAGTGACAATTTGACTCAACATGTCATCCCCTTCTTTCTCGTAACGAATCAAAAAGTCCAATGAAGTGGCAAATCTCTTCCCTTTGTGGTCCTCTGTGAGGCGTGTGGGTACCCACCGAGAACACAGTTTCTTAAACTTTAGGTTTTCAGACACAATTTTGTACAAAACCGATCTTGAAACTTGTGGAAATTCCAAAGAAAGAGTGGAAATTGTGAATCGTCTGTCCTCACGAATCTTTGTTTCGACTGCAGCCACCAAATCATCAGTGATCACAGAGGGCCGGCCTGAGCGTTCTTCGTCATGGACGTTTTGATGGCCATTTTTAAACTCTCTAACCCATTGACGCACTTTACCTTCACTCATTGCATTCAAGCCATAAACTTCTGTTAACTGACGATGAATTTCTGCAGCTGATAGGCTTCTCGCGGTCAAAAAACGTATCACTGACCGTATCTCACACGCGGCGGGCGATTCAATAATCGTAAACATTATAAAGTAGCACAGCGATGCGTACACGTCAGCTACAGAGCTGCAACTGGCATCAGTGTGAACGGGAAGGATGCCGGCAAGTGGCGCGGTGGATTGTTGCGGCGTCCGCGCGAACTACGGGACTATACGCGCGAACGGCCCTTACTTAAAAAACAACCCTCGTAGTTATGAATGGAAAAAACGCACCAGTTTTTTATTTTTTATTTTTGCGCATTTTCTTTGCAGTCTAGACCGTAGTTATGAAACGTTTTCTTAACGCTAACAACAAGCTCAGACATGACCTGATTAACAACAAAATCGCAAAAATCAATCCTGGGTTCTTTGTCACATTGCCGGTAACACTTCTTACTTAACCTGCATGGTCTCAAAAACAATCCGTTTCTGAACACTTTCGGGTGAGAAATTTTTAGTGACGATTTGATTTTTTTCGGACTGTAAATAAAACGCTTTCTGAATCCGCAGCACAACTGCTTCGCATTTCCCAGGTCGGCCATTAATTTTCCTTCTCAAATATTTCCTTCTTCGCTAAAATGACGAAACCAATTCGACCAACCGTGGTGGGTGAGCGGTAACGCTCTGGCCTCGCATTCGGAAGGACGCGGGTTCGAATCCCCGTCCGGACATCTAGATTTGGGTTTTTCCCATGGTTTCCCCAAATCTCTCCACGTGAATTCCGGGAAGGTTCCTTCGTAAGGCCATGGCCGAATTTTTTCCCGTTCCTTTTCCCCGTCGACGAGGCGTAAAGCAAAAAAACAAAACAAAAAAAACACCTTCTACGTATTTTTAGTGTATTTCTTCCTGTAAAGTTTGTGATGTTTTTAATATTTTGCACTCTAGTGTGAATAAAAAATGCTGGAGCATGTATCAGTGTATAATAATGGCGATACTGATGCAGTAAATATACCGTCTGACATTGCTATATGATTTTCAGCTAGTATTAAAGCAATTCAAGCTCTAACTTGTTCAGTATGTGTGCGAAAAACATAAAGTGCGTATAAGCAGAACGTTGCGGCGCATGCCCACATATGACGCCAGCAAATTTCTCCCTACCACGCCCGAACTTGTTTCAATCAGAAAACTCCGCCTAACTGAAGGAAGTAATCTACAGTAGCGACAATAAGTATTTTGACAAACACATTTTCCCCGCTGGAGGGCGCAATGCGCGTCGACCGGCTAACCCGTCTATGTTTGGTCACTCTGCGGCAGCAGACGACTGTGCAAATACCTGTATCAGAGTTCGGCGTTACTGTGGTGAGTATACAACCGATACTGTCAGTTTGATCGGACAAAAAGTATTTTGACACTTCAGTTTACTGCTACAGAACAATTGTTTTATCCCGCTTATGTGCGTTATATCGAATACCCTTTGCTTACACAGGTTTCAACATGCCGAAAGTGAAGGAATACTCTCAAGATTTAAAAGACGCCGTAATCCAGTGTTTCCCAACGTGGGGCCCACGCCCCACAGGGGGGCAATTTGGTTTTTTTAGGGGGGCAATTTATAAATTGACTTGATACGACTTTACCGCTTTCTCTTTGGTTTATTTAAATGCAATGCTAGATATAGGTACAAAATATAGCAAAAAAGCAAATTCTTAAAACAGTGCTGTAAATAATTATTAGGTATAGTTTCGTTTGATGTTAGCAAAATATTTTTTAATTAAAAATTAGGTATGGGGGGCAAAAAAAAATTATTAAAAGTGGGACATGACCCAAAAAAGGTTGGGAAACACTGCCGTAATCAGTGCTATTCGGAAAGGCAAGACTCAGGCTCAAGTTGCGAAGGATTTTGGTTTGTCTAGGCAAATCGTAAACATTTGGAAAATCAAGCATCAGTCAACAGGGCCACCAGATAATAAACAAAGAGCAGGTAGGCCCTGTAAAATAACGCCTCGGACCAAGAATCTTATAAGAAAGCTCTCAAAGGCCGATCCAAAGAAGACAGCCGTCGACATTAACAAAGAATTGCGGGAATATCACAACGTGCAAATTTCAAATAGTGCCGTCAAATTAATCCTAAGGGAGTCAAATCTTCATGGCCGACGTCCCAGTAAAATGCCTTTAATATCGGCGAAGAATAGGAAAGCCCGACTTGAGTTCGCGAGAGACCACCAAAACTGGACCCCTGAGCAGTGGTCCCGTGTGCTCTGGAGCGACGAAAGTAAATTCAATTTATAAATGAATGTAATCTTTCTCGGCGTTGTTTATTTATAAATGTTTCTCGGGAAACAAACCGAGTGATGTTGTTGTTAATGCACAATATTTCGGCGACTTTAATCTCCGTCGCCATCTTCAGGTGCAGTTGCAAGTCTTGAAGTCTGCCTTGAAGTCAGCCTTGAGCGTGTTGTTTGTAAACTGGCATGGCAACGACAGATGTTGTTATGTTGCCTAGCGGCATCTCAGATGTCATTAGACGCCCGCGGAACACAAAAAGCAGAGCGTTGGTGATGAGCAGCCTCAATTACAGGAATCCATGCATCACTTATCTGGTATCCACAATCCCTGTTTACCAAATCAGACGCGAGGCGAATTTCAAATGCTTCTTTAATGACGCTGTCCCAGAAGCCTCTCGCATGTGTCAACACCTTAGTCGCTTCGAAATCGAAACCATGTCCTTCTGAGATGCTGCTAGGCAACATAACAACATCTGTCGTTGCCATGCCAGTTTACAAACAACACGCTCAAGGCTGACTTCAAGGCAGACTTCAAGACTTGCAACTGCACCTGAAGATGGCGACGGAGATTAAAGTCGCCGAAATATTGTGCATTAACAACAACATCACTCGGTTTGTTTCCCGAGAAACGTTTATAAATAAATTCAGTTTGTTTTCTTCTGATGGGATCCGGTATGTACGACGCCCAATTAACGCCAGAAACGATGTGCGGTATCAAGTTCCAACAGTGAAGCATGGCGGTGGGCATGTCATGGTGTGGGACTGTTTCTCGCGTTTAGGTGTCGGTCCGCTAGTCCCTATTGAGGGGATTGTGGATCGGTTCAAATATTGTGAAATTCTGCAAACACACATGTTGCCTCATGCTAAGGGTAAAATGGGACGAAATTGGGAATTTCAACAGGATAATGATCCCAAACACACCTCTGCCCATGTCACGGACTTCATGAAAAGAAGGAAGGTGAGGACGATGAAGTGGCCAAGCCAAAGCCCAGACCTAAATCCGATTGAGCACTTTAGACCGAAGGATTCGGCAACGAAAATTTGCAAATCGCGCCCAGCTATTGGAGTTTTTACTTGAGGAATGGAGTCGCTTGAACGCCCTCGTAGACTCCATGCCAGCGCGCTGTGTAGCGGTAATCAAGGCTAAAGGCTATGCTACTAAGTACTAAGCAAAGACTGAATTTTCTTTGATTTTTCACGTTTGGATAAATTTTGTACGTATTGTAATATTGTAAGTAATAGAAAATAATGTTCCTTTTCTTATGAAACTAAAGCAAATAGAGCAGTAGAAAAAGTGACATAATAATTGTAAGGAAGTTCCTTTAATAAAGTTTATTTTTCCTATAAAATGTGTTTGTCAAAATACTCATTGTCGCTACTGTATATTTGCGACCAATCGAATCAATTCTATCAATTCTCTTTCAGCAAATTCAAAATCGCAAAGCGCCTTGTGTAATTTTTTCTTTTAATTTTTTTCTTTTTTTTTTTACTTAAGGCTTTACGCTTCATCGACGTCATTAGAGGTGGGATGGGACTGGGGACAAGGAACAGGAAGGAATTCGGCCATGACCTTTTAAAAGAAGCATCCCGGCATTTACCTGGAGTGATTTGGGGAAACCGCGGAAAACCAAAATCTGGATGCGTGGACGGGGATTCGAACCCGCGTCCTCCCGAATGCAAGGCCAGAGCGTTAACCGTTCACCTACCACGCTCGGATTGTGTAATGTGTTCTCCATCTAGACGCAAACCGACTATAAACTCTCGTAAAGCGATCTAGGACGCTGCTAGCGACATCTCCCGCCAAACAAATCGAATTTCAGAATGTCCGCCGTACAGGACCTCGTTAGCACGCGTACACATCGAAACAAGGCGATATGGTACCTCAGTGGTTATGGCGCTTTACTTCCGAAAGTTCTCTTTCCGGGTAGCAGGTTCATATCCCGCGACGAGTAGATATTTTTAGGAGTTGTATTTGATTATATGATATATTTTTAGTTTTAGAAGTGAAAACTTGTTAAGGCACGTTGGGCAATTTATGAATGGGTAAAATCTTATGACTTCGAGTCACCGACATGCTAATGTTAACAGCTAAAAAGCAAATAAACTTTGATCAAGCACCAACATTAGTGAAAGTTGCAATTAAACTGAAATTTATCCTAAGCCGAAACGACAACTGGCATTCGTGGTTACAGAAGAGACTATGAGTAATTTAATTATTTTTTTTTTAAATTGCTTTAATTAGTAATCTGTTACTGATAAACAGATCCACGTTATTTCAGCCGCAAAATTTATTAAACTTTTTTTCACTATGAAACGCTATGAAAAGCAAACTTAATGAATGTATAATGGCAATTAATTTGGTAGCAGTTGCTTCGCTATTAAATTGTAGACATAACCACGAATTCCTTCTAATGGTATCTCTGGTCGCTGTTTTGTGAGCGAAGGCTGACACGTGACAGAGTTCTCCAGCCAATAGCTATCGAGGTGACTGCATGAGCGAGCTTAGGGAATTATATAGACTAGTGTAAGGCCGTGACTGTTTTTTTGCGTATTGTTTTTAGGATCAAAGATTATGATAGGGCTACCTGACCTGGCCAAATACGTACTTGACCTGTGTTTCACCGTTAGAATGAATAAAATGTATTTCGCGTGAAGAACTCAGAAGTATAATAATAGACGTATTAAACGTGGACAAAGACGATCGCGCTTTCGTATAATTGTTCCAAACGTCGAGGTCTCTTGACTGAAACTGGCTGAAATACAGTTTTATTTGACTCCAAAAGTTCTCTTTGTTAAATTTGAAGAATGTCTATTTAATGTGAATGATATTAGATGCGCAAAGACAGATTTGTGCCGACAGATGCGGCCTGGCTATGTGATGCGTTCCAGTGTGTTACTATACGATAACATGTTATTTAACCCATGTTACTTAACCCCATTACTACAGCGGTGGTTTAATTAACTACAATCAAAGTGAATACATTATGCATTAGAAATATTGCAGAAATTTTTTGTCCTGTAGAAATTAAGTGTCATTTATTCAAGTCGACATGTTACTTAAAAGTAGTCCCACGTTTTCAGGTGCTTAGGTATTAAACACTGCATACTCTAAAATCTCTGCTTGCTGTTCATTAACGGCAAGAATATCGTTGTTGAAAGTACTGTCTTTTCTTGAAGTAAGAAGAGGAAGAAAATATTTTATTCACGTGTTTTAAATAGTAAATGCTGCAGCTAAAGGGAAAAATCATGTGTTTCACATCGCGTTTATAGTCAATATCTTTTAAATCTATATAAAAAGGTGAGCTTAGCGCTCATTTAATAGCTAGCACGCGTATAAACTTAGATCATAAAGTCGACATCTTACTGGAATGTAGTTACATGTTTTTTTAACATGTAAAGTTTATGGGTATGTTTTCTTTTTAACTATGAAATGCTATTAAAATCAAACTTAATTTGGTGCTTAGCTATTAAATTGTTGACATGACCTCGAATTTCTTGTAATGGTATATCTGGTCGCTGTTTTGCAAGCGAAGGCTGGCCCATGACGTCACCATTTTCCAGCCAATAGTTATCGAGGTGAGTGGATGACCTTACGAAATTATACAGGGTGTTACAAAAAGGTACGGCCAAACTTTCAGGAAACATTCCTCACACACAAACAAAGAAAATATGTTATGTGGACATGTGTCCGGAAACGCTTACTTTCCATGTTAGAGCTCATTTTATTACTTCTCTTCAAATCACATTAAACATGGAATGGAAACACACAGCAACAGAACGTACCAGCGTGACTTCAAACACTTTGTTACAGGAAATGTTCAAAATGTCCTCCGTTAGCGAGGATACATGCATCCACCCTCCGTCGCATGGAATCCCTGATGCGCTGATGCAGCCCTGGGGAATGGCGTATTGTATCACAGCCGTCCACAATATGAGCTCTAACATGGAAAGTAAGCGTTTCCGGACACATGTCCACATAAAATATTTTCTTTGTTTGTGTGTGAAGAATGTTTCCTGAAAGTTTGGCCGTACATTTTTGTAACACCCTGTATAGTAGTAGATTATTTAGTATATCTGTAGTTGTAAGAACGGGAATGATAGTGCTAATTTTAAGTTTTCACTTGTGTCGGCACAAACAACGCATCGGCTGTTGGAAATGCGAAACACTCGGAGAATTCGGCAGCTGTATTCAGGGAACGGCTTTGTTAGTCACAAGGAGCCCTTGGCGGCTCGCCCACTGCACGTGACGTAAACACGTCGGTCCCCACTGGTCGGGCGAACCTTCCTAATTACCGCAACGTCTGGCAACGACCTGCGCTAATCCTGTACACAGGAAATGTACGCACGCAATCTACGCTGGCAGCTGCCAATCCACTACAGGGTTATTCAAAAACAAACAGCAGAATTAGTATTCTTATTTCTCACAAGATGTAAAAGATGGAAATACGAAAATACGAAAGACACATTACTCGATAGATGACGGTTTAAAGTTTGTTGCGACTGGTTTGATGCAATCCTCCATCCCTTCCTATCCTGTGCTAACCTCTTCATCTCTACATACCCCTTACAACTCACGTCCTCAATTATCTGCTTCATATATTCTAATCTCTGTCTTCCTCTGCAGTTCTGTTTCGTCCCCTAACAAACTAACCAATTATAATATAACCGCATATTTTGTGAACTGATTATAACTATAAAGAATCCTATCCTTTTGTTTTCAACAGATTATTATACAAAATTTGTATTCCTTTATGAACTACATAGAACTTCTGTTGTATCTGAAGATGCAAGGTCCTTCAGCAATGAATGTTTTAAAAGCAACCCATCTCTCTCTGTATGTCGCTAGCCTCCAAGTCTTGATTGATTTCTTATCTCCATAGCAACCTACACTTCTTTTCTTTAAGAATAAATATATATCGATTTTTGTCTACACTCAAGGAACAAAATATTATAAAATATTTTGTTATGTCACACAATCCAGCATGTCCCAAAATATGATCTACCAGCCTGTCTCTTCTTTCTGTAAGCTTCTTCCACCAACTTCTTTCCTCACCCATCATTTCCAAAACTCGTTCATTTCTTACTTTTGTCTGTCCACTTAATTTTCAGCATTCTTCTGTAGCACCACATTTCAAATGCTTCAATTATCACCGAGCGTGGTGGGTGAGTGGTTAACGTTCTGGCCTCGCATTCGGGAGGACGCGGGTTCGAATCCCCGTCCGGGCATCCAGATTTGGGTTTTCCATGATTTCCCCAAATCGCTCCAGGCGAATGCTGGGATGCTTCTTTCAAAAAGGCAATGGCCGAATTCCTTCCCGTTCCTTGTCCCAGTCCCATCCCGCCTCTAATGTCCTTAGCCGTCGACGAGGCGTAAAGCAAAAAAAAAAAAGTTCAATTTTCTTTCTTTCTGGTATTCCTAAAGTCCATGTTTCGCTACCATAAAGTGCTGTGCTCCACACATAGAGTTAAAAAAAAGTTCTTTCTGAGTCCTAGATTAATATTTGAAACTAAAATATTTCTCTTTTTCATGATGGCTCGTTTCGCTAGCGCTATTCTGTCTGCTTTTAACATCATTTCTGCTTCGGCCGTCGGTTGTAATTTTACTTCCTAAGTATCAAAATTAGTAAAATTTATATTGCAATAAATTTCATTCATAGTTGGTTTATGACTGGGTCGGACGCTCGATGTGTAAAAAGTTTGTACACGATTCCTGTGCAGCAATAGATAGTGAAGAAAATGATGCTATACTAATGTGTGACTTTTGTAAATAGGCTCGAGAAAAAGACACAATCAATTAAAACTGTAGTTAAACCTTTATAGTGCGAGATATCCT
>JARYHS010006518.1:6158201-6183759 GCA_031002005.1 Vandiemenella viatica
CGCCACATAGTTTTTTTTTTTTTTTAGGCAACACTTGTGTACTTAAAAAATACACAACGAAACTGTTAATTTGCAGTTGCAACACCTTTTTTTAAAAAAAATTTGTCGCTGTTTCAGAAGTTGCCTTATTGTATAAGCGTAATAAACGTGTGTGTGTGTGTGTGTGTATATATATATATAAATATATACATTTTACTGTAATTAGCTTTGCGGTGTAGGAGCAATATCTAGCGTACTTAACAAGTAGTCAAGTTTAGGTGCGTTAGTAACTTACTGTCGGAGTACAAAATAGCGCTGTGACTTAGTCACGTTGGCTTCACAAAGCGGGTCTTGTCACAGGGTGCTCATTTCGCAAGCTCTCTTTTGGGGAGTTTCGTTTTGTTTTGTTGGCAAGGCTGTATACTGTTGCCAGGTGTCTCGCTCGGAACAAAGCTCCCAGTCAGAAAGAGCTGCATCGATCTTAAGTTCCTAAGCAACAAAATCGGGGTAGAGCTAATAAAATACGGTCTGTGATTAACGAAACGTACTTAGCTGTGATTTAACTTCTTTACTGTACTTAGAATTATTTAGTGCTTAGTAAGTGTATTAACGAATAGAAGTTGGCCTAGTTGTTGAGTCATAAATTTTCCTTTTTGGATAACGTAGTTTAGATACAGCAGTATAGAGATAATCTTAGACTCTTTTGCGCAATAACGTGTGTTAAAATATACATAGTAGCCTAAACTAGTCTTCCACGAGCTAAAAGTAGTTTTAAGGGAGAGAAAACTAAGAAATACAGGCGTTGTTTTGAAGAAAGAAATAGAAGAAAGTGACATTTAGAAAATTGCAACGTTGCCGAGTCTCCGGCAAAGTGTTAAAGGTTGTGCGACGTTGCCACATTTCTCCCGATCCGCTGGCCGACGTTGCCAGTGCGCACGTGCGTGGCTAACCGCAGTGCGACGTTGCCACATTTCTACCGCGCCGCTGTCCGACGTTGCCAGAGCGAACGCGCGTAGCTAACCGCAGTTCGACGTTGCCATTTCTACCGCGCCGCGACCCGGACTCATCAAGAGTGCGTATAGATCTAACGGTCGTGCGGTGTTGCCACATCTGCCGCGTCGTGATCTCACCCCGCTGCGACGTTCCCGGATTTACCTCACCAACTACTCCACCGAACCCGATGCGTATCGCACTGACGGGCGTATTCCACTCCGAATGGTCTAGTGCTCTATGTCCGTCCGCGAACGGTACCTGGCTCGGTGGTAGATGACAGTGGGACATCCAGACCACAGTCGAAACCAACGAACTTCACCAACTTTCCCCAGTCCCTGAGGAGCTCCGCCTGCAGTGCGTCATTCCGTCGTGGGACACCGGGTGAAGATCCCGTAGCTTTACGAAGATAAGTTATCAGAGAAGGTGGTAATTTGGTACCTGCTGATCTCCTCCATAGTCGCCAAACTGGCGTTAAATTTGTAAAAAAGTACTGAAAAACATCATCTTCAGAACTCCAAGTCTGAAAACTTCAGCAAACAAAATAAAAACGTTGTGTTCAGAAATCCAAGAGCAAAAGTTTCCAAACGGTCTACAATCTCCAGATTTTAGTCTTCAGAGTGAATCCGCTTGAACGCTAGTGAAAGGCAATTCACGTTCCACAGTAAGCGGTTCTAGTGATGGTACCGAAATCCAGTCTCAAAAATTCGTAGTGATCCTATCATACCTGATTTGTTGACTTGCTGTTCCGGATTCCATTTACGTCGCTGTTTATTTAAAGACCAGTGCCTGCGTGTAAACACATTCGTCTGGAAAACTCTCGTCAACACCTTCACAGTGACCCTCTATTGGTGATCCTCGTATAGTGCTGAAACTGGCCGACAGTGATCATCTGAAGGCATATCCGCTACCCCGTATCACGTCTTCGTACCAAACTTCCAGATCACTGACTCGTCATTGGCGATTAACCAAGTGTTTTGGCTGCCGCTTACCGAATAACCACTTTGATCTTGTCTCACAACAGTAACCACTCAACCGTAGAGAAGTGAAAGTGCGGGTGTGTCAACGCGATCAGTTGATGATCGTGTTCTGACTGACCAGTGATACAGTGTTTGACCATTTGTGACTTTGACAGTCCTGCAATCTCCAAGACCCCTTCACAGTGACCCTATTTAGTGATCATCTGAAGACATAACCGCTACCCCGTATCACGTCTTCATACCAAACCTCCGGATCGCCGACTAGTCATTGGCGATTAACCAAGTATTTTTGCTGCCGCTGACGGAATAACCACTTTAATCTTGAGTCTTAAGTGATCCCTTAGCCGTAGTGAAGTGAAAGTTCCGGTGTGACACCAGTCGACGCGATTAGTTGGTAATCGGTTTCTGATTGACCAGTGATACAGTGATTGGCCGTTTTTGACTCTCACATACCTCCAGTCTCCCAAGTCCATTTCAGAGTGACCCTCTTCAGTGATCATCTGGTGGCATATCCGCTATCCCGTATCACGTCCCAGATCACTGACTCGTCATTGGCGACTAACCGAGTGTTTCGGCTGCTGCTGAAGGAATCTTGTATTGAAGTCGACGCGACCAGTTGGTGATCGGGTTGTGACTGACTGTCTCCCCAGTCCCCCGCCTTCCCCCAGTCAGGCGAGCCGACCTGACATGTCCCGCAGTGCCAAAGCGGAGGACCCGGACGCGTCCCCGCCGTCGCCCGCCGACGACGAGGTGGCCATCAACTACAACACCATCACGTCCCTGGCGGCGCTGAAGGAACTGCTGCACGGCCCCGGGGGAGACCCCGCGGCGGACATGGCCTGGTTCGAGCACTACTTTCTCAACCACGTGAACAGGCTGCCCAAGCAAGAGATACGGTCGCCATGCCTCAGGCCCATCCTGGAGGGCCGGCGCGTCTCCGAGTGGGCCAGCGTCGACGAGCAGCCGCCAGCACACGCCGGTGAGTAGACACAGACTACATGACTGTTTCCAGAGACTACCTCAAACTATTCGTCTCTGTTTCAAAATTTCATGACGAAATAACTTATTTATCCCTAACAAAAAGTATCCTATATGAGAAACAAGACTTTCCCGCCGTATTTTTGATACGAAATCTTCGCGGGTTCTCCGCCGGATAGTATTATCGAAAGAGGAGCTTTCGACGACTTGCTCTGCGCCATCATCAGGTCCATTGTACATATGTGACAACTAGAAATGCACTGGAAGTCTCGCGGATGCGTAGCGGGCATGGATCGTATGGAGCCATACCGTCTTCTGATTGGCTGACCAGAAGCCTCGTTTCCATCCTACTTGTCCGTAATTGGTCGGCTCTGGAATCAGCTGTCATTCATATTATTTTTCACAGTTAAAATAAGGTACAGAACATATAATATCTATTTCCTTCATTAAACTATCTCCGTATGTAATTTAGGTATCCTGTATAGTGACGGTGCTGCACATGCGTGTGACTTGTAGTCATAGCGTTGGGTTGCACGCGGCTGGCGCATTTTAACTAACCGACACACGACGGCGCATTACGATTACACACGCCACACCTAGACTCGAGTCCTGTATACTGACAGTGCTGCGCATGCCTGAGACTTGTAGTCATAGCGTTGGGTTGCACGCGGCCGGCGCATTTGAACTAACCGACACGCGACGGCGCATTACGATTAGACACGTCGCACCTAGACTCGAGTCCTGTATACTGACAGTGCTGCGCATGCGTGTGACTTGTAGTCATAGCGTTGGGTTGCACGCGGCCGGCGCATTTGAACTAACTGACACGCGACGGCGCTTTACGATTAGACACGCCGCACCTAGACTCTAGTCCTGTATACTGACAGTGCTGCGCATGCGTGTGACTAGTAGTCATAGCGTTGGGTTGCACGCGGCCGGCGCAATTGAACTAACCGACACGCGACGGCGCATTACGATTAGACACGCCGCACCTAGACTCGAGTCCTGTATACTGACAGTGCTGCGCATGCGTGTGACTTGTAGTCATAGCGTTGGTTTGCACGCGGCCGGCGCAATTGAACTAACCGACACGCGACGGCGCATTACGATTAGACACGTCGCACCTAGACTCGAGTCCTGTATACTGACAGTGCTGCGCATGCGTGTGACTTGTAGTCATAGCGTTGGGTTGCACGCGGACGGCGCATTTTAACTAACAGACACGCGACGGTGCATTACGATTAGACACGCCGCACCTAGACTCTAATTCGCTGACATGTGTCACCCGGGATTTTCCAAGGCAGTGACACTTCGTGTTGTTTTGATGGTTAGAAGTAAAGCTGTTCCTGTTAGGATCACCCACGTGTGACCACACCTCTCGTTGATAAAATAATTCTAATTTTATTCAAAGTGTGTTGTGAAGAGACGCTGCACAATAAACTATACGAGGCTCATCGGATAATTGTTTTATCCAAAGAGTTTTCATTTTCCCAACGAGTTATAGAATTATTTTAAACAGATGAGATAATGATTCCCTGGTTAGGGCGCGTCCATTACTTACGTGAGGTGTTGTTCCGGAATCTACATCTACATCTATACTCTGCAAATCACAAATACTGTGGGTGGCAGAGGGTGCTAAGCACCAATCCTAATTCAGCGCATTCCAATCCCGAACAGATTGAGGAAAGAAGGAATACATAAATGAATCAGTACGGCATCTTATTTCTCTAATCTTATCCCTCCTATCATTGCGACCTATATAGGTTGGCCAAAGAAGTATTTCGTTACACTCGTAACTTAAAGATTTTCGCATATTCTCCAGCAAATTCAAACGAAAACGACGTCGTCTGTCCGCCAAACAATCCCAGCCTAACCCACGAATCAGCTCTGTGACACGTAAGGACTGTAACTAGCAGTCACGAATCGAGCGGCTCTTCTCTGTACTTTCTCTAATGTGTCAATCAATCCCTTGCGATACGGATCCCAAATTCCAAAACAGTATTCCAAATGCGGACGCACTAGTATTTTGTACGCTATTTCCTTTGTATGAGCATTTCAACTTCTCAAAATACGTCCTATGAATCGTAGTTTAGAATTAGCTTTGCCTACGACGGAAGTTATGTGCAAGTCCCATTTCATGTTGCTTTGTACTGTTACGCCTAGATACTTCAGGGAATTCCGGACTATCCCCCTTCTGGTGAGATATGGTCGGATCCCCCCCTAAGATTTTGAACCCCCCCTCCCTGCTGATCGATCTCGTAGTTTTGTTGAAACTTTTTTGACATTTTTGACACCTTTTTGACATTTTTGACACTTTTTTGACGCATTTTTGACATTTTTGACGCACTTTTTGACACATTTTTGACGCATTTTTGACATTTTTTTTAAAAAAAAATCTCTTGTTTCAGAAGGCGATTATACACCACCCCCCTCCCCTAAAGTCGGCATCCGTGTCGTTTGTGACCTTTCTTTTAGGTCTACTGTCCTTCAAGAATTTCAATAGCTCACGTCAGTTTTCCGTCGACTCCCCCCCACCCCCCCGGTGAGATTACGCCAGACACCACCTCCCCCCCACATATTTCATCTCATGCAATTAATGGAAGTCCTCTATTGTATAAAGAAAGGTGACAGAACTGCCGCAAAAGAAATCGAAAAGCGCAGCTCTTCATAGTTTTTTATGAGGCTCGTGGAGTTCGTTCTATTTTATCAATTAATGTACAATTATGAAGGAGAATGTTCTTAGTAAAATATTCTTGGACAAGGATCCTTGGCTGTAACTGAAAAATTTTTTTTTTTTCAATAATCGATTATTCGCAGCGGTGGCTATTCTCAAAATTTTATTCAAAATATTTATAGTTATAGAAAAGTATGTAAAGTAAATATCGCTAGTGTTCTTCTTCTTTCGAATAAACCATTTGGAAGGTACGATAAATCAACTTTGGTTATGTTTCTTTGTATTTTGTTTTCTTTGCTTCCAAACTTCCTTCATTCTTTGAGAGAGTTGTTCCTTTTCTTCCTGGGTCCATTTTCTTCCCTTTCTTCTTCTTCTTCTTCCGAATAACCCATTTGGAGGGTACGATAAATCAACTTTGGCTGTATTTCTTTGTATTTAATTTTCTTTGCTTCCAAACTACCTTCATTCTTTGAGAGAGTTGTTCCTTTTCTTCCTGCGTCCATTTTCTTCCCTTTCTTCTTCTTCTTCTTCCGAATAACCCATTTGGAGGGTACGATAAATCAACTTTGGCTGTATTTCTTTGTATTTAATTTTCTTTGCTTCCAAACTTCCTTCATTCTTGAGAGAGTTGTTCCTTTTCTTCCTGGGTCCATTTTCTTCCCTTTCTTCTTCTTCTTCTTCTTCTTCCGAATAACCCATTTGGAGGGTACGATAAATCAACTTTGGCTGTATTTCTTTGTATTTAATTTTCTTTGCTTCCAAACTTCCTTCATTCTTTGAGAGAGTTGTTCCTTTTCTTCCTGGGTCCATTTTCTTCCCTTTATTCTTCTTCTTCTTCCGAATAACCCATTTGGAGGGTACGATAAATCAACTTTGGTTGTATTTCTTTGTATTTAATTTTCTTTGCTTCCAAACTTCCTTCATTCTTTGCGAGAGTTGTTCCTTTTCTTCCTGGGTCCATTTTCTTCCGTTTATGCATTTCTGTCCTTCCTGAAAACCTGCCTTTTGAATTACTTCTCTATAGAGTGTTCTGTTGTCTATTGTATCTGTTTTCACTCCAGCATTTTTCATGTCCTTTTCAGTTTCAGTGAACCATGTGGGTTTGGATTTGTATCTGTTTAGTAAGGTGAACATCTGTTTTGTTAGTCTGTTACTATCCATTCTGCATATGTGCCCGTAAAATTGCAGCGTTATTTTCCTCATTATAGCTGCTAATTTTTCTATTTCCAAATATAGTTCTCGGTTTGGTCTTAATTTCTATTCACCATTACCATTACGTTTAGGTCCCAGTATTTTTCTCAGTTGAGTAATTTTTTTATTATTATTATTATACTTTTCGTTTCAGCCATCTTTGGATTACGACTACGCAACTTCATTTCCTTTTCTGAGTTTCCTTCCTCCGTCGCCAGTTGTCTTTCATTTTCTCTCTCACTCTTGCTTTTTCTCCCTCTGAAAATGCCCTCCTTTTCCTGATTGGTTTTTATTCAGTCAGATCCTTTACCTCCGCAGTTTTTCGTCTGGATAATTCCCTGTCTTGGATGTCTTCCATGCTGATTCCACATCTTTCCAGATCCTGATGGACCTCCTTCACGCATGGAACTTGAGTCTTCCTGTTCTCCTGAAAGTCGAGTATTTTCTTTGCCATTCTTTCTGGTTCATTATATAGGCAATAATTTTGGCGGAAGTCTATTAAGGGAGCATCCATAAATTACGTGAGGTGTTTTTTCGGATTTCCTGCCCCCCCCCCTCCTTTGGTGAGACTTGGTGTGATCTGGCCCGCTCCCCCCCCCCCCATGGTAAGATTTTGGTCCGTGACGGTCCCCCACCGCCCCACCTAGAAATCGACCTCGCACCTTTTTGAGACACCCCCTTTTTTTTTAGGTCATACCCTTCCAAAGCCGGTTACACCCCCACTTTTCGGCAAAATACGTACCCCCTAAAATCGACTTTCGCGTCATTTGTTGAATTTTTTTTTGGCTATACAGTCCAACAAAATTTCTAAAACCTCACGTGAGATTTCCGCTTACCCCCCCCCCCTCCCCCTTGGTGAGATTTCGCCGGACCCCCCCCCCTCCCTATTTCACTTCACGTAATTTATGGACGCCCCATAAGAGAAAAGAGTAAAAAATACCTTCTGGAATTAATAAGGAAAAAAGTTACGTGCCCACGGGGGGGGGGGGTCAAGAAGAAAGCAGCGTCTTGCTAAGTGGGGGAATGGGTGTTCAAGAAATGCCATGATGGAGTCACGTAGTTTGTGGACGCTCCCTTGGCTGGTAGTTTCGCTTGTTCAGCGTTGTCTATGCTGACGGTACAGCCCAGGTGTCCTTGGGTATCTGAATGTCGCGCGTGTGTCATTGATGAGGTCGTTGCAATAACACACCTGGTTGCACTTGTCTGCGCTTAATGAGTTTGAGTTTAATGAAGTCTTTATGCTGATCCCGTAGGTGAAGACGCTGCAAAGGGCGTACGACGCGCTCAGACCCAGCCCTATATTAATTTTAACTAGTGTAAACCCTTGAGTGTTTTTCGCGTATCATCACGGGTCTAGAATAGTTCCAGTTTTTAGAATGAAAGATTTTGACGGGTTGATCTGATCTGTCCAAACATAAGCTTTACCTGTGTTTCACCCTTAGGATGAGTAAAATCTCTTGAGCTTGAAGAACTCATAAGCATTAATAGAGGTAGGTATTAAACACGGACAGGAACAATCGTGCTATCGTGTAACTGTTTCAAAAGTCAAACACTCGAACTTGCTTAATACGAACTTGTATTTGACCCTTAAATTTGACTCTGCAAAATCCTGTTTGCTTCGAAAGCATCACGCTGTTTTTTATTGAGACTGGGCAAACACACATAATGTAAACATTGGTCATGGTATCTGTTACGCGCAGAGTACATTCCATATTATGAAACAGTAGAGCAACTCTGCAGAAATAAGTTGCCAGAATAGTCGATTCGGTGACATATTTGTTTTGATGTCCACTTAAAATAACCTAATAACTCACGTATAGCGAACAAGAAGAAAAGCCATTAACGAAAGTGGTCAGTAAAATTCATAAAAAAAAAAAACCGTAGTGCATAAACTTTGGTCAAGCAACAACATTAGTGAAAATTTTAATTAGATTGAAATGTTTTCCAAGCCGGAATAACAATTGTCATTCGTGGTGCAGCAGGAACCATGAGTAATTTTTTTTAAAAAGTTTTTTTAGGTTGCTTTCATTAGCAACAGATTACTGAAAAGCAGATCCACTTTTTTTTTCAGCTGCAAAATATCAATATTTTTTTATAACTATGAAACGCTACGAAAAGCAAACTTAATGACTGTATTATGGCTATTAATTTGGTAGTAGTTGCTTAGCTATTAAATTGTGGACATAACCACGAATTTCTTATAATGGTTTCTCTGGTCACTGTTTTTCGAGCGAAGGCTGACACGTGACGTCATCATTTTCCAGCCAATAGCTAACGAGGTGAGTGAATGACCTTACGAAATTATATAGTAGATCTTAGGGATTAAGTACAGAGGGATGAAAGTTGATTAATGACGAACTTGTATATTTTTCGTGCGAACGATTTTTTTTAAAGGAGACTGTAAATGATGTGGGATAAGATAAAAAACGGTATGGTGTTTGAAATATTGATGGAAAGCTTGTGATTGTAAATGTTGATATAAGCCACCGTGTTTTAAGGACGATTTTCAGCTTGGAGTGGTTTATGTTACCCATTTTACCTTTAAAGTACCTGGCTGACAGATCTTCGCTCGGCATCTTTCGATTTCTGTTCGATATGCAGGATTTTGAGTAAAGTTTGATTAATGTTAAACGTTTTTCTTTAAGGCTTCCTACGCATTTTGAGGTGCAGAGTTCTTTGCTCTCACCAAAGAGAAACATAACTAACATCAGTAGGCTTACTTGCACCTAAAACCTCTACTAGTTGAAGCTAGAGCCGTTTCTGAAATACCAAATACAAAAATCGGTCTTTTCTTTTTGTAAAATCGCTTTACAAACTTGAAAAGCAAAACGTTATCTACATATGAAATTTCATCCAAATCGCTAGAGCCATTTTCGAAATCGTCTAGTTTACCATCTAGTGTTGCAAATTAAAAAAATATTTTTTTTTTCAGATTTGTGAAAATAAACATGAAAAAAACCTAGCACCCTGGTTTTTTTTTTTTTCAGAAAACTATATATTTTATAAATTACAGTTTTATTTATGAAACTTAAATTTTACATGTGTGATTTAAATCTTACTGAATCATATAATGTCTTACATAATGATTCATAAATGTATCTATATAGGTAACATAATTTTATTCATCCTCTATGTCAGTACCACATTCACTAGTATCAGCACTACCAACACTAGTTCGGTCGGTGTCGGAATTTTCTGTTTCTTCTTCTGTCTCCTCTAGATCCATAACTTCAGAAACAGTTACATTTTCTTTTACTGGTTGTTCTTGTATTGTACGCAAAATATTTTGAGATTGCAATTAAAGTGTGAGCAAAGTACACACTGTGCATAAAGACTGCCCTGATAATTCTCTTATTACAGTCTTTTAAGTTTGAATTTATTATCATACAAAATGGGAGCTTTATTTCTTTTTCAATCGTTGGTTTACGCCAACGGTTGCAAGGAAATGATTCATAATTACTGACAATTTAATGACTCAGTATCACTAAACGCTGAGAGTTTAACAAGTATACGAATATAAGGAAAGCACAATAAGCAATAAAAAGAGGCAAAAAACTGTAGATAAATTTAAAAATCCTAATTTTTTGAAAAGATTCGTAGGTCTACAGATAAATTTGTAGGGCTGGCAGCACTAGTTCAAATAGCGAGTATCAATCCAAACAACGGGGACTTCCTTCTCGCACAACCTAGCCTTTTCTGGAAGTCCCCGTTCGTAAAAGAAAACTTCAGTCAGTGTTCCCAATATTTTCGTACTTTTTTCTACTGAACCAGAAAAATGTAGTAGATTTAAAAATTAACATTAAGAACATAAGTACTTAGAATAAACTCTAAAACACTCATATTAAACGATAAATGCCTTACAAATTTGTGATTTAGTAGTTATATATATCATATATAGAAAAAAAACATATCCCAGAAAAAAACATGTTTTTTGTTTTGTTTTTTTCATATTTTTATTTCAAGTCAGAAAAAAACGCTTGTTTTTTTTTTTACAACACTATTACCACCTCATAAATTGCTTTTAAAGAAAAATGCTATTGTTATGTTAGATAAAAAACTTAATGCCAATCAGAGATTAATTAATGGTGCAAGGTTAGTGGTAATTTACTTAGACAAGACCATCATCAGTGCTAAATTAATTTACTCCGGTAAAACTATGTACCTCACATCTTCTGATCAACCGCGCTTTTCCAAACAGTAAGAAAATAATTCCCGATAGAAGTAACCTTCGTTATGAACATTAATAAAGCACAAGGTCAGATGCTACAGAACATGTAGCATTTAGTGATAATAACTTTTTACTCTAAAAGTGATATTTATTACTACTGGTCAAAATATAAATAACTTTCATTAATAAATATCACTGTATCATTCTACCATCTAGTTCAATTTCCAGCATATTTAAAAACAGAAAAACTCCCGAATGCGAGGCCAGATCGTTAACCGTTCACCCACCACGCTCGGTGATAAGTGAAGCATACCAGATAGGCAAAAGTGATGAAATGTAGCAGAAATAATACCAATAATAGTGGATTAAATATAAAAATAGGATCGGATGCTATAGGAGAAGTAAGAGAATTCTGTTACTTGGGAAGTAAAATTACAACCGATGGCCGAAGCAGGAATGATGTTAAAAGCAGAATAGCACTAGCAAAAAGAGCCTTCATGAAAAAGAGAAATATTTTATTTTGAGACATTGATATAGAAATAATGCTTAACTTCTTAAAACTTTATGTGTGGTGCACTGCACTTTATGGTGGCGAAACATGGACTTTAGGAATACGAGAAAGAAAGAAACTTGAAGCATTTGAAATGTGGTGCTACAGAAGAATGCTGAAAATTAAGTGGACAGACAAATTAAGAAATGAACGAGTTTTGGAAATGATGGGTGAGGAAAGAAGTTTGTGGAAGAGTCTTACAGAAAGAGAGACAGGCTGGTAGGTCATATTTTGAGACATGCGGGATTGTGTGACATTACAAAACATTTTACAAGAAAATTATATTTTTGTTCCTTGAGTGTAGGCAAAAATCGATATGTTTATTCTTAAAGGAAAGAAGCATAGGTTGCTATGGAGATAAAGAAATAAATCAAGACTTAGAGGCTAACTACATAGAGACAGATGGGTTTCTTTTAAAACATTCATTGCTGAAGGACCTTGCATCTTCGGATACAACAGAAGTTCTATGTAGTTCCTAAAGGAATACAAATTTTGTATAATAATCTGTTGAAAACAAAAGGATAGGATTCTTTATAGTTATAATCAGTTCACAAAATATGCGGTTATATTATAATTGGTTAGTTTGTTAGGGGACGAAACAGAACTGCAGAGGAAGACAGAGATTAGAATATATGAAGCAGATAATTGAGGACGAGGGCTGTAAGGGGTATGTAGAGATGAAGAGGTTAGCACAAGATAGGAAGGCATGGAGGATTGCATCAAACCAGACGCAAAATAAAAAAAATAAAAAAATATTTGCACGCTGAGTTTACAAACTTATAACCTTCATCTATCGAGTAATGTGTCGTTCGTATTTCCATCTTGTGAGAAATAAAAATGCTTATTCTGCTGTTTGTTTTTGAACAACCCTGTAGTGAATTGGCAGCTGCCAGCGTTGATTGCGTGCGTACATTTCCTGTGTACAGGATTAGCGCAGGTCGTTGCGGTAATTAGGAAGGTTCGCCCGACCAGTGGGGACCGACGTGTTTACGTCACGTGCAGTGGGCGAGCCGCCAAGCCCTCCTTGTGACTAACAAAGCCGTTCCTCAATACAGCTGCCGAATTCTCCGAGTGTTTCGCATTTCCAACAGCCGATGCGGTGTTTGTGCAGACACAAGTGAAAACTTAAAATTAGCACTATTATTCCCGTTCTTACAACTACAGATATACTAAATAATCTACTACTATACAGGGTGTTACAAAAATGTACGGCCAAACTTTCAGGAAACATTCCTCACACACAAACAAAGAAAATATTTTATGTGGACATGTGTCCGGAAACGCTTACTTTCCATGTTAGAGCTCATTCCATGGCCCCCACGCTCTCCTGACCTCAGCCCTCTTGACTTCCATTTATGGGGGCATTGGAAAGCCCTTGTCTACGCAACCCCGGTACCAAATGTAGAGACTCTACGTGCTCGTATTGTGGACGGCTGTGATACAATACGCCATTCTCCAGGGCTGCATCAGCGCATCAGGGATTCCATGCGACGGAGGGTGGATGCATGTATCCTCGCTAACGGAGGACATTTTGAACATTTCCTGTAACAAAGTGTTTGAAGTCACGCTGGTACGTTCTGTTGCTGTGTGTTTCCATTCCATGTTTAATGTGATTTGAAGAGAAGTAATAAAATGAGCTCTAACATGGAAAGTAAGCGTTTCCGGACACATGTCCACATAACATATTTTCTTTGTTTGTGTGTGAAGAATGTTTCCTGAAAGTTTGGCCGTACCTTTTTTAACACCCTGTATAATTTCGTAAGGTCATCCTCTCACCTCGATAACTATTGGCTGGAAAATGGTGACGTCATGGGCCAGCCTTCGCTTGCAAAACAGCGACCAGATATACCATTACAAGAAATTCGAGGTCATGTCAACAATTTAATAGCTAAGCACCAAATTAAGTTTGATTTTAATAGCATTTCATAGTTAAAAAAAACCTACCCATAAACTTTACTGTTAAGAAAACAGTAAGATGTCGACTTTATGATCTAAGTTTATACGCGTTCTAGCTATTAAATGAGCGCTAAGCTCACCTTTTTATATAGATTTAAAAGATATTGACTATAAACGCGATGTGAAACACATGATTTTTCCCTTTAGCTGCAGCATTTACTATTTAAAACACGTGAATAAAATATTTTCTTCCTGTTCTTACATCAAGAAAAGACAGCACTTTCAACAACGATATTCTTGCCGTTAATGAACAGTAAGCAGAGATTTTAGAATATGCAGTGTTTAATACCTAAGCACCTGAAAACGTGGGACTGACATGTCGACTTGAATAAATGACACTTAATTTGTACAGGACAAAAAATTTCTGCAATATTTCTAATGCATAATGTATTCACTTTGATTGTAGTTAACGAAACCACCGCTGTAGTAATGGGGTTAAGTAACATGGGTTAAATAACATGTTATCGTATAGTAACACACTGAAAAAGCATTATACAGGGTGTTACAAAAAGGTACGGCCAAACTTTCAGGAAACATTCCTCACACACAAACAAAGAAAATATGTTATGTGGACATGTGTCCGGAAACGCTTACTTTCCATGTTAGAGCTCATATTGTGGACGGCTGTGATACAATACGCCATTCTCCAGGGCTGCATCAGCGCATCAGGGATTCCATGCGACGGAGGGTGGATGCATGTATCCTCGCTAACGGAGGACATTTTGAACATTTCCTGTAACAAAGTGTTTGAAGTCACGCTGGTACGTTCTGTTGCTGTGTGTTTCCATTCCATGTTTAATGTGATTTGAAGAGAAGTAATAAAATGAGCTCTAACATGGAAAGTAAGCGTTTCCGGACACATGTCCACATAACATATTTTCTTTGTTTGTGTGTGAGGAATGTTTCCTGAAAGTTTGGCGGTACCTTTTCGTAACACCCTGTATAGTCAGGCCGCATCTATCGGCACAAATCTGTATTTAAGCATCTGTATTTCAGCCAGTTCCAGTCAAGAGACCTCGACGTTTGAAACAATTATACGAAAGCGCGATCGTCTTTGTCCACGTTTAATACGTCTATTATTAACACTTCTGAGTTCTTCACGCAAAATACATTTTATTCACTCTAACGGTGAAACACAGGTAAAGTTCATATTTGGCCAGGTCAGGTAGCCCTATCATAATCTTTGATCATAAAAACTATCCTAGACCCGCGACAATACGCAAAAAAACAGTCACTGGCTTACACTAGTTTACTACATAATTCCCTAAGCTCGCTCATGCAGTCACCTCGATAGCTATTGGCTGGCGAACGGTGTCACGTGTCAGCCTTCGCTCACAAAACAGCGACCAGAGATACGATTGGAAGGAATTCGTGGTTATGTCTACAATTTAATAGCGAAGCAACTGCTACCAAATTAATTGGCATAATATATTCATTAAGTTTGCTTTTCATAGCGTTTCATAGTTAAAAAAAGTTTAATAAATTTTGCGGCTGAAATAACGTGGATCTGTTTATCAGTAACAGATTACTAATTAAAGCAATTTAAAAAAATAATTAAATTACTCATAGTCTCTTCTGTAACCACGAATGCCAGTTGTCGTTTCGGCTTAGGATAAATTTCAGTTTAATTGCAACTTTCACTAATGTTGGTGCTTGATCAAAGTTTATTTGCTTTTTAGCTGTTAACATTAGCATGTCGGTGACTCGAAGTCATAAGATTTTACCCATTCATAAATTGCCCAACGTGCCTTAACAAGTTTTCACTTCTAAAACTAAAAATATATCATATAATCAAATAAAACTCCTAAAAATATCTACTCGTCGCGGGATATGAACCTGCTACCCGGAAAGAGAACTTTCGGAAGTAAAGCGCCATAACCACTGAGGTACCATATCGCCTTGTTTCGAAGTGTACGCGTGCTAACGAGGTCCTGTACGGCGGACATACTGAAATTCGATTTGTTTGGCGGTAGATTGCGCTAGCAGCGTCCTAGATCGCTTTACGAGAGTTTATAGTCGGTTTGCGTCTAGATGGAGAACACATTACACAAACCGAGCGTGGTAGGTGAACGGTTAACGTTCTGGCCTCGCATTCGGGAGGACGCGGGTTCGAATCCCCGTCCACGCATCCAGATTTTGGTTTTCCGCGGTTTCCCCAAATCACTCCAGGTAAATGCCGGGATGCTTCCTTTAAACGGTCATGGCCGAATTCCTTCCCGTTCCTTGTCCCCAGTCTCATCCCGCCTCTAATGACCTTGACGTCGACGAGGCGTAAAGCCATAAGTAAAAAAAAAAAAGAAAAAAAACTAAAATAAAAAATTACACAAGGCGCTTTGCGATTTTGAATTTGTTGAAAGAGAATTGATAGAATTGATTCGATTGGTCGCAAATATACAGTAGCGACAATGAGTATTTTGACAAACACATTTTATAGGAAAAATAAACTTTATTAAAGGAACTTCCTTACAGTTATTATGTCACTTTTTCTACTGCTCTATTTGCTTTAGTTTCATAAGAAAAGGAACATTATTTTCTATTACTTACAATATTACAATACGTACAAAATTTATCCAAACGTGAAAAATCAAAGAAAATTCAGTCTTTGCTTAGTACTTAGTAGCATAGCCTTTAGCCTTGATTACAGCTACACAGCGCGCTGGCATGGAGTCTACGAGGTAGTGTTGCCCAAAATCGGTCGTGGTCTTGCAGTCTTGGTCTTGGTCTTGCATTTTTCCAAGACCAAGACCAGGTGTATTGATGCAAGACCAAGACTGGCCAAGTCTCGTCTTGTTCTTGCATTTGGGCAACACTACTACGAGGGCGTTCAAGCGACTCAGGGGAATTTTTCTCCATTCCTCAAGTAAACACTCCAATACTGTAGCTGGGCGCGATTTGCAAATTTTCGTTGCCGAATCCTTCGGTCTAAAGTGCTCAATCGGATTTAGGTCTGGGCTTTGGCTTGGCCACTTCATCATCCTCACCTTCCTTCTTTTCATGAAGTCCGTGACATGGGCAGAGGTGTGTTTGGGATCATTATCCTGTTGAAATTCCCAATTTCGTCCCATTTTACCCTTAGCATGAGGCAACATGTGTGATTGCAGAATTTCACAATATTTGAACCGATCCATAATCCCCTCAATAGGGACTAGCGGACCGACACCTAAACGCGAGAAACAGCCCCACACCATGACATGCCCACCGCCATGCTTCACTGTTGGAACTTGATACCGCACATCGTTTCTGGCGTTAATTGGGCGTCGAACATACCGAATCCCATCAGAAGAAAACAAATTGAATTTACTTTCGTCGCTCCAGAGCACGCGGGACCACTGCTCAGGGGTCCAGTTTTGGTGGTCTCTCGCGAACTCAAGTCGGGCTTTCCTATTCTTCGCCGATATTAAAGGCTTTTTACTGGGACGTCGGCCATGAAGATTTGACTCCCTTAGGATTAATTTGACGGCACTATTTGAAATTTGCACGTTGTGATATTCCCGCAATTCTTTGTTAATGTCGACGGCTGTCTTCTTTGGATCGGCCTTTGAGAGCTTTCTTATAAGATTCTTGGTCCGAGGCGTTATTTTACAGGGCCTACCTGCTCTTTGTTTATTATCTGGTGGCCCTGTTGACTGATGCTTGATTTTCCAAATGTTTACGATTTGCCTAGACAAACCAAAATCCTTCGCAACTTGAGCCTGAGTCTTGCCTTTCCGAATAGCACTGATTACGGCAGTGTTTCCCAACCTTTTTTGGGTCATGTCCCACTTTTAATATTTTTTTTTTGCCCCCCATACCTAATTTTTAATTAAAAAATATTTTGCTAACATCAAACGAAACTATACCTAATAATTATTTACAGCACTGTTTTAAGAATTTGCTTTTTTGCTATATTTTGTACCTATATCTAGCATTGCATTTAAATAAACCAAAGAGAAAGCGGTAAAGTCGTATCAAGTCAATTTATAAATTGCCCCCCTAGAAAAACCAAATTGCCCCCCTGTGGGGCGTGGGCCCCACGTTGGGAAACACTGGATTACGGCGTCTTTTAAATCTTGAGAGTATTCCTTCACTTTCGGCATGTTGAAACCTGTGTAAGCAAAGGGTATTCGATATAACGCACATAAGCGGGATAAAACAATTGTTCTGTAGCAGTAAACTGAAGTGTCAAAATACTTTTTGTCCGATCAAACTGACAGTATCGGTTGTATACTCACCACAGTAACGCCGAACTCTGATACAGGTATTTGCACAGTCGTCTGCTGCCGCAGAGTGACCAAACATAGACGGGTTAGCCGGTCGACGCGCATTGCGCCCTCCAGCGGGGAAAATGTGTTTGTCAAAATACTTATTGTCGCTACTGTAGATTACTTCCTTCAGTTAGGCGGAGTTTTCTGATTGAAACAAGTTCGGGCGTGCGTGGTAGGGAGAAATTTGCTGGCGTCATATGTGGGCATGCGCCGCAACGTTCTGCTTATACGCACTTGATGTTTTCCGCATACATACTGAACAAGTTAGAGCTTGAATTGCTTTAATACTAGCTGAAAATCATATAACAATGTCAGACGGTATATTTACTGCATCAGTATCGCCATTATTATACCGAGCGGGGCGGTGTAACGGTTAGCGTTCTCGCCTCGCATTCGGGAGAGCGGCGGTTCGAATCCCCGTCCGGGCATCCAGATTTGGGTTTTCCATGGTTTCCCCAAATCACTCCAGGCAAATTCCGGGATGCTTCCTTCAAAAAGGCCATGGCCGAATTCCTTCCCATTCCTTGCCCCCATCCTTGCCCCCCATCCTTTCCCGTCTCTAAAGACCTCGATGTTAAAAAGAGAAGTAAAGCAGTTAAAAAAAAAGCCATTATTATACACTGATACATGCTCCAGCCTTTTTATTCACACTAGAGTGCAAAATATTGAAAACATCACAAACTGTACAGGAAGAAATACACTAAAAATACGTAGAAGGTGTTTTTTGTTTTACGCCTCGTCGACGGCTAAGGTCATAGAACTGGGGAAAAGGAACGGGAACAAATTCGGCCATGGCCTTACGAAGGAACCTTCCCGGAATTCGCGTGGAGAGATTTGGGGAAACCATGGGAATAACCCAAATCTAGATGTCCGGACGGGGATTCGAACCCGCGTCCTCCCGAATGCGAGGCCAGAGCGTTACCGCTCACCCACCACGGTTGGTCGAATTGGTGGAGTATGCTACGCTGGTTTCGTCATTTTAACGAAGAAGGAAATATTTGAGAAGGAAAACTAATGGCCGACCTGGGAAATGCGAAGCAAGTGTGCTGCGGATTCAGAAAGCGTTTTATTTACAGTCCGAAAAAAATCAAATCGTCACTAAAAATTTCTCACCCGAAAGTGTTCAGAAACGGATTGTTTTTCAGACCATGCAGGTTAAGTAAGAAGTGTTACCGGCAAAGTGACAAAGAACCCAGGATTGATTTTTGCGATCTTGTTGTTAATCAGGTCATGTCTGAGCTTGTTGTTAGCGTTAAGAAAACGTTTCATACTTACGGTCTAGACTCCAAAGAAAATGCGCAAAAATAAAAAACTGGTGCGTTTTTTCCATTCATAACATAACTAGCTTCTAAGATCGTCAAAAATGACTGATTGAAACCAAATTTCTGGCTCATTACTTGTATATTTTTTTCTTATAAAATAAAACAACTGATGCCTTATGTTGTGAAGACAAATGCTAATAATTTTGCAGGAAAGTAAAAGTTTTTACCGAACGCGCATTAACACATTCGCTGCATCACAGTATAAACGCGATTCCATATTTCGTTTCTTGCTATAACAGGGATCAGAAATTACAATGAAACCATCAACATCGAATTAATATAAATAAAGTATATCGCATGCGCATTAATACGTTCATTGTATCGCGATATAAACATGAATTATTATTTCTTTTCTTAATATATCAGCGATCACGTAATAAAATGAAACCATCCACAACGAACGAATATAACTTAACAATTAGAGAAGGTCCAAAGAAGAGCCGCCCGATTAGTGGCAGGTATATATAGTTGGAGGGAAAGCGTAAGTGCGATGTTGAAGGAGTTAGGTTGGGAAGACCTGGAACACCGAAGGCGTTGCTCTCGACAGAAGCTAATTGAAAAATTCTCGACTGACGTATTTCGGAATGACAGCAAACAAATATTGCTACCAGCAACATTCATATCTCGGAATGACCGCGAATATAAGGTAAGAGAAATCAGGGCCAGAACAGATTCATTTCTCTACTAATTTTTCCGACGAACGATTAGGGAATGGAATAGAAAGGATTCACCGGGCGAGTAAACTTAAAATCCGACAGGAGTAGCTTTCGATAAAGCACTCCGACCATCCTGATCTGTTTTTTCCATGGTTTTCCCGGATCACTCCAAGCGAATCCTCACAATAGCCCATGGGTGCCTCCTGCCATATCCCGTATATCCTTTCCAAACTACAGGGCGTTCGTCGGGAAACGCTACCCTCCCAGTCTGTTGCCGTCGGCAGCTTGCTGGGACAGTGGAGCCAGCAACTCCCGCCACACGGCACCGTGAATCACCGCACTGTTTAACACCTCCGCTGCCCCAACAGTGCAGTGCAGTGACCCTTACATTGTTAAGAACGGTTTCTTTGCATTGTAGCTAGTTTGTGACTTCAGTCTCTTATTAATAAGTGTTGTGAATAAACGTTTCTTTGCGGTTTGGCTGGTTTGGGGCTTCATACTCTTACTAATCTGTACCGTGTTTGAGTGTGAGTAAAATTATGGTACGTTACAGTTTGCAACAAAGAATATTTCTCTACGATACATATGTGAAGAAGAAGTCGTTTAAAATGTGTCGCAGTAAATTTCGTCGCGAATATTCTGGCGCTTTACTGCCAGCTAAATCAACAATTCTGCGTCTGGTTAAAAAAGTAAGAGAAACGGGTTCATTTTTTAACAAAAAGAGACTGTCGGTCAACCGTATTCTCACAGAGGAGAAAATTGACGATATCGCTTTTCGACTAGAACAGTCACCCAAAAAATCATTAAGTCAGTTAGGGCAGCAGGCAGGCGTATCTAAGACGTCAGCTTGGAAAGTAACAAAGCTAGTTCACTTAAAGCCGTACAAAACAATTGTGGTGCATAAAATTACAGAAATAGACCAGGGGCCTAGGATTAGATTTTGCAACTGGTACCTGCAGGGTGTCCACGATGGCACTGTTGGTCCGCTACTGACGTCACATTTAAATGCTTAGCACATACAAGTTTATGAAGCGTAATTATTATGAAATAGTCCGCGGCCGACGGTCGAACAATGCCGGAAGCTGACCGCTCGCTCGCCGGGAGCAGTTTCTTCCTTGTAGCGCTAACAGTGGGTTGCGTTTCCCGGCGTACGCCCTGTATTACCCTTTCGGATAGGTGCAATGCACCCTCCGCCACACACTTTTAGTGAATCGCGGAGTAATGATAATAATAATAAAAAATAATAATAATAATTTTAGAGGGGAGAATCCGACCAGATCTAACCAAATCTCGCCAGAAAGGGGGGGGGGTTTCCGGTATTCCGGAAAAACACGTAATTAATGGATGCCCCGATGAAAGCGTCACAGAATTGATACGTAGATTGGGCTGGTATTGTTTTGCAGATAGAAGACTTCGTTTTCGTTTGAATTTAGTGGAAGACATGCCAAATTCTTTGACTTACGTGTGCAATGAAATACTTCTTCCGCCAACCAATTTCTGTCACAATGACAGGAAGGATAAAGTTAGAGAAATAAGATGCCGTACTGATGCTTTATGTATTCTTTCTTTCCTCGTGCTATTCGGGTTTGGAATGCACGGAATTAGGATTGGTGCTTAGCACCCTCTGCCACCCACAATATTTTTGAATTGCAGAGGACGGATGTAGATATTGTTGCGTCGTCAGTGATGGAGTGATGGTAGACAGACAACTTAAGAACCGTGATATCCTTCAAGGTACAGCAGGTGGAATATTGATGTGGGCGCCTTTTGAAAACTGCAGCGGTGCCAGTATTGACCCGCGAGGAGCACTTGTTGTGGCTAGGAATGTCCCCTCGTCGGCCGTTGCCAGACCTATTATTAGACCGCGAGGCGCCGCTTTGTCTGTCGGCTAACACACTCTTCCGGCCATTCACTTAAACAAACCACTGTGCGGCTATCCGCATTCTCGTCAGCAAATTGCCTGGATAGTAGAGATGGGTAGGTCCGGATGGATGCAGTTCCGCGGACCCGTATCACTTGCGCTAGGGATGGATGTACATCCCAGCGCTCGTCGGATTTGCTTCCAGCCGGACCTGTAACAGCGCCACAGTTCTCGCGTGGCCGGAGGTTGAACCACGGCCGGACCTGTAACGCGGAGCTGGAACGCAATTTTTCATTACAATTCCGATTTGAAATCTATGTTCTGAAGAGTTTAATGTCATTTACTGTACGATTCGATTACAGTTCTGTTTAAAGATAAGATTATAAATGAAAAACTATTTCTTAATGGCTGACTACTAGTAGATAATTACAATAACTATTAAATGTCAATGGGTAGCTAAACCCCGTTAGTACTTTCTTATTGGTCAGGTTCATGCTTGTAAGGTGAGGAGTGTATTAGGTGCTAAATAAGAATGGACTTATAATTTAACTTGTGATTTTAATGCGTTGCAGTCTTATTAAACTATTAACGTTCAGTTTGATTAATCACAAAGTCTCTAGAATTTTTAACTTTCTCAATTCTGATGGCTTAAGGACAAATTAGATAATACATTTAACATCTCTTTATTGCAGAAACACGGTTCGTAGGGTTTCCAAGGAACATTATACATATCTATACTAATATTATAAATGCGAAAGTAACTCTGTCTGTCTTTATGTCTGTTTGTTACATTTCTTGTGCTGAACGGATATTCCGATCGTGATGAAGTTTGACATGGAGATGCTGTTTGACATTAGGATCGAGATGGGATACTATGTTTTGTATAGATAAGAACATATTATCATTAAATTATGAAGACTATCTAACTGTGAAAGACAAAGGCATAATATCTAAGTGTATTTCTAATGCGCAATAGTATACAGCTATGGTAGGATAGCGTAGTGGTAGCGTGCTTGCTTTATAAGAATCTTCACCGTTTTTTTTGGGTTCAAATCCCACTGGCTGCATATATTTTTATGAATTGTTTTTCATAGTTTGAGCCAAGCCTAGGATTTTGTAGTAAGGATACCATGTTCTGGCAAGCCTTTGGCGGTAGAATAGTGCACTAGGCGTTTACTTTATTTACGGTACACTGATTCCACAGTTAGTTTTTGCGTGATCTAAACTAATAATATCGTATATGCGAAAGTGAGTTTCCATCTTTTTTTTGCGTTTTGACGACTATATGTGTATACCGGTGACAAGGAAATACTTTGTATATTTAGGAACGAAATAGGATACTTTTTCCGATATAAATAAGTTTTAGTCATGAGACAGGTTCGAAGGTAGAATGGTATATCGATGGCGTTCCCGTTATATTATGCCGACTCAGTGTTGTTTAGGACATCTTAGATAATTTTCAGCTTTGTATATCCAATTCTAACAATCAAATCCTAAATCCACGCGTACGTTGTCGCGGGTAACAGCTAGTAATGTATACATAAATATGATTATGTGGCATTATTGCGAGCGACTCTGCTGACCGCTTTTACAGCAATATTTTATAATCCAACATGAAAAAAAAAACCTCACATCCAGCCGTTCCTAGAACGTCTAACAATGGCTCAAACAATCGGTTATTATTACTAAGAATTAAATCTTGCTTAAAATACTTTAAACTAAATTGGAAATAAAATTGCTAAGAAATTAAACGTTTTTGAAATTGCACAAAATAAAATAATGATTTTGAAAGCACCAAAAACACGTTACGGTAGCTAGCAAAACATAAATATTACTGATTAATTAAAATGCATTGTATCGCACTCGATTTAGCACTCACGACAATGTTTTATTCACTCAATCAAAACAGTTTCACAAAGTATACAGAGAAAAACATTACATAATATAAGAACAAATCTCACGTAATTTCTCGCTCACAATTTAAAATAAGTTATACTTGCAATTTTGTTTTTTGTTCATTTATAATACACTGTTTCTTAAGCTGGTATATTGTGGAAAGGCAATAATTATCTCAAAATGTTGAGTCTTGAATAATTTCATTTTTAGTAAAAAAAAAAAAAATAACTAACAAAGAATTTCGATTTAAAAAAAAAAAAAAAATTAGTAGTATTTAAACATTATTAAGAAATGATTTCATTTTATTCTTATAGAAGCCCACAGAAATTTTAGATGAACACGATATAACTCATACTGCAGTTCTCCTTGGTCGGATTTGTATCCACCATACGCTCGATTGTAGGTTCGGACCCATACAGCTCCGGCGGACATGTATTACTGGATGTAGGTCCGTACACATCCAGTTCCGCCGTACACTCCTCCCGCCCGATTGTAGATCCGGACCCATGCAGTTCCGCCGGACACGTAATGGATGTAGGTCCGTACACATCCAGTTCCGCCGTGTACTCCGCCCGCCCGATTGCAGAGCCGGACCCATACAGGTCCGCCGGACACGGAACCTGGATGCAAATCCGCAGCGCTGGATGTACATCCGGACCCGAATCCTTTAAAATCTCGGACCTGCCCATCTCTACTGGATAGGTGTACCCCGCGCCTCAATGCAAACTCATATGGGTCGATAACTGCAGAAAGGCAACGTGTCCACATTCCTAACTTTTACAGGAGGCACAAAAAAACTGAATACAAACTGACATATAACAAATTTATGTTTGTTTATATGTTATTGCCGAGTAACTATGTAACCTTCGATTTTATGTGCTTTAAAAAGTTCCGAACGGCACATAACAGAGCTGTGGTAAAAATTTTTTGTGTCATGGACACGTTCCTTTTGGGGGCATCCATAAATTACGTGAGGTGTTTTTCCGTATTTCCAGACCCCCCCTTCCCTCTGGTGAGAGATGGTACGTGACAACACCCCCCCTCCCCCCCCCCTAGAAATCGGTCTCGCAACTTTTTAAGACCTTCTTTCTTTTATCATTTTAGGTATCACCCTTCCAAAATCCGGTTACACCCCCACTTTTCGTCGAAATTCCCCCCTTAAAATCGACTTTCACGCAATAAACCTCACGTGAGATTTTTCCCGTAGACCCCCCCCCCCTTGGTGAGATTTCGACGGACCCCCCCTCCCCCCTATTTCACCTCACGTAATTTATGGATGCCCCCTTTCTAGAGTAAACTTTATTGGCAAAAAGTAAAAAATATTAAATTTCAATAAAAAATCATTTTATTACTATAGACAGTAGGAGGGGATAGGCGACTCTAGGAATAAACCGGGAAAACCCATGACGTCACTAAGTGGTGGGGGGGACCTCCCTCCCCTCCCCTCCGGCGGGCTTTTTGAATCAGCCAATCAGCGTTCAGGTGGTGGGGGGTACCTCCCTTGGCGGGCGTTCAAACCTCAATTTAGTTCCTCAACCAGCCGCACAGATGGCGACACCGGGGTGGGCTTGCGCATATGTTAGTTCACCGATCGGCCGCACAGATGGCACCATCTCCCAAGGGCTTAATATCTTGGCGCAGATATTCCACACCGCCCACCCAAGCCTGAGGCAATGGCTATTTCTGTTCTGGAATGCGCGCGTTGTGAAATGTGTACACTGTTTCAACACCTACGGAAATACCCACTCGACTGTTTGCTTTTGCGAAATGTGTACTCTACCAGTTGTGCAAGCGGTATCTCTTGTGTAAGCGCGGAGTGAGAGGCTCCATGCGACGCTATAAAAGGAGCGCCCGTGGCCAGCTCTGGCTCTGTACCGTTGCGAACCTTGCCGTGTGCGCTTCTAGCAGTTACCGCAGTGTGTGTTTCTCGCAGTGTTCAACACAATGTCTCAGTCTTATGAAGGTATAAGTTATATATTATTATTATTATTATATGTGTGTGTTTGTGTGTATGTATCAGTGATACTAAAGATGAATTTTCTTTTACAGAGCTCCCAGTTCTATCTGCTGCTGATGTGGAAGAGTACCTCGCAAACAGTAAGCTAATTTCCTT
>JARYHS010006518.1:6184759-6225673 GCA_031002005.1 Vandiemenella viatica
TTCGCGCGCGTATGTTGTCGTGTGCTGGTGACGTGAATTCCCAGACGGTTGGTCCATAGCAACAGTGTCCAACTCGGCGCGCAAGAAAGGATTCTTTTTTCGGCACAAGGATCCACCATGCCTATGCTCAGAGCTAATAGAGGTAAATATTAAATATCATCTTTGCCTGCCCGCCCCATAGGTATATATTTCACTTCTCTACCTCATTGTTACAACAGATTTAAGTTTCTATGATTATTGCTACCATCCAAAGTATTATTGAGTATTCCTATCTGTTTCTCTGAGATTCTTTGCTTCTTATGAAATTCACTGTTTAATTACTTCTTATATCTTCTCTCCTCCTGGCTTTTAGTCGACACATTCTCCTTGGCACTGTTTTGAACAATTTTCTTTTAACCCATAACTGATACCATCTTAAAATGTTACATATCTGGGGTCCCATAAACCCTTAGCTAATTGCAGTATTAACAGTTAGCTAATTACAGTTTAACCTGTCATAACTAATATTTAAAACTTTTATTGGTGTATCAGTTTTTCTGCAATGTATTCAACAGAACTGTATCAAAAATTATAGAATTTAGCCCAGTTTCAAAATGATAATAATGGTATTTTGAAGCAGTAATTTTTTTTAGTTGCTTCCCAGACTTAACGTTAACAGTAGACGGTTGATTGATTTCTAAAACAAGTCTGGAAAACACACGGAGAAATGTTATGAAATCATGTCGGAATTTTAATTTTATTGTTCATATTGATTATTTTATTATTATTTCTTTGCCTGGCTTCATTCTATTGTTGTAATTTTACATTTTCCTTCATTTTATCTGCTTCTTTTTTGTAAATTACAGCCCGTTCCATTTTTCTCGGTTTTGTGATTTTTTAGATGGTTTTAAAAAAAAAAAAAGTAAGATGTGATGATATTCCAGTAACCGGGAACCGAAAGAAAAATGTTGTGAATTATTTTCATTTAATACATGATTATGTCGATGTTAGATCTCCCTTTTGCAGCTCACTCTAAGCATTTCTAACGTGTGTCACTGAATTTACATTACGTTTTTGAGATCTTATCATATTTTCAATGCGTAACACTAAAATTTTGAAGTTACACAATTTTTAAGTGAATGTATATTAACATATAGTTACGTAAGATTGTTTTATTTACGTAAAGCAAATTTCCGGCTTAGAGTAGCCATTATGTTTTTTAATACATACCTGTAAATATGAAGATTTGTATGGGTGCGAAATTTCGATTTCTAGGTTTCAGCTAATGTTGATGTTTGAGGCCACTTAATTTTGCCATTTTTCACATCATGTTTGTCTGTTAAATATTTCGCTGGTGCGAGGGTAATGAAACGAAAAATCTATAGATCTGTCTGAAATCTCATGCCTTTGCTATGATTTGTGGATTCCGTCGAGTTTAGGTTTTCCTATCGTAATTTTATATCCGTCGCTTCCCAACATATGTTATTCGAGATATCGGTCTTTGATAACTTGTCTATATGTTATCTGTAATACTCAACAACACGTGTGTTAACGGTCGACCAAATAGAATACACAAAGGTAGTTACTAATTCGAAGCAATGGTATCGTTTCGTGTTTACAACTTTCTGCCCATGGGCTCCGGGCAGGGGGGTGTGCAAGGGGGTGCACTTGCACCCCCCTGCTATGAAAGAAAATACACAGAAAAAGATTAAGAAACAAAAATTTTAGTATTAAATTTACTGTTTGAATAATAACTTAAGACGGCTAGGTTGTTGCACAAATTTCTTCAACACCTCGTCAATAAATTCAGTATCCTTAGCTAGTAAGTAATGTGTTGTATATAATGTATATTTAAAAAAAAAAAAAAACAGATGCACCCTCCTTAAAGTAATCCTGCCCCAGTTTGCAACAAGACTGGGCTGTTTGTATAGGAATTGAAAACAGTATTTGCATTTCTTGTTTTGTTTCTCTGTAGCAACTCTTAATTTAATCAAAGGTTTGCTCCTAGTAAAGTTCAGTTCAAGGTTGCGAATTGCAGATTACATGGGTGTTATGTGTCGAAGGTCGATTTCTTAAAACGATAGTAAACTTTAAAAAAATTGACTTGATTGTTTCATTCCTTATCTACACCAAGTGTAGGTTAGATATCTATTAGTAGCTACTAAACACAGAACAGTAAATATGCAAGTGAACCTATCAGAAATTAGCACCCAATCATTGACACCGATTTTTTTCTGATTGGTTTCGATCTTACCAATTTTTTAAAACTGGAAAAATGTTTTATGCGTAGCAAATATGGGCTGGGTTGCAGAACACGATACTGCTAGAGTAAATACAGGTAGTTTCTCAGTATGGGCAACGTAGTGGCAGAATGTATTTTGTGTATCAAATACAGGAGTTGGCGCACAGCTGAATTTGTGGAAATTACCGCAGAACGCAATCAGTAACTGATATGATAAAGGAGCTGGGTTGGGAGTCATTGGGGAGTGTATAAGGCGTATATTGGCGATGAGGCCTGGATGGATATTGGTAGAAGGCAACAGATGACCATGACCACAAGCTGACACTCGATTTCAGGCATAAGGCAGTAGAAACTACCACAGAACACAATCAGTAACTGATATGATAAAGGAGCAGGGTTGGGAGTCATTGGAAGGTGAAGAGAGTGCTGGGAGTGTATAAGGCGTATATTGGCGATGAGGCCTGGATGGATATTGGTAGAAGGGAAGAGATGACCATGACCACAAGCTGGCACTCGATTTCAGGCATAAGGCAGTAGAAATTACCGCAGAACACAATCAGTAACTGATATGATAAAGAAGCTGGGTTGGGAGTCATTGGAGGGTGAAGAGAGTGCTGGGAGTGTATAAGGCGTATATTGGCGATGAGGCCTGGATGGATATTGGTAGAAGGGAAGAGATGACCATGACCACAAGCTGGCACTCGATTTCAGGCACAGGGGAAGGGGTAAGTTTTCTTTTGTAGATAAGGGGCCATCCATAAATTACGTCACACCTTGAGGGGGGGAGGGGGTCAACAAAGTGTGACAAGGGGGGGGGGGACGTGTCATAAACTTTGTGACGTCACATGCATAATTTGTATCACTTTTTGGCTCGTATTGCTCCAGTGTCTAGGCATACTTATTTAAACGATCATGTGTCATCTGTGGACTATATTTTTCATCATACAAAGCCACTAACCAACATAAATAATTACATAAGAGGCAACTAGAGGTTTTCTCCATCATGAAGATTCGTCCACAAAACATTGCCGCTAGACGAAACAGGGAAGTTCTTTGCTTATTAACCGATGACGATGCTTTATGGTTGGGTGAAGATGATGTTGACATATCGAATGTTCCCAACACTGTCGAAATCAAGAATGAAGTGACTATTACGCCAATGATAAACAGTATCAAGGAATGGGTTCAAAATCCATGGACCCATGACGACTCAATTTTGGATCATTAATTCGATTTTTTATGTTTTATATATTTTCTTAAATGTTTGATTTATTGTCGACATGATTTTTTAACTAGAAATACATAAATCATTTTGGAAGTGCTGTTTTAATTTGTAAATTTAAAATTCCAAAATATGTGACGTCACACCAAGGGGGGGGAGGTTCAAAAATCATTAAATTCGTGTGACGTAATTAGTGGATGGCCCCTAAGGGGGTCAGGAATTGGATTAAATTACCAAGGAAAGTGATGAATAATTTACAAACAAAAAAAAGACAAGGAATTTAAGATCAAAAGAAGCAGGATTTTTCTAAAAAAAAAAAAATGGTATGAGAATATATGCATATACCTATATATAGACACAAAAAGCTAGGAGGGCATATACTACCCCATCAGAATTAAATTTTTAGACAATTTGCTAAAATTTAAAGCAGGCAGCCTAAAATAACTTATCAGAAAGTAAGTTGCTATGGTCTAAGGACCCATGCTATTCATAAAGCATTTTTTTTTTTTTTTGCTTCGGGTCATACGCCTTGTCGACGTCGTGGTCATTAGGGATGGGAAAGGACTGAGACAAGGAACGGGAAGGATTTCAGCCATGGCATTTTGAAGTAACCATCCCGGTATTCGTCTGGAGTGATCTGGAGAAACCATGGAAAATCCAAATCTGGATGCCCGGACGGGGATTAGGGATATTGCAATCCAGCAAAGCGGGATCGCGCATCGTTTGGCTGTTTGGCGAATTCCGCACAAAATTAAACGCATCCGCGCGCGATCCGTAAAATGGGGCGAGCTTGCCTTCCTGTCGCTTATCGCCGCGAGTCTGTCTGTATTTCCCCGTTTGCCAGGACCCTTCAAGTTGAAATTTGACTCGCGGCAACGAATGTGTGTTTATGTCGCTCTTCTTGATTCGTAAGGGGGCATCTATTAATTACATGAGGTAAAGCTTAATTTCTTGCAATAGGACTAAAAAAAATTATCAAAAATCTACCAGGATGGTCAGTAAGGGGGGAGGGGTCCCGTCAGGATATGGGGGCACCCACAAGTGAGGTGTTTTTCCGGATTTCTGGACCCCTCCCCTCCCCCCTGGTGAGATTTCGTGAGATCTGGCCGGACCCCCCTCCCCCCCCCGTCTGGTGAGATCTGGTCCGTGAGAACCTGCCCACCCACCTCCCCTAGAAATCGCCCTCGGAACTTTTGTAGATTTTTTTTTTAGGTCACACCCTAACTTTTTTGACGAAATACCCTCCTAAAATCGACTTTGGCGCAAATTGTAGACTTTTTTTTTGGCTCTACTGTCCCCAAATTTTTCTCAAAATCTCACGTGAGATTTCCGTAGGCCCCCCTCCCCCCTGGTGAGATCTGGTGAGATTTCGCCGATCCCCCCCCCTATTTCACGTCACGTAATTTATGGATGCCCCCTATCACGACATCATAGGGGGGGAGAGGCCCGACCAGATCTCACCCTAGGGGGTTGGGGGGGACGGAATTACGGAAAAACACCTCAAGTAATGGAGATCCCTTAAATATGTAGATTCACTTTTAGGTTTTATAAGAATTTAATTTAATTGCAATGGAGCACAGGCTCCGGTGGCAATTTCCCTACACACCCATCTTCCCCCTATCCTGCACCTACCTACATTTGTCCTCTACAAATTTTATCTTTAAATTCTTTCAAAGTTTTCGGTAAATTATTCATCATTTCTCTTGGTAACTCATTCCAATCCCTGACACCCTTACCTAGAAAAGACAATCTTCCCACACCCTTGTGCCTGAAATCGAGTGCCAGCTTGTGGTCATGGTCATCTTTTCCCTTCCATGCACTACTTTTCATACCTATTGCAATATCTTTCCATGCCTCATTCCCGTGTGTGTTTGTTGTATGCATTACTGTAATTTGAGTAATATCGTCCGATTGCAAAATTACCTTCCACATCACACACACAAAAAAAATATTCAAGAGGAGGAAATAGAAATAACACAAAAAGAATGCTAAAATTACTGACAGCTACTTCAAGAAGGAAAAATATGTACTTATAAAACGCAAGTTTTGGTCATGTCGTATCTGTCACGCCATGACGTCACACTATGACGTCACGGTTTTCGCCTCCGCTGCACAACAAACTACGATTGGAGATGTTCCAGATTATGCGCGTTATATAACAACAGTTCTATTTAGCTAAGCATTCGCGAATAAATTAACAGTCAGAACACTGAGAGAAAAGTATGTAATCCGTTGAAATCGTCATATCGATTATTAGTTTCTTTTTCTTAATTAAAATTCGTTCGATGTAAATTTTTCTTACATTCTCTGTAAAGCGATACTGTTACAGTAAGCTAACAAATATCTACATTACATCATTTCCAAGATAATCAACATTGTTTGATGAAAATTGTACCCAGTCAGCTAAGAAATGACTTACTAAAATGCTGCATTCAATGCGTCATTTTTGACGGGCTGAAATTAGATTGTTTGCAGATGACATAATGCCGTATAAAAGAATCAAAACGGTAGAGGATTGTAAACAGTTGCAGGGTGATCTGGACAGGATATCTAATTGGGTTGGTAAACATGGAATGAAGATAAATGCTAAGAAGAGTCAGCTTATTAGATACACAAATAAAAAACAAAAGGTTTATTATGATTATAAGGTGGGGAAAGAATTGCTTGCTGAAGAATTGAAATGTAAATATCTTGGCATTACATTTGATAACAAGCTTAACTGGGCAGGACACATAGGACAGGTGGTAGGAAAAGGTTTCAAAGTTCTGCACTTGTTGGAGAGAGTGATGAGGGGATGTACGAGAGAAGTCAAGGAATTGGGTTACAAAACTTTGGTCAGACCATTGCTCGAATATGGTAGTGTAGTATGGGACCCTCATTTTACGTATCAAATACAGGAGTTGAAGAGGGTGCAGAAAAGGGCTGCTAGATTTGTTTCTGGAAATTATCACAGAATGCAATCAGTGACGGATATGATAGAGGAGCTGGAATGGGATTCATTGCAAGACAGGAGGAGGATGAGGAGGGTCATGGGAGTGTACAGGGCGTATACTGGCGATGAGGCATGGAAAGATATTGCAATAGGTATGAAAAGTAGTGCATGGAAGGGAAAAGATGACCATGACCACAAGCTGGCACTCGATTTCAGGCACAAGGGTGTGGGAAGATTCTCTTTTTTAGGTAAGGGTGTCAGGGATTGGAATGAGTTACCAGGAGAAATGATGAATAATTTACCGAAAACTTTGAAACAATTTAAAGATAAAATTTGTAGAGGGCAAATGTAGGTAGGTGCAGGATAGGGGGAAGATGGGTGTGTAGGGAAATTGCCACCGGAGCCTGTGCTCCGTTGCAATTAAATTAGATATCTATATCTGGTGCAAATGTTTTAAGTCACCGTTATAATATACTTTAAGAAATGATTTGCCGAAACACTGAAATAAAAGTATGTATTGCGTTTAAATTAATATATTAATTATTAGTTGCTTTTATTACCGAAGCCACTATATAAGATACATGTAAATATATCCAGTTCGTCAAATTTAGATCGGAATACATTGAATGTATTCGTTCACGGGTAATATAATCTACGAAATTTGAGCAGCAGTATTAGTATGCTATAATTTATCGCGAAACCACAACCCAGGAAGACTGCGCTTTGTTACAAGACGATATTATGAAAATAATTGCGTGGTGTAAAGACTGGCAGTTGGAGTTAAACGCTAAAAAGTGCCAAGTCATGCGTGTAAGTAAAAAGGTGACACCATTTAGCTTTCAATATACAATTAATGGTACTGTCCTTAGAACGGTAGATTCCGCTAAATATCTAGGGGTAACAATTCGTAATAATTTGTTGTGGAATGAGCATATCGAGAATGTAATTGGTAAAGCAAATCGTATGCTTCGATTTCTTGGTCGTAATTTAAAACAATGCACTCCGGAAGTTAAATCGATTGCGTACAAGTCACTAGTGCGTCCTCACTTAGAATGTTGTTGTTCTGTATGGGGTCCCCATCAAAAGGGATTAATGGAGGCATTAGAGATGGTCCAAAGAAGAGCCGCCCGATTCGTGACAGGTATATATAGTTGGAGGGAAAGCGTAAGTGCGATGTTGAAGGAGTAATTTTGGGAAGACCTGGAACACCGAAGGCGTTGCTCTCGACAGAAGCTAATTGAAAAAATCTCGACTGACGTATTTCGGAATGACAGCAAACAAATATTGCTACCAGCAACATTCATATCTCGGAATGACCGCGAAAATAAGATAAGAGAAATCAGGGCCAGAACCGATTCATTTCTGTACTCATTTTTTCCACGAGCGACTAGGGAATGGAATAGAAAGGATTTACCGGGTGACTAAAGATAAAATCTGACAGGAGTAGCTTTCGATAAAGCTCTCCGGCCATCCTGATCTGGGTTTTCCATGGTTTCCCCAGATCACTCCACGCGAATGTTGGGATGGTTCCTCACAATAGCCCATGGGCGCCTCCTGCCATATCCCGTATATCCTTTCGATACTATTACCCTTTCGGATAGGTGCAATTCACCCTCCGCCACACACTTTTAGTGAATCGGGGAGTGATAGTAGAAGTTGTGGTTATATCTTAATGCAGATTGGACCAGATAACTGACACATTTTTTTACAGAATAACTCACAATGAATTTAGTTTTATAAATAATTTAAGCTGCTTTCATAAGCGGTGAGTTACAGAAGTTATTGTTTCATGAGGATGGAAGTAGTTCCATATTTATCATGCTGAATGAGAGCTGGACCAGGAATAAAACCAATCTCACGCGCTATAGCATAAGGTTTTAGGATTCCTAATTTATTTTTAATTTAATTGGTTCCCTATTTCTGATATCATTCATTCATCTGTGTCGCTGTGTAAACTACATAACAACAATTTTATTTATTTAAGCAACCAGAAAGAAATGAATTGTCATACCACTCCATTAAACCCGTCATTTTTGACGTGCTTTGAGAGTAGTTTCTATCGTAAGTTCTTTCTGTACTTCATCTGATTTAAGATACTTGGATTTCATCCTCCCAATACTGCAAAAATTGCAAATACTTTAAGATGTATGGCCGTAAATTTTTGAAATACCCTAAACGTTGGACATGATTATTCGGTCTCTTCGAGCCTGATTTCTTTCCTCTTTTGCCTTGGAATCATTCCAAACTTAGTACCTTCTTCCTAAAGAACTGTCTTTCCATAATTTCCTTAGCTCTTATCTTATTTCTTCCTTAATCTCTTGAATCCAGCTGGTTGTTGACTTTTTCTCCCCTAAGGTAATTGAATATCTTTTTCGTTAGTCTATTACCATTCATTCTGTACATACGTCCACGAAACAGCAATCTTCTTTACCCTATTGATTCCTTTATATTTTCTACGCTCTGGTATATTTCCTTATAACTTCTTAATTTCCGTAGTTCTGACGTTTTAACTAAACTAAAACATTATTTAATTCTCATTTCTATTGTTTAACATAAAGATTGATTTAATAATGCAATACATAGATGTTTATTATTTGTTTTGATAACACTTCAAAAACTGTACTGGATCCGACAGGATTGACCAAACCCGCAATCCGCGAATGCGTGATTGAAAACACTGGGGAATTACAATCCTTGACGCTCTAGCCTCGCATTTTGGAGGACGCGGGTTCGAATCCCCGTCCGGGCACCTAGAGTTGGATTTTCCATGGTTTTTCCAGATCACTCCAGGCGAATGCCGGAATGCTTCCTTCAAAAGGCCATGGCCGAATTCCTTCCCGTTTCTTGTCCCCAGTCGATCATATAGTAGTTACTGAGAATCCTGTTAAAATGGACTTTTTATATTTTCGTCTACTAGATTGACTGTGGTTGAGGGGCTTCATTCTTATCTCGCTTTATCGTGCCCTCAAATATTAGCGGAAACAGACGCGGTGCATAGTATTGACAGAGGTTATCACGCTGCAGAGGAAGGCAGCTAGATTTGTTTCTAAAACTTGCAGTTTAACAAAGCAACGAACTAGATAGTTAATTTAGTTATTGATTAATTGCGATTCAGCATAGCATAACCTTTAATGGCTCTTTTCCCAGCAACTCTAAATCCTCCAAATTCTCTTTGATTTCCCGAAATCACTCCAGGTGAATGCTGGGATGGTTCCTTCAAAAGGCCATTGCCGAATTCCTTCCGTTCTTTGTCCCCTATCCTTTCCCTCCTCTAATAACCAAGACGTCGACGAGACATACGCCATAAGCAAAAAATAAAAAAAAGTCCCGTTTTTTGTCCCCCAGTCCTTTCCCGACGCTAACGACGTTGCCGAGATGCAAAAACCACAAATAAAAAAATAAAAATATTTTATTTTGTTTCAATCCCTAACTCCCTTAGAGTCAGAACCAAATTTTTCCTCTCCCTTGTGCCTGAATCGAGTGCCAGCTTGTGGTCATGGTCATCTCTTCCCTTCTACCAATATCCATCCAGGCCTCATTACTAACATACGCCTTAAGCCGCGTTCCCACGATCCCTTGTAACGAAGGCGGGACGGGACGGGACGAATACTCGACAACACGCCATGGGAACAGGGCCGCCTCTGCTAGCGGAGACGAGACGCAGCTACCCACTCTGTGTCGGTAAACATCACAGGCGTGTGTAGTGGTGCGCTGTTGCCATCGGTTTGCAGCAGCGGTGCGCACCCCTTCTGTTGCTGTAAAGTGCTCTGTGCCAAACGACACTAGGCAACGTGGTGTTGAGGTGGCTGCGAGGTAAGCTAGGGCTAATCTGCAGCCCGCGATCGTCCCTACTCTTCGGCTAATGAGGTCCCGTCCCGTCTCGCCTTCGTTACAAGGGATCGTGGGAACGCGCCTTTATACACTCCCAGCACTCTCTTCACCCTCCAATGACTCCCAACCCAGCTCCTTTATCATATCAGCTACTGGTTGTGTTCTGTGGTATTTTCCACAGACAATAAAGCTTCCCTCCTTTGCACCTTCTCCAACTCCTATATTTGATACCCATGATGTGGGTCCCATACTACACCACCATACTCACCCAATGGTCCGTCCAGTTTTGTAACCCAACGCCCTAACTTCTGTGGTACATCCTCTCATCACACTCTCGAGTAAATGAAGGATATTGGAACCTCTTTCTGTGCAGTGGGCCAAGGCGAACTATGTTGATTATACCGATCGTGGTGGGCGAGTGGTTAGCGCTCTGGCCTCGCATTCGGGAGGACGCCGGTTCGAATCCCCGTCCGGGCATCCAGATTTGGGTTTTCCATGGTTTCCCCAAATCACTCCAGGCGAATGCCGGGATGCTTCCTTCACAAGGGCCATGACTGAATTCCTTCCCGTTCCTTGTCCTCCAGTCCCATCCCGTATTTAATGATCTCGACGTCGACGAGGCGTAAAATCATAAGTAAAAAAAATAAGTTAATCATCAAATGATTTGTCATTGGACAACAGGGACGGTCTTAAGAGGTATAAATTGTGAGGAAGATGAGGGGAAATCGAAAATGAATCTCGTCGATTGAGATCAGGTTTCATAGTTGTTTGACCAATATTATCCGCATTTTTTTATTATTATTATTTTAAATCCGTGCTCGTTGCTTGAATTCCTCATAGTCCGTACCAGGTGTTAAAAAATGAAGGAACAAGTAATTTTCGTATATATTTATGGTCCAGGCATCAATAGTGTCTTGATTTTTTTTATGTTTTTATTTATTTATTTATTTTTTCTTCATGTTTTACTGCTAATACATAAAATATTCTGCTATATTCAACAGGCTGTGTTGATATGGAGCTTCAAGTTCGGTTCATACCTTCGAATCTCCTTTATCACGGTTTTATTTTTCAGTTACAATTTATTTAAAGTTTTGTGGTTCAGATTTGCGACGAATTGTATTACTGTTATTTTTAGCTCAAGTGTATCAATTGAACAGTTCCCAGCAGTGTACGTAATTACTCTGCAAATTCGTTCCGTGTAATTCACAGAGCGTGGTGGGTACACAACTACAATCTCTGATGTTTGTAAGTGAAATTATATTCGCTGTTGATAGCAATGGATTTGAACATGGAAGTGAACTGTTTAAAACCTTTAGACCGACCGTGGTGAGTGAACGGTTAACGCTCTGGCCTCGCATTCGGGAGGACGCGGGTTCGAATCCCCGTCCGGGCAGCCAAATTTAGGTTTTACATGATTTCCCCAAATCACTCCAGGCGAATGCCGGGATGCTTCCTACAAAAGGGCCATGGCCGATTCCCTTCCCGTTCCTTGGCCCCTATCTATTCTGCTTCTAACGACCTCGATCAACGGTAAATCCCTAAAAACAAAAAAACCAGTAATTTATCTGTTTTTAAAGAACGTTGGGTAGTTGATAACTGGGCATATGCGGTTAAAACATTCATCTTGTGATACGCAATGAACATTATCTGGCGACATTATGATGTATCCCTTCTATCAGAACAACTTTAAGTGCAATCAATAAACTTTAACGACACTGGTTTCAAGGATATTTACCTCCCAAGATCCACTTGTTGCTTTTTGATCTTAGTTCTGTAAACTGTATTTTAAATGATTTTGCGATGATTTCCACGCGTCCAACCCCAGCGTGGCAGGTCAGTGGGAAAGCTCTGGCCTCCCATTGAGGAGGACGCGGGTTCGAATCCCCGTCTAGACATCCAGATTTGGGTTTTACATGGTTTCCCCAAATCACTCCAGGCGAATGCCGGGATGCTTCCTCCGAAAAAACGTGACCGAATTTCTTCCCGTTCCTTACCCGCCCAGTCCGTCGGCACGCTGTCTTTTATCTACAGGGTGTTACAAAAAGGTACGGCCAAACTTTCAGCAAACATTCCTCACACACAAACAAAGAAAATATGTTACGTGGACATGTGTCCGGAAACGCTTACTTTCCATGTTAGAGCTCATTTTATTACTTCTCTTCAAATCGCATTAAACACAGCAACAGAACGTACCAGCGTGACTTCAAACACTTACAGGAAATGTTCAAAATGTCCTCCGCTAGCGAGGATACATGCATCCACCCTCCGTCGCATGGAATCCCTGATGCGCTGATGCAGCCCTGGAGAATGGCGTATTGTATCACAGCCGTCCACAATATGAGCTCTAACATGGAAAGTAAGCGTTTCCGGACACATGTCCACATAACATATTTTCTTTGTTTGTGTGTGAGGAATGTTTCCTGAAAGTTTGGCCGTACCTTTTTGTAACACCCTGTATACTGATATTATAAATGCGAAAATAACTTTGTTAGTTACGTTTTTCTGCTAAATTGCTGTACCGATCTCGATTCAATTTGACAAGGAAAAACTATGTATCGTTAGTAAGGACATAGAATTCTTATTTCGGGATAAGTAACATTTTTTTGTCCAGAATTTTTGTAAAGTAACAGAACAAACATTGTTTCATTTATCGCCTAGTGACCATGGAGAACGCATCGCCGTTCGCCAAGTGACAACAGCAGGAATGATAATTGGCTGAGTGGACATAATTTATAAGACGAAGGATTCCTTTTGCAGTTCATGTCCATATATCGCGATCTGCCGGTGCTATGAAAATAAAATCTAAAGAATCGAATAACTTCAATATTTAGCCAAATTTATCAAAAACGTTGAAAGAATTTAAAGTTAAAATTTGTAGAGGGCAAATGTAGGAGGGTGCAGAAAAGGGGGAAGATGGGTGTTTACGGAAATTGTTACCGGAGCGTGGGCTCCATTGCAATTTTATTAAATATATTAAATATTAGCATCTGGTTTGGCTAATTTCTCCAAGAACCCTGTATAATAGTCTCCATCTCTTCCATGTCTCCTTCGCCATGTCGGACGTATTTTTTCCCCCCCCCCCGTAATTAAGTAAATTGTGTAAATGACAACACGTCATAACTTCTTGCTTTTGTTAGAGATAATTATGTGGGTTTCTAGAAAACCTTAAAATTACATGCGAGGATGCCAAATACTCGCGAGATAAACGATAATTGAAAATTCTTCTGTTATCATTTAACACTTGTTTATTGCAAGGCTTCACAAAACTTGGTAGCAGCTCCTACAAAAACGGAGGACTTTTAAAAAAAGTTAGTATTCGGCAATTCATATGGACCTAGAATCTGCAACTGATTATTTTCGAACAAATTCCAAAATGTATCTTTAATCAATCCTCCATCTGACGCTCTGAAATTTGTACCGACATCAACCGTAAGAAATTCATAATTTGCACTGGCTACAATAATTCAAACGTTTTATGTTCCGTGAGCAGGAATTTATTGTAATCATCTGGTTCCTTGCGCGATATTTCTCAATAAATTTTCATCTGTATATCTCTCTCTTTCAATCATTCTCTAAACCAACCTCTACTTTTTTTTTCTTGACACACAGTGCTAGAGTCAACGCTAATAATGTGTTGTTTTTTATTCCTCATTGCAGCACGCGTCACGTTCAGACAAGGCAACAATCGAAACTAAAGGCAAGTTTGACAAATTTGTTTGATCTCAGGTTTGAGCGTTTGCGCTCTTGTTTGATGAAAACGTGATGTTTGACCAACAAATTTGTCAAATAAATTTGGTCGTCTACAGGCACCTTTACGCAACTCGCCGAGAAAAATCGAAATAACAAACAACAATTTCGATATCTCGCTTAGTACTCGAGATATCGACTATCAAAAGTAATAGTTATACTGGTAGTTCCTTGCACCTTTTGCGACGTTTTTCTTCTGGTCCAGGCCGCATTTCAACCTAACCACAACCGGCAATAAGAGAAGAAAACAGCCAATGAGCGTGTCCAGCGTGTAGTTTCTTGTGGCTTTGCCGAATTTTTGTTCTGGTCCAGGGCGTATTTCAACCTGACCACTTCAACTTTGAGAAACGATATCTCGAGAACTAAGCGAGATATCGAAAAATTTTACTCTTCACTTTCGATTTGTATCGTCGTATTGCGCAGGAATCAATCATCAAAGTTGTCTTTGCCGAAATGTTTCTTGTGGTCCGTGCTGTATTTCAACCTGAACACCTTACTAATGAGAAAGTATGTTTCGGGAACTGAGCGAGATATAATAAATTTCGACCCACACTTTCGATATCTCTCTTCGAGTTACATAAGAATCAGTCGTCAAATTGCGGTGCCACGGTTGGCGTAGAATCCGCGAATAAATCTGTATCACAAAATTGACGAAAAATAAACCTCGGAAAATTGCTTCAGAGAATCACGTTTAAACGCCATTTATCGTATTCCTGGATAAAATAGTGCTGTAACAATATTTATACTTTTTTCAAAATACAAGTATTTTTTTAAAAAAGAAAATCATGGACGTATTTTGGCTCGAGGAAATCGCTAGTTAGATCTTGTACCAACCTATTCGCCTAGCGTCAGTATTTTTGGTTCCAGAAGCAAAGGTGTGGTGGGTGAGGGGTAAAGCTCTGGCCTCGCATTCGAGTTGACACGGGTTCGAATCCCCGTCTGGGCATCCAGATTTGGGTTTTCCATGGTTTCCCCCAAATCACCTGTTGTCTTATATATTCATTTACAAATGAACATAAGGATAGTATTCCCGTTTTCCCACGCCGTGGCGAGTCGGTGATGGAATCATTACTAATAGATACTGCAGGTATCATTAAGCAATTAGAGCTCCTGAAGTGGGGGAAAGCACCGGGCCCGGATGGAATTCCAGTAAGAGTATTTTCAGAGTATGCGGCGGAAATCGGGCCATTTCTGTCTGATATATTCAGTAAATCATTAGAAGAGGGAAAAGTACCTTCAGACTGGAAAATCGCACAAGTAACTCCGATTTTCAAAAAAGGTGATCGAAGTGATCCTGGAAACTATCGTCCCATATCTATAACATCTGTTTGTAGTAGAGTTATGGGGCATATTATATGCTCGAACATTATGAATTTTCTAGATGATAATAATTTGCTTACAACAAATCAACACGGATTTCGGAAGAAAAGATCATGTGAAACACAGCTGGCCCTATTTACACACGACGTAATGAAAGTTATCGATGCAGGTTCACAAGTAGATGCCTTTTTTTTAGATTTCCAGAAAGCCTTTGACTCTGTGCCACACAACCGCCTTTTAGCGAAGCTTCGAGCGTACGGTATATCGGACCAACTTTTTGAATGGATAAAGGATTTTCTAACTGGTCGGTCGCAGAAAGTTCTTCCAATCTAGATGTTACATCGGGTGTTCCTTAAGGAAGTATAATAGGACCACTTCTTTTCTTAATTTTTATAAACGATCTCGGATACAAAGTGAAAAGTCTATTTAGATTGTTTGCTGATGATGCGGTTATTTATAGGGAAGTAAGAAATTTGGCCGATTGCTTAGAAATTCAGCGCGATCTGGGTGTTATTTTGGCTTGGTGCGCTGAGTGGCAACTTACTCTAAATTGTAAAAAGTGCAAGACAATGAGCATAACTAACAAAAAGAATCCGATTGTTCAGAAATACGAGTTAAACAATACAGTTATTGATATGGTCGATTCTATGAAATATTTGGGAGTAACAGTACAAAGGAACATGAAATGGGACATGCACATTAATTCGTTAGTAGGTAGAGCAAATTCTAGGCTGCGATTCATAGGTCGAATCTTGAAAAATTGTAATGAACAAACAAAGGAGATAGCGTACAAATCTCTTGTGCGTCCACATTTGGATTATTGTTGTGCCATTTGGGACCCGTTTCGTAAGGGGTTGATCGAAAGTATAGAGAAAGTACAGAGAAGAGCCGCTCGATTCGTGACCGCTTGCTACAGTCCTTATGAAAGCGTCACAGAACTGATTAGTAGACTAGGTTGGGAGTCTCTGGTAGATAGATGACGCACGTTTCGTATAAACTTATTGGTAAACTTGCGTACTTTCACTTTTGAGTGTAGTGAAATACTTCTACCAATCTATTTGAGTCGGAAGGACAGGAAAGATAAAATAAGAGAAATAAGGTGCCGGACTGATTCTTATATGAATTATTTTTTCCCCTCGTACGATTAGGGATTGGAATGCACAAAAAAAAGATTAGCTTTCGTGCTGAGCACCCTCTGCCACCCACAATTTTGAGAATTGCAGAGTATACATGTAGATGTAGATATAGGCGTTGCCGACGGCAGCGTCGTACTCCGAGTGTTTACGTATTTCTGTGATTGCATACGCATGCCTATACCAATGTTTTTGGCTCTTCAGTGTATATCGATATTAATATCAATGCAGGCAGATATCGATAACCGATAATATCGGCCGCTTCATATCGATAATATCGATATTTTCCCTTACTTGTAAATATTATTTTAGAAATTAGAAGTAAGAATGTAAATCAAAATCAAGTAATAAATTCGAGGTAATTTATTGAAAAAAAATTAGGTCTGCAAATATTAAGCGTCAACAGAACCTGAAAACGTAGTTTGCTTAACCTTTTCCTATGAAGTCCATTCCCTAGTTTGAGTGACAATGGTTCCTGCCTGTGAGAAAATACACTCAGAAGGAACCCACGAGGCTACTTTGAGTAAATGATTAATTGCAATTTTGAACGTATCTTAATCCAACTAGTATTACCAATCGTGATTGATTTCAATTTAATTTTCCACCAAAAAACGTGCCGCAATCTCCAATATTCTATACGTAGCAACTCGTCCTTCACAACTTTCGAAATGTTTCACATTTTTCATCCTCCTTTTGCTTTAATTGTTCCTCGAAAGGGGGCTTTGTATAATGGTGTTAAGTGCTTCATTAAAACTTAAGCCTTTGCCTTCTACTGCATTAAAAATCTTTTAACAACACTGGTAAAATAAGTAATTGTATCGGTCTTATTTTTATCCCCTTTAGAATATTGTAATACGTCCCAGAGAGAAACAAGAACTGACGAACGCAAACGTAACTCAACATATTAAATAGTAAAACGGAGAACGTAAATAAATGGGAAACGAACAACGCGCACGAAACGGAATAGAACCACAGAGTAGCAAAGGTAGAGATGGATCGTTCGCGAGTGAATCAGTTCTTTAGAGCAATTAATTTAAAAGAGCGAGTGAGCAGTCGCTCACTAAAAAGTGAACGTTAGTTCTTCTAGGTGAATCAGTTGATTCCGAAGATCATGGTTTTGTGGACTGGAGAGCTAAAAAAGGTCTACTATTTCTATTGAAGTTGACATAAGGGGGTATTGTGAGGGGTGAGACCTAAAAAATAAAATAATAAAAAGGTCTCAAATAAAACTGAGCTACTGAGCAAGTGAAAGATTCAAAAGAACTAGTTCTTTTCATTGAGTGATCAAATGAACAACCGCTCTTTTTAGTGAATCACTTTGCCCACCTCTAAGCAAAGGACGTTTTCGAGATAATTCAGAGTTAAGCATAGTCAAGTTTGGTCCCTTTCACCCATAAATTTTTTTGCAGGGATTTTTTGTATGCACCGGGAGTTTGTAGTTTTCGATATTACACTGCATCATGTCGATAATGTCGTATCGACCATTTAAAAATATCGATTGAAATATCGATATCATCGTATCGACAACTTTAAAATATCGATATTTAAATATCGATAGTCATATATACCATCTAAAAATATCGATATTTTTGGATCGATATTTTCGGTTGATCGATATATCGTTGCAACCCTAATTGTGAATCCATGTAGCAGTGAAACTGGAGTAATGTTTCGCTTCAGAAGCGGTGTCGTAGGGGTATCTTCGAAGAGGAATCTTCCCGAACATTCGCTCCAAAATACCCGCTGTTTGTTGAATTTCTTCTGTAGCGGCTGGGACTCGTTCGTACAGTTCCTGTATAGCATGCATGTAAACGTGAGACGTGTTTTAGAATCTGAAATACAAACAATTGTGTTTTGATTTTTGCATTGAAGCTATATGTCCTTATCTGGCCAGGATATCTAGTTGGGATGTTAAACGCTTACTTTCCATGTTAGAGCTCATATTGTGGACGGCTGTGATACAATACGCCATTCTCCAGGGCTGCATCAGCGCATCAGGGATTCCATGCGACGGAGGGTGGATGCATGTATCCTCGCTAACGGAGGACATTTTGAACATTTCCTGTAACAAAGTGTTTGAAGTCACGCTGGTACGTTCTGTTGCTGTGTGTTTCCATTCCATGTTTAATGTGATTTGAAGAGAAGTAATAAAATGAGCTCTAACATGGAAAGTAAGCGTTTCCGGACACATGTCCACATAACATATTTTCTTTGTTTGTGTGTGAGGAATGTTTCCTGAAAGTTTGGCCGTACCTTTTTGTAACACCCTGTAGATAGGACCAGGCAACTGATACATTTTTTTACAGACCAAATCACAATGAATTTAGTTTCATAAATAATTTAAGCTGCTTTCATAAGCGCCGAGTTATTGAACTTGCGGTATTTTTATACAGATGCAAGTAGGCCTAATTCCGTAATTATCGTGCTGAATGAGACCTGGACCAGGAATAAAACCAATATGACGCGCTATAGTATGAGGTTTTAGGATTCCTAATTTATTTTCAATTTCATTGGTTCCCTAATTCTGAGATCATTAATTCAGTAGAAGTTCCAACTGTGTAAACTACAACCGAAATATGTACAACATTACAAAATAAGGTATGAGCACTGCATAACAACAACTCTATTTGTTTAAGCAACCAGAAAGAAATGAATTGTCATACCACTCCATTAAACCCGTCATTTTTGACGGGCTTTGAGAGTAGTTTCTATCGTAACTTCTTTCTGTACTTCATCTGATTTAAGATGCTTGGATTTCATCCTCCCAATACTGCAAAAATTGCAAATACTTTAAGATGTATGGCCGTAAATTTTTGAAATACCCTAAACGTTGGACATGATTGTTCGGTCTCTTCGAACCTGATTTCTTTCCTCTTCTGCCTTGGAATCATTCCAAACTTAATACCTTCTTCCTAAAGAACTCTCTTTCCATAATTTCCTCAGCTCTTATTTCTTCCTTAATCTCTTGAATCCAGCTGGTTGTTCACTTTTTCTCCCCTAAGGTAATTGAATATCTTTTTCGTTAGTCTATTACCATTCATTCTGTAGATACGTCCACGAAACAGCAATCTTCTTTTCCCTATTGATTCCGTTATATTTTCTACGCTCTGGTATATTTCCTTATAACTTCTTCATAGTTCTGACGTTTTAACTAAACTAACACATTATTTAATTCTCATTTCTATTGTTTAACATAAAGATTGATTTAATAATGCAGTACATAGATGTTTATTATTTGTTTTGATAACACTTCAAAAACTGTACTGGATCCGACAGGATTGACCAAACCCGCAATCCGCGATTGCGTGATTGAAAACACTGCGGGATTCCAATCCTTAACGCTCTGTCCTCGCATTCGGAAGGACGTCGGTTCGAATCCCCTTCCAGGCATCCAGATTTGGGTTTTCCATGGTTTCCCCAAATCACTCCAGGCAAATGCCGGGATGCTTCCATCAAAAGGCCATGGCCGAATTCCTTCCAGATTCTTGTCCCCAGTCGGTCATATAGTAATTATTGATAAACCTGTTAAAATTGTGTTTATATATTTTCGACTAGTAGGTTGGCTGTCGTTGGGGATTCATTCTTATCTAGCCCTCAAATATAACCGGAAATATACGTAGTGCAACTAGATTTGTTTCTAGAACTTGCAGTTTAACGAAGCATGGAAGTAGACAATTAATTTATTTACTGATTAAATGCGATTGAGCAAATGCTCCTCTGGCTAATTTCCTTACACTTCTGCATTCTTTAAATTCTCTCTATATTTCCCTGAATTACTCCAGGCGAATGCCGGGATGCTTTCTTTAAACGACCATGGCCGAATTCCTTCCTGTTTCTTATCCAGTCCTTTCCCGCCTCTAATGACCTCGATGTTGACGAGGGGTAAGCCAGAAGTAAAAAAAAAAAATGCAATCCTTATCGGGGATTCGAACCCGCGTCCTCCTGAATGCGAGGCCAGAGCGTTACCGCTCACCCACCACTCTCGGTCATACAGTAGTTATTGAGAATCCTGTTAAAATTGTGTTTTTATATTTTCGTCTACTAGGTTGGCCGTGGTTGAGGGGATTCATTGTTATCTATCCTTATCGAGTCCTCAAATATTACCGGAAACATACGGGTTGCATAGTATTGACAGTGTTTTATCACGCCGAGGTAATAGCGCTACAAATGGAGGCAGCTAGATTTGTTTCTAGAACTTGCAGGTTAACCTAGATAATGAGTTATTGATTAATTGCGATTGAGCATAAGCTTTAATGGCTCTTTTCCCAGCAACTTTCCATCCTCCAAATTCTCTCTTTTTTCTTTGATTTCCCGAAATCACTCCAGGCGAATGCCGCGAAGGTTCCTTAAAAGACCATAGTCGAATTCCATCCCGTTTCCCATCAGCTATCCAGATTTTGGTTTCCCCAAATCACTCCAGGCAAATGCCGGGATACTTCCTTCAAAAGACCATGTCCTCTGTCCTTTCCCGCCTATAGTGACCCAGACGTCAACAAGGCATAAGCCATAAGCAAAAAATAAAAAAATAAACCATCCCGTTTTTTGTCCCCCAGTCATTTCCCGACGCTAATGACGTTGCCAAGATGCAAAACCACAAATAAAAAAATAAAAAATATTTTATTTTGGTTCAATACCTAACTCCCTTATAGTCAGAACCAAATTTTCCCCCTCCCTTCTGCCTGAAATCGAGTGTCAGCTTGTGGTCATGGTCATCTCTTCTCTTCTACCAATATCCATCCAGGCCTCATCGCCAATATACGCCTTAAGGCGCGTTCCCACGATCTCTTGTAACAGAGGCGGGATGGGACGGGACAAATAGCCTCTACTCAACAAAACGCCATGGGAATAGGGCCTCCTCTGCTAGCGGAGACGAGACGTAGCTACCCACTCTGTGTCGGTAAACATCTCAGGCGTGTGTAGTGGTGCGCTGTTGCCATTGGTTTGCAGCAGCGGTGCGCTCCCCTTCTACTGATGTAAAGTGCTCTGTGCCAAACGACACTACGCAACGTGGTGCGGAGGTGGCGGCGAGGTAAGCTAGGGCTAACCTGCGGCCCGCGGTCGTCCCTACACTTCGGCTAATGAGGTCCCGTCCCGTCTCGCCTTCGTTACAAGAGATCGTGGGAACGCGCCTTTATACACTCCCAGCACTCTCTTCACCCTCCAATGACTCCCAACCCAGCTCCTTTATCATATCAGTTACTGATTGTGTTCTGCGGTAATTTCCACAGACAATAAAGCAGCCCTCCTTTGCACCCCCTCCAACTCCTGTATTTGATGCCCATAATGTGAGTCCCATACTACACCACCATACTCAAGCAATGGTTTGTCCAGTTTTGTAACCCAACTCCCTAACTTCTCTGGTACATCCTCTCATCACCCTCTCCAGTAAATGAAGGATATTGATACCTCTTTCTGTGGAACGGGTCATGGCGAACTAAGATGATTATACCGAGAGTGGTGGGTGAGTGGTAACGCTCTGGCCTCGCATTCGGGAGGACGCCGTTTCGAATCTCCGTTCGGGCATCCAGATATGGGTTTTCCATGGTTTCCCCAAATCATTCCCGGCGAATGCCAGGATGCTTCCTTCACTAGGGCCATGGCCGAATTCCTTCTCGTTCCTTGTCCCCAGTCCCATCCCGCCTCTAATGACCTCGACGTCGACGAGGCTTAAAGCCATAAGTAAAAAAAATAAGTTAATCATCAAATGATTTGTCATTGGACAACAGGGACGGTCTTAAGAGGTGTAAATTGTGAGGAATATGAGGGGAGAATCATAAATGAACCTCGTCGATTGAGATCAGGTTTCATAGTTGTTTGACCATTTTTTAAGTATTATTTTTATTTTAAATCCATGTTCGTTGCTTGCATTCCTCATAGACCAGTGTTTCCCAACGTGGGGCCCACGCCACACAGGGGGGCAATTTGGTTCTTTTAGGGGGGTAATTTAGAAATTGACTTGATACGACTTTACCACTTTCTCTTCGGGTTATTTAATTGCAATGCTAGGTATACGTACAAAATATAACAAAAAAGCAAATTTTTATAACAGTGCTGTAACTAATTATGAGGTATAGTTTCGTTTGATGTTAGCAAAATATATCATCTGGATGATTTGAGTCGTCAACTTGACCTTTTTGGGGGGCAAAAAAAAAAAAAAAATTTAAAAGTGGGACATGACCCTAAAAAGGTTGGGAAACACTGTCATAGACCGTACCAGGTCGTTAAAAAATGAAGGAGCAAGGAATTTTCGTATATATTTATGGTCCAGGCACCAATAGTTTCTTGATTTTTTTTTATGTTTTACTGATAATACATAAAAGATTCTACTATATTCAGCAGGCTGTGGTGATACAGGGGTTCAAGTTCGGTTCATACCTTCGAATCTCCTTTATCATGGTTTTATTTTTCACTTATGATTTATTTAAAGTTTTATGGTTCAGATTTGCTGCGAATTGTATTACTGTTGAAGTGTATCAGTTAAACAATCCCCAGCAGTGTAAGTTATGACTCTGCAAATTCGTTCTGTGTAATTCACAGAGCGTGGTGGGTACGCAACTACAATCTCTGAAGTTTGGAAGTGAAATTATATTCGCTGTTGATAGCAATGGATTTGAACATTGAAGTGAACTGTTTAAAACCTTTAGACCGACCGTGGTGGTTGAACGGTTAACGCTCTGGCCTCGCATTCGGGAGGACGCGGGTTCGAATCCCCGTCCGGGCATCCAGATTTGGGTTTTCCATGGTTTCCCCAAATCACTCCAGGCGAATGCCGGGATGCTTCCTACAAAAGGGCCATGGCCGAATTCCTTCCCGTTCCTTGGCCCCTATCTATTCTGCTTCTAACGACCTCGATCAACGGTAAATCCCTAAACAGAAAAAAAACAAGTAATTTATCTGATTTTAAAGAACGTTGGGTTGTTCATGACTGGGCATATGCGGTTAAAACATTAATCTTGTGATACGCAATGAACATTATCTGGCGACATTATGCCGTATCCTCGATGTATCCCTTCTATCAGAACAGCTTTAACTGCAATCAATAAACTTTAACGACACTGGTTCCAAGGATATTTATCTCCCAAGATCCACTTGCTACTTTTTGCTCTTAGTTCTGTAAACTGTATTTTAAATGATTTTGCGATGATTTTCACGCGTCCAACCCCAGCGTGGCAGGTCAGTGGTAAAGCTCTGGCCTCCCATTGAGGAGGACGCGGGTTCGAATTCCCGTCCGGACATCCAGATTTGGGTTTTACGTGGTTTCCCAAATCACTCCAGGCGAATGTCGGACCATGGCTGAATTCCTTCCCGTTCCTTACCCGCCTCTAATGACTTCGTCCATGGGAACGCACTCTTTATCTACACTAATATACTATGTTTTTCGACTACGTAGCTTCATTGAATTTTACAAGGAAAAACTATGTATCTTTAGTAAGGTCACAGAATTCTTATTTCGGGATAAGTAACATTTTTTTGTCCAGAATTTTTGTAAAGTAACAGTAGAGTGACTGACAGACAGACAGCGTCTGTAAGTTTGTGTAATGTTACATCGGTCTCTCTCGCAGACAGTTTGTGTTTGATCTCTTTATAAATTTCTTATAGATGTAGATTTTATCCTATTCTAGAAATGAAATTTTATTTCCGAAAGCGATATTCTTAAATATGATATCGCTAAAAAAAATATTTGGTGATTTTTAGTGATATTCATTTTTCCAGAGTTTCGAAAAACTTTATTGGAATTTTGGTAGGTAATGCCTCTGTGATGACTCGGATAAATAATTGCGTACATAATATACTGAAAACGGAATATGACTTACCCGATACAAGAATGCTGCTGGAATAAATACCTTTCTGGAGTTATCTGATTTAGGAATATCCTATCACTCGAATGCCGCAGTAGAAAGGATTTTAAGTACAATTAACATTTTTAAAAACAATTGGAGAAATTGGATATATGTAAATATTCTTGTTGGCGTTCTTTTTTTAAGTATTCAATTAAAAATTGTGAAAAAACTGCTACAGTTATGAGCTTCCGACCGAGCGTGGCGGTGTAACGGTTAGCGTTCTCGCCTCGCATTCGGGAGGACGGCGGTTCGAATCCCCGTCCGGGCATCCAGATTTCGGTTTTCCATGGTATCCCCAAATCACTCCAGGCAAATGCCGGGATGCTTCCTTCAAAAGGCCATGGCCGAATTCCTTCCCATTCCTTGCCCCCATCCTTGGCCCCCATCCTTTCCCGTCTCTAAAGACCTCGATGTTAAAAAGAGACGTAAAGCAGTTACAAAAAAAAAAAAAAAAAAAAAAAATTAGCTTCCGGCTGATGTGATTTCTGTAGTTGGTAAAGATGCTGAATACTATTTCAAATCTAAGACTGACGATTCATCTCATCCTTCCACACCTGCAAGTTCTGCAACTCCAACGATAGACCAAGATGACGAAGAATAAATACCAAATAAAGAAATTGGATGGTGATTTTTAATACAATGTTATGTTAAATAATATAAAACAATTATTAAAATATTTTATGTTACTTACCTTACCATTTTCCTTTATTGTATTTAGGGATTTCTAGCGACTCTTTTAGTTCTCAATGTCCAGCAATCTAGCGAGTTTTGAGACCAGGTCTAGCGACTTTTGTTTTCGTAAGGTGGCAACACTGGTAACAGCTAGTGTGCTATAAAAATGAAACAATCAACTCGGCAGCACAATCATAACGTTGCGCCGCAATGTTGGGTTCTTACGCAACTCGCCGAGAAAAATCGAAACAACAATTTTGATATCTCGCTTAGTACTCGAAATATCGACTGTCAAAAGTAATAGTTATACTGGTAGTTCCTTGCACCTTTGGCGACGTTTCTCTTCTGGTCCAGGCCGCATTTCAACCTAACCACAACCGGCAATAAGAGAAGAAAACAGCCAATGAGCGTGTCCAGCGTGTAGTTTCTTGTGGCTTTAACGAAATTTTGTTCTGGTCCAGGGTGCATTTCAACTTGACCACTTCAACTTTGAGATACGATATCTCGAGAACTAAGCGAGATATCGAAAAATTTTACTCTTCACTTTCGATTTGTATCGTCGTACTGCGCCGGAATCAATCATCAAGGCTTGGCTTTGGCGAAATGTTTCTTGTGGTCCATGCTGTATTTCAACCTTAACACCTTACTAATGAGAAAGTAGACCTATGTTTCGAGAACTAAGCGAGATATAATAAATTTCGACCCACACTTTCGATATCTCTCTTCGAGTTACATAAGAATCAGTCGTCAAATTGCGGTGGCACGGTTGGCGTAGAATCCGCGAATAAATCTGTATCACAAAATTGACGAAAAATAAACCTCGGAAAATTGCTTCAGAGAATTACGTTTAAACGCTATTTTCACAATACTGGTATTTTATCGTATTCCAGGATAAAATAGTGTTGTAACAATATTAATATTTTTTTTCAAAATACAAATATTTAAAAAAAAAAAGAAAATCGTGGACGTATTTTGGCTCGAGGAAATCGCTAGTTAGATCTTGTACCAACCTATTCGCCTAGCGTCAGTTTTTTTGGTTCCAGAAGCAAAGGTGTGAGGGGTGAGCGGTAAAGCTCTGGCCTCGCATTCGAGTTGACACGGGTTCGACTCCCCGTCTGGGTTTTCCATGGTTTCCCCAAATCACCTGTTGTCTTACAGAGGCGTTGCCGACCGCAGCGCCGTACTCTGAGTGTTTACGTATCTCTGTGATTGCATACGCATGCCTATACCAGTGTCTTTGGCTCTTCAGTTTAAATCGATATTAATATCAATGCCAGGCAGATATCGATAATCGATAATATCGGCCGCTTCAAATCGATAATTTCCCCTACTTGTATACAGGGTGTTACAAAAAGGTACGGCCAAACTTTCAGGAAACATTCCTTACACACAAACAAAGAAAATATGTTATGTGGACATGTGTCCGGAAACGCTTACTTTCCATGTTAGAGCTCATTTTATTACTTCTCTTCAAATCACATTAAACATGGAATGGAAACACACAGCAACAGAACGTACCAGCGTGACTTCAAACACTTTGTTACAGGAAATGTTCAAAACGTCCTCCGTTAGCGAGGATACATGCATCCACCCTCCGTCGCATGGAATCCCTGATGCGCTGATGCAGCCCTGGAGAATGGCGTATTGTATCACAGCCGTCCACAATACGAGCTCTAACATGGAAAGTAAGCGTTTCCGGACACATGTCCACATAACATGTTTTTTTTTTGTGTGTGTGAGGAATGTTTCCTGAAAGTTTGGCCGTACCTTTTTGTAACACCCTGTGTATAATTTTAGAAATTAGAAGTAAGAATGTAAATCAAAATCAAGTAATAAATTCGAGGTAATTTATTGAAAAAAATTAGGTCTGCAAATATTAAGCGTCAACAGAACCTGAAAACATAGCTTGCTTAACCTTTCCCCTGAAGTCCATTCGTAGTTTGAGTGACAATGGTTCCTGCCTGTGAGAAAAAGGCGTTCAGAAGGAACCGACGAGGCTACTTTGAGTAAATGATTAATTGCAATTTTCAACATATCTTAATCCATCTAGTATTACCAATCATGATTGATTTCAATTTAATTTTCCACCAAAAAATGTGCCGCAATCTCCAAATTGTCGGTGTTATTCTATACGTAGCAATAAAAAATGCTTCACAGTTTCCAACTCTTTCTTCACAACTTTCGAAATGTTTCACATTTTTCATCCTGTTTTGCTTTAATTGTTCCTCGAAAGGGGGCTTTGTATAATGGTGTTAAGTGCTTCATTAAAACTTAAGCCTTTGCCTTCTACTGCATTAAAAAATCTTTTAACAACACTGGTAAAATAAGTAATTGTATCGGTCTTATTTTTTATCCCCTTTAGAATATTGTAATACGTCCCAGAGAGAAACAAGAACTGACGAACGCAAACGTAACTCAACATATTAAATAGTAAAACGGAGAACGTAAATAAATGGGAAACGAACAACGCGCACGAAACGGAATAGAACCACAGAGTAGCAAAGGTAGAGATGGATCGTTCGCGAGTGAATCAGTTCTTTAGAGCAATTAATTTAAAAGAGCGAGTGAGCAGTCGCTCACTAAAAAGTGAACGGTAGTTCTTCTAGGTGAATCAGTTGATTCCGAAGATCATGGTTTTGTGGACTGGAAGGCAAAAAAAAAAAAAAAAAAAAAAAAAGGTCTACTATTTCTATTGAAGTTGACATAAGGGGGTATTGTGAGGGGTGAGACCTAAAAAATAAAATAATAAAAAGGTCTCAAATAAAACTGAGCTACTGAGCAAGTGAAAGATTCAAAAGAACTAGTTCTTTTCATTGAGTGATCAAATGAACAACCGCTCTTTTTAGTGAATCACTTTGCCCACCTCTAAGCAAAGGACGTTTTCGAGATAATTCAGAGTTAAGCATAGTCAAGTTTGGTCCCTTTCACCCATAAATTTTTTTGCAGGGATTTTTTGTATGCACCGGGAGTTTGTAGTTTTCGATATTACACTGCATCATGTCGATAATGTCGTATCGACAATTTAAAAATATCAATATCGTCTTATCGACCACTTAAAAATATCGATATTGTCATATAGACTAGTTAAAAATATCGATATTTTTGGATCGATATTTTCGGTTGACCGATATATCGTTGCAACGCTAGTTGTGAATCCCTTAAGCAGTGAAACGGGAGCAATGTTTCACATCAGAAGCTGGTTGCTGTTGTAGACGTATCTTCGATGAGGAATCTTCCGGAACATTCGCTCAAAAATACCCGCTGTTTGTTGAATTCCTTCCGTGGCGGCTGGGTCTCGTTCATGCAGTTCCTGTATAGTATACATGTAAACGTGAGACGTGCTTTAGAATCTGAGATATAAACAATTGACTGTGTTTTGCTTGTTGCACGGCAGCTAAATGACCCTATCTGGACAGGATATCTAGTTGGGTTGGTAAACATGGGATTAAGATAAGTGCAAAGAAGAGTCAGCTTATTAGATACACAAATAAAAAACGAAAGGTTAATTATGAATATAAGGCGGGGAAAGAATTGCTTGCTGAAGACTTGAAATGTAAATATCTTGGCATTACATTTGATAACAAGCTTAACTGGGCAGGACACATTGGACAGGTGGTAGGAAAAGGTTTCAAAATGTACTTGTTGGAGAGAGTGATGAGGGGATGTACGAGAGAAGTCAAGGAATTGGGTTACAAAACTTTGGTAAGACCATTGCTCGAATATGGTAGGGTAGTATGGGACCCTCATTTTACGTATCAAATACAGTAGTTGGAGAAGGTGCAAAAGAGGGCTGCTAGATTTGTTTCTGGAAATTATCGCAGAATGCAATCAGTGACGGATATGATAAAGGAGCTGGAATGGGATTCATTGGAAGACAGGAGGAGGATGAGGAGGGTCATGGGAGTGTACAAGGCGTATCTTGGCGATGAGTCATGGAAAGATATTGGTTTAGGTATGAAAAGTAGCGAATGAAAGGAAAATGATGTTGACAAAGATTTCCATCAATTCCATCCCCCCCCCCCCTCCCCCTTGGTGAGGTTTCGGTAGATTTCGCCGGAAACCGCCACCCCCTATTTCACCTCACGTAAGCGAAAGGATGAGGAGTTTTCGGGAAGGTAAGAAGGACAAAAATAAGAAGGACAATGCAAATTAATGGTTCCATTTGCTCCTTAGTGGTCTAAACAATCAAATAATGATATAAAAATTATAGAGAGAAATAATTATTGGGCCCTTTGTTCTCTTCAGTTGTGCTACGTAAATTTTCATTAAAAGTTACTGGGCACGACCCTGGACCCTTAACAGTAACTGTGTCGTGACCTTTTTTTGTGTGTGTGTCATTGCCTCAACGGCTGTGTATGAAGCCCCACTACCTTTGGTAGCTTTACTTCTAGGTTTCAGGATGGTTTAGTTTTGGGACACTTTTTATTTGTTCACTTTCAGGGGAAAACCAGGGCTTTGATCATCAGAGATGATCTTATTGGTGAAAAACCCCTGCATTGTTCATGTGCTTCTTTGTCTGTTTTGTGGCTGGTGTAGTTTTTGCTTTATTTATTGTGGTTGGTAGAGTATGCTCAGGGGCACTTTGTACTTGTGCCATTGCATAGGCATGACTGTACCGATATTTTCGGTTCTTTCGTTTCTGTTTTCATTTAATTTCCTGATGAATGCTTCTGTTATGGTAAAGATTTCAGTATTGATAAGTGGAATGTCAGTTTGGTTGTGCAGTACGTCTATAGGTGTGTACATTGGCGCATTGAGTATCATTCGGAGGCATCGGTTTTGGAGTAAGGATTGCAATCCCGCAGTGTTTTCAATCCCGCGGGATCCGCACGGGATTTGCGCCAATCCCGCGGGATCCGTCCGGGATTGGTACAAACAGTTTTTTAACGCATATATTTAAAACATAGTTACTTAAAACGTTAATAAATTAAATAATAATTAAATTAATAAATAATTTTTAATGTTAAATTATAAAAATTAACAGTTAACAATATTTTGATTGGCAAAATGACATTAAAACTTTTTAGCGTGTCTTAAGTGTATTTCGAGGTTTTACATTTTTGTTTTTTAATCTAAACCAATTTTTAAATAAATAATAAAAATGGAAAATATTGAGTCTTAGGTCACATTATGTGCCTTACAATACATCGCATAAGTTTAAAAATATGGTTTGCTTAATGGCCAAGTTACCAGAGTTTTATTTTTTTATTCGAAATAAACTTTCCATAACACCGAGAAAAGCATTCCATTTCACAAAGTGAAGTGAATATACTCTGTAAAGTGTAGACTTGGCTCAGAACAATATCTCATAACTTTTTGTCACTGCACAAGCACGAGACTTGGCCTTTTTTTGCGTGATTCATTATTATATCTCGTGATTCCTTGATTGATGTTACAGTTGATTCAATGTTATTAAAAGAAACTACTCACCAACACGTAAACTGTCAAGTATTTCAGATTTACTTATGTGGCGTAACGATGTTTTTAGAGTGTAAATTATTATTTTTTAGTAAGAAAGGAGACTTTCTCGGCGAATGATTGCAGTGAAGTCCTCATAGGTTGTATCTCCGGATTTCATTGCAAAAACACGAAATTACACACGTGAGGAAGACGGTGGAGGCAGCCGTCGAAGTATTGTGTTCCTACAACACAATTCGTCGATACAGCCGTGAAAATTTCATTATAACTTTTTTTACATTTAGTCGAAATAATAACAAGGAGAAGAGGGATTAATCGAAAGCCTGAGCGGCACATGTAAGCAGGTGGCTTTCGTCAAAGAAACGCATTGAGGCAGCGGCCAAAACAACAATAAGTCAAAGGATATACAATACAATTTTCTTTTGATAGCCGTTAAATAAATAGGTACGCGATCATTAAAATTACGATAACATTAGTTTCATATCAACGAAAAATCACATTTTCAGCCGCAAATGAGGAAATTGTCACAATAACTTTATCTGCAATTACAGAAAATGCGAATAATGAAACCGTGAATAAAAAGCTGTAACCGTATAGTTCAGATAACGTGTGCGACACTTAAAAAATAATTATATAGTTAGAAAATCGTACTAAATACGTACCATAACTCAAATTACAGAAATGTGTACTAGAAACAAACGTAAGTTTTGATGAATACGTAAAAGTGTATTTATTTACTTACGAATGACGAAGGTTGACAAAAACAAACGCTTGTTCACACGAGTCAAATGCCAACTGCTCTGGTACAGCAAACAGTGCAGTACATCCGATAGACACCGAGTGGGGCAGCGAGTCACGCACTGACACGCGTTTCCGCCGGATTTCGCGGATTGCGGATCCGCTTAATTTTGTGCGGGATCCGGCAGACTGTCTAATGATGCGGGATTGCGGGATCCCGCTTTGCTGGATTGCAATCCCTATTTTGGAGTCGTTGGATGTTGGTGTGGCTTGCCATCCCCCATATCTGGCAACCATAGAGGATGAATGGTCGAATGACAGATTTGTAGAGTATTATTTTAGTGTTGGTCTGGAGGTTATTGCTGCGTGGCACTGGTGTTAAGTTCATTGCTACTGGTAAGCCCTTTGTTCTTCTGTCCATGATGTGTTGGCGAAACAGTAGTTTACTATCTAGAGTTATCCCTAGATATCGGTGCTCTTTGGTCCATGCGATGTTTTGTCCCATGATTTTTAGGGTTTCATTTATTTCTGGTCTTTTTTTTGGTGAAGTATATACAGGCACATTTATTGGGGTAAGTTTTGACTTTGTTTTTCCTGCACCAGTTGCAAAAGGCGTCTAGTCCTTGCTGCAGGTGTCTGATGTTCAGGTCCTTTCTTCTTCCCGTTGTAAAAATGGTAGTGTCGTCAGCGAATTTGGCCACCTTCACATGTGGTGGTGTCGGGAACCTGTTGATGTTGACGTTAAATAGCGGCGGGGCTATCACGGAGCCTTGGGGAGAGTAACTGTGTGGTGACTTATTCAGTACAAAGTTTGGTCGTTATCGAAGCCTCCGCAGCGTGCCGGATATGGACGTCTTCGCGCCTTATCACAGTGTGCAGCGTGCCGGATATGGAGCCGCGAGCAGGCCGTGCTCGATGCAGCCAGCGTACAGCGGAAGTGACGTAAGACCTTTGATCAAGAAGTCGCTATCTTTTTAGTTTCATGTCGTATACGAATCAGATAGCAACCATTGGTTCCCCTGGTGTATTGGCACTTGTGAAATTTAGTTAGAGATGCAAATAGTTGACGTGCATCTACACTTCTACACTAATATTATAAATGCGAAAGTAACTCGGGCGTTTGTTACGTTTTCACGACTATTTGGTTCAAATGATCTTGATGAAATTTTACAAGGAATTACTTTGTTTCATTTGGAAGAACATAGAATATTTTTCTTCGGGATAAATAGCATATTCTGCCATAAAATTTTGAAAACTAACCTAACGGTGATAGATGGATAGCGTGTGTTAGGCTCTGTAATGTTATATTGGTTACTCAGGCTTCGTTTCTCTCTCTGTCAGTTTCTGTATGATCTGTTCATAAATTTCCTGTGCAGACGCAACTTATTATATAGTTGTGGATTTGCGCTGTATACGCTGACCATCAATAAAGCCCGGCGGGAAGGCACTGAAATTCACAGTGGTTTACTTAGAAAAGACGTGTTTTCCTCCATACACAGTTGTATGTAGTTAGTTTACTGGTTTCAAACCCCAAAGGCTGTATATCTTAACAAAGACGGCACAACCAGATACGTTGTTTACAAAACGGTATTGACATAAGATGTATCCAGAAAGTGACATGATTTTAAACTACAAACAAAAATCTTCCATGTGACCTGTGATAGGTAACCCTCCCCCCCCCCCCCCTTAGTTTGTTGCTGTTTTTAAACATGTTGCAAGTTGGTTCTGTTCATGAGACAGTTCCAGTGGTGGAATCTTGTCTTTTTTTCACAGGTTATCGATATATATAAATTTTACAAGGGGTGATCAAATGAAAAGGTACAAAACGACACGGTGGGTACAAATATAGACTTTATTCAAAATATACACCATAGGCCTGAGCACAACGATCCCACTGACGAACAAGCCGCAGGATTCCTCGTTCCCAGAATTCCTGTGGCCGTGACGAGACCCAGTCCTTCACAGCGTCCTCGAGTACGTCGTCCGAGTTGAAGCGCTTCCCTTCAGTGGACCACACACATGGAAATCGCAGGGCGACATGTCGGGACTGTAGGGCGGATGGTCCAACGTCTCCCACTTGAACTTGGCCAGATCCACGTGTGTGACTCTGGAACAGAACCACACCCTCTGTGAGCAGCCCCGGTCTTTTGTTCTTGATGGACCTGCGTAGGCGTCGGAGTGTCTCACAGTACACATCCCCCACCTGTACGCCATCCTGTCCTCATACGGACTGCCGCATCATTTGGACGCCGCTTTTGATAAGAGCCTCTGCTCTCTACTGCGCATGCGGGCGCCCGCGCATGCTCCGATCCCAGTCAGAGACTCTAATCGCATCCCGAGATGTCTCGCTACGTTCTCCCATGGCGGAATATGCAAATATTTAACTGTTACGTTCTTACGTCGTTTCGTACCTTTTCATTTTATCACTCCTTGTATGTTAGTAAACGTCTCACCATTTTCGAGATATTAATGTTTTAATTTTTTTTTGAAACATGTGACTGTTCAGTTTATGGCATTTCTACAAATTAAGACCTTTTTAACCCTGATTTTTTTTTTTTTATTTTCTCAAAGTATTTGAGTAATCTAAAACAATGTTTTTTTTAATTCTAAAAACGTTAAAAAAAAACTTATAAAAATGGGCAATAACGAAGCAATTGTTTTAATGTAATTGGCACGATCCGCTTAGTACATTTTTTTACAGCACAGGCTGTCAAAGTCAGCCGTTTGAATAAATTTGTATAGGCCTACACTTTTTGCATAAGATTTTTTAAGAATAAAAAAACAGGGTCCAAAAAGTCTTAATTTGTAGAAATGGCATGGAATAAACCGTTCAAAGTCACATGTTTCGGGGGGGGGGGGGGGGGAATATTAAATGTTCAATATCTCGAAAATGGTGAAACTTACTGTAATAAAATTTTGCCATACAGTAGGAAAGAATGTGTCCTAATTGCGGTTGCAAGATTATCCTTTCATTCCTGAACAGCCTGTATAGTAAAAATGTAACTGAAAACAAAGATGTTAGGGCACTATTCATAGACTACAGAGAAGGAGTCCATTTTTATGTACATAGGAATGAACTTTGTAAACAGTATGAGAGACTACTAATTAGACAAGCTTATTCAACACTTTCTCGCTTTATTTCCGAAATTACTGATCAGAAATTTTTGTCAAAATTTACATTGACAAAAATTACGGGAAAACTGTGGCGCTCATTTTCGAAATTATGGTTTTCGCATATAGACCACATGAGTAATCTTAATTTCAAAACTCGGCAGATAATTTTTTTCGCCCAATACATTCGGAATTTGATGAATTCAGTATAACTGCGTTTCTTATCTTTTTCGACTCATAAACTATGAAAAATAGAGCTACAGACCAGTATATGAATTATATGGGGCTATTTTTTATTTATTTATTTTAGGATTTGTATATTATTAAGATCTGGGGCCATATTCTTCTGTACCATTATAACGTAAAAGAAACTAAAAGCATGTTTTGAATTACTTCGGAAATGCAGATATGAAACAGGAAGTTATGTATTGAAAGTTAATTAGGTACTAACCAGACTCTTAATAGGCCTATTAAATAACCAAATTAATAATAGTAATGTAACTATATGCTAATATATTTTTCTCGGGCTTCCAGCCGTGTTAATATATCATAATTGCGGGACGTTTCGAAGGCGTCCATCTCTGCCTCCATTCTCAACCAAATGTCAGTGTATAACTGTTTGTTTATTCAGCCGCTGCTACGGAAACGGTGGAAAACAAAAACCAACACAACGCGATTACATCATCCGCTCTTCTGCTCGTTACCGGCGCGAAACTGTTTCAGCATTTTAAACACCGGGTTCCAGGCCGCACTGAGTTGATAACCAGTGTCCCTGTTGACTAATAAATCAGTTAATCTTATTTCTACAGCCTCTGTAATAACGCTGGCCCAAAAATCTTTGACCCGGGCTAAAATGGTTGTTTTTTCAAATTCAAAAGTGTGACCTTCTTGCACACTATGTTCGGCCACCGCAGATTTTTCTTCTTGGCCAAGACGAACATTTCTGGCGTGCTCTACACATCGCTGCACAATGCATCGCTGCGTCTGTCCAATGTAGCCGCGGCCACATTCACATGGTATATAATATACACCAGGGGTTCGTAAACCTAGGTCATCTTTAACGCTGCCGACCAAGTTACAACCATTTTAGCCCGGGTCAAAGATTTTTGGGCCAGCGTTATTACAGAGGCTGTAGAAATAAGATTAACTGATTTATTAGTCAACAGGGACACTGGTTATCAACTCCGTGCGGCCTGGAACCCGGCGATTAAAATGCTGAAACAGTTTCGCGCCTGTAACGAGCAGAAGAGCGGATGACGTAATCGCGTTGTGTTGGTTTTTGTTTTCCACCGTTTCCGTAGCAGCGGCTGAATAAACAAACAGTTATACACTGACATTTGGTTGAGAATGGAGGCAGAGATGGACGCCTTCGAAACGTCCCGCAAATATGATATATTAACACGGCTGGAAGCCCGAGAAAAATATATTAATATTCAACGCCGTGAAAAATTACGATCCTACGTAACTATATGCTGTTTGCTACAGTATCGCACAGACCTACCATACATACACAAAATAAGACACTGGACTGTATACCTTTTAATTTTGTATACTTCGCCACCCTTTGCTTATGGCTTTACGCCTCGTCGATGTCGGGGCCATTAGAGGCGCGAAAGGACTGGGGACAAGGAACGAGAAGGAATTCGGCCATGGTCTTTTGAAGGAAGCATCCCAGAATTGATTTTGGGAAACCATGGGAATCCCAAATCTGGATGTCCTTACGGGAGTTCGAACCGGCGTCCTCCCGAGTGCGAGGCCAGAGCGTTAACCGTACTGTCGTTGACAACGTACCATGGTCGCTCACACATACTTCAACACCCTCAGAAAACGGTGCCATTTAGTTAATCCCTAGACTAACGGCTTTATTTGATGCCAACTGGAACTGAATAGACTATCCTAGGAACGGTGATGTCCTAGCCTCATCCTGAAAATGCCAGATTTTTGCCTGGTATCTGAAATACATTGAAATCTTCGTGACTTTTAAAAAGTTGGGATTATACATTAAACTGACTTAATCAAGTTTCCCGGGTGTGGTTTATGAGCCTTGGTTGTTGTAGATGATCGTTTTCCACTGTCTCCTATCCAGAAAAGTTTCTCTGTCTGTGATATATTCCCAGTTCCAGCCTCTTCTCCCTACGTCCTCCTTCAGTTGGTCTGTCCATCTTCTTCTTGGTCTTCCCACTGGTCTTTTGCCCATTATCCTTTTTTTCCAAATAGGTTTTTGGCAGTCTTGTACTTTTCATTCTCTTGACATGTCCAAACCACTTAAGTCTTGATGACCTAAGTCCCATGCATTCCCTTAGCTCTAGGTTTGATCTAATCTCATCATTCTTTATGTGGTCTAGTTTTCTGGAGGGCCGTTCTAAGAAACATTATTTCACATGCTTGGATCTTGCTAATGTCCCTTGATGTTAGTGTGCATGTTTCCAAAGCATATGTGAGAATAGGAATGAGATATGATTTGTACAAGACAAATTTTGTTCTTCTGGGAACCTTCATGTCCCTTAGTAAGCCTCGCACGGTACTGTAGAAGTTGGCTCCTTTGGTTACTCTACTCATTATTTCTAACTCACTTCTACCATTATTGGCAATTATGCTCCCCAGGTAGCTGAATTGGTCAACAACTTCAACTTCGTGGTCTTGTAATTTTATATGACAGTCTGTATTCTTTCGGCTTATTTTTAGTGCTATATTTTATTATTATTATTATTCAATTTCAGTCCATATTCTTCAAACTTATTATTCCACATTTTCAGATTGTTTCGCATTCCTTCTCCAGTTTCATCCCATACTGCCACATCATCCGCAAACACCAATGCCTGTAGATCTTTATTGATTGCTCTGTTTAGTTCTTTTAAGATGTTATACAGCAAAAAAAGGGCTGCTAGATTTGTTTCTGGAAATTATCGCAGAATGCAATCAGTGACGGATATGATAAAGGAGCTGGAATGGGATTCATTGCAAGACGGGAGGAGGATGAGGAGGGTCATGGGAGTGTACAGGGCATATACTGGCGATGAGGCATGGAAAGATATTGGAGTAGGTATGAAAAGTAGTGCATGGAAGGGAAAAGATGACCTTGACCACAAGCTGGCACTCGATTTCAGGCACAAGGGTGTGGGAAGATTCTCTTTTTTAGGTAAGGGTGTCAGGGATTGGAATGAGTTACCAAGAGAAATGATGAATAATTTACCGAAAATGTTGAAAGAATTTAAAGATAAAATTTGTAGAAGGTGGGTGCAGACTAGGGGGAAGATGGGGGTGTAGGGAAATTGCCACCGGAGCCTCTGCGCCATTGAAATTAAATTAAATCACCGCAATGAACAGAAGAGGTGAAAGGGCACTTCCTTGTTGTACTCCTTTGGTTGTACTAAACCATTCTGTTTATAGTATTCTGCTTCCGGTCCCACTGAATCATGTCCGCGGGCTACTATAGGCTGACAAACACTGACTTAGAACATCGTAAAGGTAGTAGGTATTGTTTTGAATCACCCTGTATATATTAAACACCTAGTGCGATGAAAACGTACAGACTAATTTGGACGCAAAGTAGTGGCACCTAAAGTAATTGCAGACGGATTTTTATTTTAGCGTTACGGTTCGTCCACGTCCCGGTTATTAGAGCCGGGGTAGGGTCAAGGAGCGGGAAGGAATTTGGCCATCTCTGAATTGGCCTCAAAGGCTGGACGGGAATTCGAACCTGCGTCCTCCCGAATGCAGGGTCCGAGCTTTAAGCAATCCCATCATACAGGAATTTATGGATTTTGCAATCGCAAAGATTCTTAATTGACGAAGGCGCTGGAAAAATCGCAGTATTGTCGGGTGTCTAGGTGTGAATTTGAAACAAAGACCCATTCTTCTTTCTCTACAGCTAACACAATGAGAAAGAGTTACTGGTTCAACGCAGTATTAAGGCTGTCCTTTACGTGTTGCTGTAAATTTTTCAAGTGAAAACTTATTTAGGCACGTTGGGCGATTTTTGGATGGGGGGAAATCTTTGAGTTGGCGTCACCGACATGCTAATGTTAACAGTATATCTGTAGCTCTAAGTATGACGTATTGCCCTTGGACAACACTGGTGTAGATTATACCTGTACCTATGTATCTAATATGGAAAACATGGAAAACATTCCCGTTTTTCCACGGCGTGTTGAAGTTGAGATGGATCCAGTACAAATTGATAGTGTAGGTATCATAAAGCAATTAAAGCTCCTGAAGTGGGGGAAAGCGCCGGGTCCCGATGGTATACCAGTAAAAGTATTTTCGGTATACGCGGAATAAATAGAACCATTTCTGTCAGATATATTTCGTAAATCTTTAGAGGAAAGAAAAGTACCTTCTGACTGGAAAATTGCGCAGGTGATTCCCGTTTTCAAGAAAGGAGATCGGAGAGATCCTAGGAATTATCGACCGATATCGCTAACATCTGTTTGCAGTAGAATTCTGGAGCATGTCATATGCTCTAACGTTATGAAGTTTCTAGATGAAAACGAGCTACTTACAGCATACCAACACGGATTTCGGAAGAACCGATCATGTGAAACGCAACTGGCTCTATTTTCGCATGATGTAATGAAAGTTATTGATGCCGGATCACAAGTTGATGCTATTTTCTTGGATTTTCAGAAAGCTTTTGACTCTGTACCACACAACCGACTCTTAGCGAAGATCCGAGTGTACGGCATATCTGATCAGATTTGCGAATGGATACGCGATTTTCTAACTGGTCGATCACAGTATGTCGTTGTAGACGGGGAAGCCTCTTCTAAACTAGATGTTACTTCGGGCGTTCCTCAAGGTAGTGTAATAGGACCACTTCTTTTGTTAATTTTTATAAACAATCTCGGTGACAACGTTAATTGCAGGATGCGATTTTTTGCTGATGCACTTATTTATAGGGAAGTGAGGTGCTCCGACGATTGCTTAGAAATTCAGCGCGATCTGGATGTTATTTCGGAATGGTGCCGTAAATGGCAGCTTAGACTTAACTGTAAAAAGTGCAAGGCAATGCACATAAGTAATAAAAAGACCCCGCTTGCTCTGGAGTACAAAGTTAACAATTCAGTTGTTGACACTGTGGATTCCCTGAAGTATCTAGGCGTAACAGTACAAAGCAACATGAAATGGGACTTGCACATAAGTTCAGTCGTAGGCAAAGCTAATTCCAAACTACGATTCATAGGACGTATTTTGAGAAGTTGTAATGCTCATACAAAGGAAATAGCGTAAAAAACACTAGTGCGTCCGCATTTGGAATACTGTTGTGGAATTTGGGATCCGTATCGCAAGGGATTGATTGACACATTAGAGAAAGTACAGAGGAGAGCCGCTCGTTTCGTGACCGCTAGTTACAGTCCTTACGTAAGTTGTCACAGAGCTGATACGTGGGTTGGGCTGGGATTGTTTGGCGGACAGACGACATCGTTTTCGTTTGAATTTGCTGGATAATATGCGAAAATCTTTAAGTTACGAGTGTAACGAAATACTTCTTCCGCCAACCTATTTAGGTCGCAATGACAGGAGGGATAAGATTAGAGAAATAAGATGCCGTACTGATTCATTTATGTATTCCTTCTTTCCTCGATCTGTTCGGGATTGGAATGCGCAGAATTAGGATTGGTGCTTAGCACCCTCTGCCACCCACAGTATTTGTGATTTGCAGAGTATAGATGTAGATGTAGATGAATATATAAAAATTAATGTTTCGTTTTTTTTTGCCAATATTCCTGAAACATACACACACTTTTTATGCGATTTTGATGTAACTTTGCTTTTATGTACTTCAAAACAAATAGAAAAATACTGCTTATGTTTGATTTAGAAAAACCTAAAACCTCTCCTCTTTTCCCTCCTCACCTTAATTTCTGTCACCGTTGTTCATACAAATCAATATTTCTTATCGGATTTTGACAGTACTTAGCACACGAATATTTCAAAACAAGGCGGTCTGGTAGCTCAGTGGTTAAGGCGCTTATTTCCGGAAGTTTCTCTCTCCAGTCACGGGTTCAAACCCCGTGATGAGCAGGAATTTTTATGACTTGTATTTGATTGTATGAGCTACGCCGTGACGTTCCGTGGTTCTGATTCCACGTTAAACTGTAGGTCCCTGAGGAAAGGAATTGACCTTCCTACCTCTGACACAATAGCTAGGGACATCTCCTTCGGGAAGAATCGACAAACCTTCGGGTTGTCGACTAAGTTAGATTTTTAGTTTTTAAAGTGAACACTTCTTTAGGGTCGCTGGACGATTTTTGGGTGGGTAAAATCTTATGCGTTCGCGTCACCGACATGCTAATGTTAACAGTATATCTCTAGCGGTGTGGTGGCTCAGTGGTTAAGGTGTCTGACTGGGGAACGAAAGGTCCCAGGTTCGAATCCCTGTCTCGGTGGGGATTTTCATAGACCATTAACCCGACCTTCACCTCTGGCACAGCTTGCTGTGTAAATTCGACTTTACACAGGGGGGGGGGGGTATTTCGTGCAAAAGCAGGAGAAACACCTCACGTAATTAATGGACGTCCCGAATAGATATAATATATATGATTTTATATATTTTTATTCATCGGATTTTTATTCTTTCGGAAAAGTAGGCCTGAATGGGCCAGAACCCTCTTTCACCCTCTACCTTCCTTCACCTCTCATGTAAAACTTATATTAAACACTACACTGACCATACACAATTATAGTCATGTGGGCTACGTAACATCAATGTCTGAGAACGCAAGAGA
>JARYHS010006518.1:6226673-6252124 GCA_031002005.1 Vandiemenella viatica
GCCCGGTGGCAATTTCCCTACACACCCATCTTCCCCCTATCCTGCACCCACCTACATTTGCGCTCTACAAATTTTATCTTTAGATTCTTTCAAAGTTTTCGGTAAATTATTCATCATTTCTCTTGGTAACTCATTCCAATCCCTGACACCCTTACCCAAAAAAGAGAATCTTCCTACACCCTTGTGCCTGAAATCGAGTGCCAGCTTGTGGTCATGGTCATCTTTTCCCTTCCATGCACTACTTTTCATACCTATTGCAATATCTTTCCATGCCTCATCGCCAGTATATGCCCTGTACTCTTCCATGACCCTCCTCATCCTCCTCCTGTCTTGCAATGAATCCCATTCCAGCTCCTTTATCATATCCGTCACTGATTGCATTCTGCGATAATTTCCAGAAACAAATCTAGCAGCCCTTTTTTGCACCCTCTCCAACTCCTGTATTTGATACGTAAAATGAAGGTCCCATACTACACTACCATATTCGAGCAATGGTCTGACCAAAGTTTTGTAACCCAATTCCTTGACTTCTCTCGTACATCCCCTCATCACTCTCTCCAAGAAGTGCAGAAACTTTGAAACCTTTTCCTACCACCTGTCCAATGTGTCCTGCCCAGTTAAGCTTGTTATCAAATGTAATGCCGAGATATTTACATTTCAAGTCTTCAGCAAGCAACTCCTTCCCCGCCTTATATTCATAATTACGTATGGACTGTAATTAGCAGTCACGAATCGAGCGGCTCTCCTCTGTACCCTCTCCACTGAGTCGATCAATCTCTTGCGATACGGATCCCAAAATCCACAACAGTAATCCAGATGCGGACGCACTAGTGTTTTATACGCTATTTCTTTACTATGAGCATTCAGTACTTCAAAGTATGAACTATGAATCTTAACCTATAATTAGTTTTATACACAACGGAAGTTATGTGCATGTCCATTTCGTGTTGCTTTGTACTGTTACACCCCCCCCCCCTTCACAGAATCAACCGTGTCAACAACTGAATTGTTAACTTTGTACTCGTGAACAAACGGGGTTTGTTTTGTTACTTATTTGAATTGCCTTGCATTTTTTGGAGTTAAGAGTAAGCTGCCATTTATGGCACCATTCCTAAATAATATCCACACCGTGCTGAATTTCTAAGCAATCGTCAGAGCACCTTTACTGCCCTATAGATAACTGCATCCTCAGCAAACAATCGCAAACTGCAATTAAAGTTGTCACCTACATCATTTATAAAAATTAAGAAAAGAAGTGGTATTATAACCCTACCTTGAGGTATGTCCGAAGCAACATCTAGCTTAGAAGAGGCTTCCCCGTCAACAACGACATACTGTGACCGACCAGTTAGAAAATCGCGTAACCATTCGCAAATCTTTGACATTACATTTGATAGCAAGCTTAACTGGGCAGGACACATTGGACAAGTGGTAGGAAAACGTTTCAAAATTCTGCACTTGTTGGAGAAGTAAGGGAATTGGGTTACCACATTGCTTGAATATGGAGTGTAGTATGGGACCCTCATTTTACGTATCAAATGCAGGAGTTGGAGAGGGTGCAAAAAAAGGGCTGCTAGATTTGTTTCTGGAAATTATCGCAGAATGCAATCAGTAACAGATATGACAAAAGAGCTGGAATGGGATTCATTATAAGACAGGAGATGGGTGAAGAGGGTCATGGGAATGTACAGTGTGTTTCAAAAATGACCGATTTATTTGAAAAACTCAACAAAAACTAAACGGGCAGCGATAGAAATACACCGTTTGTTGCAATATGCTTGGGACAACAGTAAATTTTCAGGCAGACAAACTTTCGAAATTAGTTACAATTTTCAACAACAGATGGCGCTGCAGTATGGAAAAATCTAAAATACGATATTTTTCACCATTTTTTCACAGCAAACTTGCAATCTGTGAACAGCACACGCTTACAGCAGAAAGACGACTTACAGAATGGCGAACTCACAGACTGCGTTTACTTCTATATCTTTCAAATCGCCTGCTGCGTCATCAGTTGTTGAAAATTGTAACTAATTTCGAAAGTTTGTCTGCCTGAAAATTTACTGTTGTACCAAGCATATTACAACAAATGGTGTATTTCTATCGCTGCCCGTTTAGTTTTTATTGACTTTTCAAATATACCGTTCATTTTTGAAACACCCGGTACAAGGCGTATACTGGTGAGGCATAGCAAGATGGTGTAGGTATGAAAAGTATGGAAGGGAAAAGATGACCATGACCACTAGCTGGCACTGGATTTCAGGCACAAGGGTGTGGGAAGATTCTCTTTTCTAGGTAAGAGTGTCAGAGATTGGAATAAGTTACCAAGGGAAATTATGAATAATTTATCAAAAACGTTGAGAGAATTTAAAGTTAAAATTTTGTAGAGGGCAAATGTAGGTGGGTGCAGGAAAGGGGGAAGATGAGTGTGTAGGGAAATTGCCACCGGAGCGTGCGTTCCATTGCAATTTGATTAAATATTATTATTATTATTAATATTATCTGATCCGATGTACCGTACGCTCGAATTTTCGTTAAAAGTCTGTTGTATGGCGATATTGAGAGGTATATTTCTCTTGGTGGGCCGAGACAGAATCTACGCGTTTTACTACGTTTTTGGGTCAGCCACGTACTCCGCAGGCAGGCCAACATTTCGCAACTAAATGTCGGAACTCCGTCGAGAAAGTGCTCAATAATGGGCAGGCTGAGTCGAACCCGACAGGCTCGCTCTGCAAGTTTAAGAGCTAGCGGAGAACTACAAACTAAACTAGCCAACAACTACTAAGCTAGTTACTACAGCACAGAGTTAGTCGTTTCTATACCGCAAAGGGAGTTTCTTAGAGGCAAGCAAACTTCAACAATCGCATCAAACAAAACCGAGTGATTATGTTTGAGTGATTCTGGATCTATCATATCCTACATATATGTATATCTTCTTTCCTTACTCATCTGTTGCTATGGAGGGTAGGGGGGTACTTTTCCGAGGAAAATTTCATGGCGTGATTCCCTCTTGCATTCCCAGACATCGACGTTATGTACAAGACTATAATTCTGTATGGTCAGTGTAGTGTTTAATATAAGTTTTACATGAGAGGTGAAGGAAGGTAGAGGGTGAAAGAGGGTTCTGGCCCATTCAGGCCTACTTTTCCGAAAGATACCGCAGGCCGTCAGGAATGGGTGCCAACTTAGGGGTTTTCCCCACAAATTTAGGGGGTATACACGCCTGATAGGATTTTTTTAGGGGCTTTATAATTTTAGAGGAATTTTTAGGGGCATTTTTTTTGTTGATACTTTATTATTTCATGTATTTATTTGTTGAATATTTAAATTACGACATCAAAATCTCGTACAGATCCTCGTTACTGACTGTATATATTTTTCTGATCACAGAATAAAATTTTTGTTTCTGATACATATTGGTTAAAAAAAAAAAAAAAAAAAAATAGATTCAACGTTTAATGTTTACCAGAGACAAATAATTGTTTCGGTTCCCTATGGAAAGACTTTGGTTGTTGCGGCAACAACCGACTGACAACAACCGACTTGCAACAATGTAGCAGTTATTGTTTAGTTAATTCTGGTCGATTTAAGTGTGCTGTTGTGTGTATCTTGTAGTGTGTCGACAAACAGTTTGTTAGTCATGTCTAAGAAATTAAATAAATAAAGTTAACAGACAAAGCCGTGGGAAACAGATCCAGATATAAAAGGTAAAGTAGTTTCGTTACGTTTTTATAATTTGTTTTTATTATGAATCAGGTAACATTATACAATATTATATTTACTATTTGTCGTCTTTTTCCACATGATGATCGGCGCCATTGAATTACAACTGTAACTGTTCTTCGATTAAATTCATAAGAAGTATTTTATTTTCAATATCTACCCTACAAATAGTGTTTCTAGGTCAGGCTTGTTAAAAATCGGGATGGAAGGTAAAAAGAAGAAAGGGGGGAAAAAAACGGGGATTAGGGTTACAGATCGGGACAGTAAAAAAAATGTTTTTATATACATAAATTGCGTTTATTTAGATAAATTGGGCAGGACACGGATATCAAATGATAGGAACTTACGAAGCTTTGTACTAAATATAATGATCTCAAAAACCCTATACAATCAGAACAAAATGAAATGGTGTTAGAAATATTGAATAATTTATAAATAAAAAATATTACTAATCAAAATATACTATTTATTTTTTTAGGGGTTTTTCCAAATAATTTTGGTGATTTTAAGGGTTTTGACAGAAGGTTTAGGGGTAAAAAATTTTTTGAGTTGGCAACCCTGCCGTCAGGTTCAACGTCCCCACCTGACGACCGATGAATGAAAATATATAAAATCATATATATTAAATCTATTCGGGACGTCCATTAATTACGTGAGGTGTTTTTCAGTCTTTTGCACGAAATACCCCTCCCCCTGTGTAAAGTCGACTTTACACAGTAAGCTGTGCCAGAGGTGAAGGTCGGGTTAAGGGTCTATGAAAATCCCCACCGAGACAGGTATTCGAACCAGGGACCTTTCATACGCCAGTCAGACACCTTAGCCACTGAGCCACCAGACCGCTAGAGATATACTGTTAACATTAGCATGTCGGTGACGACAACTCATAAGGTTTCACCCAACCAAACATCACCCAACGCGCCTAGAGAAGTTGCAGTTCAAAAACTAAAAAGGCACCTTAATTCACAACTGGAAGGTTGGTCGAATCTTCACTAAGGAGATGTCCCAAGCTATTGTTTCAGAGGCAGGAAGGCCAATTCCTTTCCTCAGGGACCTACAGTTTAACGTGGAATCAGAACCACGGAACGTCCCGGCGTAGCTCATATAATCAAATACATCTCCTAAACATTCATGCTCATCACGGGGTTTGAACACGCGACCGGAGAGAGGAACTTTCTGAAGTAAGCGCCTTAATCACTGAGCTACCAGACCGCCTTGTTTTGAAATATTCGTGTGCTAAGTACTATCAAAATCCGATAAGAAATGTTGATTTGTATGAACAACGGTGACAGAAATTAAGGTGAGGAGGGAAAAGAGGAGAGGTTTTAGGTTTTTCTAAATCAAACATAAGCAGTATTTTTCTATTTGTTTTGAAGTACATAAATGCAAAGTTACATCAAAATCGCATAAAAAGTGTGTGTATGTTTCAAGAATATTGGCAAAAAAAAAACAACGAAACATTCATTTTTATATATTCATCTACATCTACATCTATACTCTGCAAATCACAAATACTGTGGGTGGCAGAGGGTGCTAAGCAGCAATCCTAATTCTGCGCATTCCAATCCCGAATAGATCGAGGAAAGAAGGAATACATAAATGAATCAGTATGGCATCTTATTTCTCTAATCTTATCCCTCCTGTCATTGCGACCTAAATAGGTTGGCGGAAGAAGTATTTCGTTACACTCGTAACTTAAAGATTTTCGCATATTATCCAGCAAATTCAAACGAAAACGATGTCGTCTGTCCGCCAAACAATCCCAGCCCAACCCACGTATCAGCTCTGTGACACTTACGTAAGGACTGTAACTAGCGGTCACGAATCGAGCGGCTCTCCTCTGTACTTTCTCTAATGTGTCAATCAATCCCTTGCGATACGGATCCCAAATTCCACAACAGTATTCCAAATGCGGACGCACTAGTGTTTTGTACGCTATTTCCTTTGTATGAGCATTACAACTTCTCAAAATACGTCCTATGAATCGTAGTTTGGAATTAGCTTTGCCTACGACTGAACTTATGTGCAAGTCCCATTTCATGTTGCTTTGTACTGTTACGCCTAGATACTTCAGGGAATCCACAGTGTCAACAACTGAATTGTTAACTTTGTACTCCAGAGCAAGCGGGGTCTTTTTATTACTTATGTGCATTGCCTTGCACTTTTTACAGTTAAGTGTAAGCTGCCATTCACGGCACCATTCCGAAATAACATCCAGATCGCGCTGAATTTCTAAGCAATCGTCGGAGCACCTCACTTTCCTATAAATAAGTGCATCATCAGCAAAAAATCGCATCCTGCAATTAACGTTGTCACCGAGATTGTTTATAAAAATTAACGAAAGAAGTGGTCCTATTACACTTCCTTGAGGAACGCCAGAAGTAACATCTAGTTTAGAAGAGGCTTCCCCGTCTACAACGACATACTGTGACCGACCAGTTACAAAATCGCGTATCCATTCGCAAATCTGATCAGATATACCGTACGCTCGGATCTTCGCTAAGAGTCGGTTGTGTGGTACAGAGTCTAAAGCTTTCTGAAAATCCAAGAAAATAGCATCAACTTGTGATCCTGCATCAATAACTTTCATTACATCATGCGAAAATAGAGCCAGTTGCGTTTCACACGATCGGTTCTTCCCAAATCCGTGTTGGTATGCTGTAAGTAGCTCGTTTTCATCTAGAAACTTCATAACGTTAGAGCATATGACATGCTCCAGAATTCTACTGCAAACAGATGTTAGCGATATCGGTCGATAATTCCTAGGATCTCTCCGATCTCCTATCTTGAAAACGGGAATCACCTGCGCAATTTTCCAGTCAGAAGGTACTTTTCTTTCCTCTAAAGATTTACGAAATATATCTGACAGAAATGGTTCTATTTATTCCGCGTATACCGAAAATACTTTTACTGGTATACCATCGGGACTCGGCGCTTTCCCCCACTTCAGGAGCTTTAATTGCTTTATGATACCTATACTATCAATTTGTACTGGATGCATCTCAACTTCAACACGCCGTGGAAAAACGGGAATGTTTTCCATATTAGATACATAGGTACAGGTATAATCTACACTTTCAATGTTGTCCAAGGGCAATACGTCATACTTAGAGCTACAGATATACTGTTAACATTAGCATGTCGGTGACGCCAACTCAAAGATTTCCCCCCATCCAAAAATCGCCCAACGTGCCTAAATAAGTTTTCACTTGAAAAATTTACAGCAACACGTAAAGGACAGCCTTAATACTGCGTTGAACCAGTAACTCTTTCTCATTGTGTTAGCTGTAGAGAAAGAAGAATGGGTCTTTGTTTCAATTTCACACCTAGACACCCGACAATACAACGAATTGTCCAGCGCCTTCGTCAATTAAGATTCTTTGGTCTGAAAAATCCATAAATTCCTGTATGATGCGAGTGCTTAAAGCTCTGACCTCGCATTCGGGAGGACGCAGGTTCGAATTCCCGTCCGCCCTTCCAGGCGAATTCAGAGATGGCCGAATTCCTTCCCGCTCCTTGACCCTACCCCGGCTCTAATAACCGGGACGTGAACAAACCGTAACGCTAAAATAAAAATCAGTCTGCAATTACTTTAGGTGCCACTAGTTTTTGTTTTTTTTTTTTGTTTTTTTTCGAAAGTACTCTAAGTTTTCATCGCACTAGGTGTTTAATATATACAGGGTGATTCAAAACAATACCTACCACCGTCATGATGTTCTAAGTTAGTGTTTGCCAACCTGTCGCCCGCGAACATGGTTCAGTGGGACCGGAAGCAGAATATTATAAACTTAGATCTTAAACTGAATGGTTTAGTACAACCAAAGGAGTACAACAAGGAAGTGCCCTTTCACCTCTTCTGTTCATTGCGGTGATTTAATTTAATTTCAATGGCGCAGAGGCTCCGGTGGCAATTTCCCTACACCCCCATCTTCCCCCTAGTCTGCACCCACCTTCTACAAATTTTATCTTTAAATTCTTTCAACATTTTCGGTAAATTATTCATCATTTCTCTTGGTAACTCATTCCAATCCCTGACACCCTTACCTAAAAAAAGAGAATCTTCCCACACCCTTGTGCCTGAAATCGAGTGCCAGCTTGTGGTCAAGGTCATCTTTTCCCTTCCATGCACTACTTTTCATACCTATTGCAATATCTTTCCATGCCTCATCGCCAGTATATGCCCTGTACACTCCCATGACCCTCCTCATCCTCCTCCTGTCTTGCAATGAATCCCATTCCAGCTCCTCTATCATATCCGTCACTGACTGCATTCTGCGATAATTTCCAGAAACAAATCCAGCAGCACTTTTTTGCTGTATAACATCTTAAAAGAACTAAAGAGAGCAATCAATAGAGATGTAAGGCACTGGTGTTTGCGGATGATGTGACAGTATGGGATGAAACCGAAGAAGGAATACAAAACAAACTGAAAATGTGGAATGATAAGTTTGAAGAATATGGAATGAAATTGAATAAAAAAAAAACCGTAGCACTATAAAAAAGCAGAAAGAATACAGACTGTCATATAAAATTACAAGACCACCAAGTTGAAGTTGTTGAACAATTCAGCTACCTGGGGAGCATAATTGTTAGTAACGGTAGAAGTGAGTTAGAAATAATGAATAGAGTAAACAAAGGAGCCAACTTCTACAGTACCGTGCAGGGCTTACTATGGGACATGAAGGTTCCCAGAAGAACAAAAATTGTCTTGTATAAATCATATCTCATTCCTATTCTCACATATGCTTTGGAAATATGCACTCTAACATCAAGGGACCTTAGCAAGATCCAAGCATGTGAAATGAAGTTTCTTAGAACGGCCCTCCAGAAAACTAGACCACATAAAGAATGATGAGATTAGATCAAACCTAGAGCTAAGGGAATGCATGGGACTTAGGTCATCAAGACTTAAGTGGTTTGGACATGTCAAGAGAATGAAAAGTACAAGACTGCCAAAAACCTATTTGGAAAAAAAGGATAATGGGCAAAAGACCAGTGGGAAGACCAAGAAGAAGATGGAAAGACCAACTGAAGGAGGACGTAGGGAGAAGAGGCTGGAACGGGGAATATATCACGGACAGAGAAACTTTTCTGGATAGGAGACAGTGGAAAACGATCATCTACAACAACCAAGGCTCATAAACCACACCCGGGAAACTTGATTAAGTCAGTTTAATGTATAATCCCAACTTTTTAAAAGTCACGAAGATTTCAATGTATTTCAGATACCAGGCAAAAATCTGGCATTTTCAGGATGAGGCTAGGACATCACCGTTCCTAGGATAGTCTATTCAGTTCCAGTTGGCATCAAATAAAGCCGTTAGTCTAGGGATTAACTAAATGGCACCGTTTTCTGAGGGTGTTGAAGTATGTGTGAGCGACCATGGTACGTTGTCAACGACAGTACGGTTAACGCTCTGGCCTCGCACTCGGGAGGACGCCGGTTCGAACTCCCGTAAGGACATCCAGATTTGGGATTCCCATGGTTTCCCAAAATCAATTCTGGGATGCTTCCTTCAAAAGACCATGGCCGAATTCCTTCTCGTTCCTTGTCCCCAGTCCTTTCGCGCCTCTAATGGCCCCGACATCGACGAGGCGTAAAGCCATAAGCAAAGGGTGGCGAAGTATACAAAATTAAAAGGTATACGGTCCAGTGTCTTATTTTGTGTATGTATGGTAGGTCTGTGCGATACTGTAGCAAACAGCATATAGTTACGTAGGATCGTAATTTTTCACGGCGTTAAATATTAATATATTTTTCTCGGGCTTCCAGCCGTGTTAATATATCATATTTGCGGGACGTTTCGAAGGCGTCCATCTCTGCCTCCATTCTCAACCAAATGTCAGTGTATAACTGTTTGTTTATTCAGCCGCTGCTACGGAAAACGGTGGAAAACAAAAACCAACACAACGCGATTACGTCATCCGCTCTTCTGCTCGTTACCGGCGCGAAACTGTTTCAGCATTTTAATCGCCGGGTTCCAGGCCGCACGGAGTTGATAACCAGTGTCCCTGTTGACTAATAAATCAGTTAATCTTATTTCTACAGCCTCTGTAATAACGCTGGCCCAAAAATCTTTGACCCGGGCTAAAATGGTTGTAACTTGGTCGGCAGCGTTAAAGATGACCTAGGTTTACGAACCCCTGGTGTATATTATGTACCATGTGAATGTGGCCGCGGCTACATTGGACAGACGCAGCGATGCATTGTGCAGCGATGTGTAGAGCACGCCAGAAATGTTCGTCTTGGCCAAGAAGAAAAATCTGCGGTGGCCGAACATAGTGTGCAAGAAGGTCACACTTTTGAATTTGAAAAAAACAACCATTTTAGCCCGGGTCAAAGATTTTTGGGCCAGCGTTATTACAGAGGCTGTAGAAATAAGATTAACTGATTTATTAGTCAACAGGGACACTGGTTATCAACTCAGTGCGGCCTGGAACCCGGCGATTAAAATGCTGAAACAGTTTCGCGCCGGTAACGAGCAGAAGAGCGGATGACGTAATCGCGTTGTGTTGGTTTTTGTTTTCCACCGTTTCCGTAGCAGCGGCTGAATAAACAAACAGTTATACACTGACATTTGGTTGAGAATGGAGGCAGAGATGGACGCCTTCGAAACGTCCCGCAATTATGATATATTAACACGGCTGGAAGCCCGAGAAAAATATATTAGCATATAGTTACATTACTATTATTAATTTGGTTATTTAATAGGCCTATTAAGAGTCTGGTTAGTATCTAATTAACTTTCAATACATGACTTCCTGTTTCATAACTGCATTTCCGAAGTAATTCAAAACATTCTTTTAGTTTGTTTTACGTTATAATGGTACAGAAGAATATGACCCCAGATCTTAATAATATACAAATCCTAAAATAAATAAATAAAAAATAGCCCCATATAATTTATATACTGGTCTGTAGCTCTATTTTTCATAGTTTATGAGTCGAAAAAGATAAGAAACGCAGTTATACTGAATTCATCAAATTCCGAATGTATTGGGCGAAAAAAATTATCTGCCGAGTTTTGAAATTAAGATTACTCATGTGGTCTATATGCGAAAACCATAATTTCGAAAATGAGCGCCACAGTTTTCCTGTAATTTTTGTCAATGTAAATTTTGACAAAAATTTCTGATCAGTAATTTAGGAAATAAAGCGAGAAAGTGTTGAATAAGCTTGTCTAATTAGTAGTCTCTCATACTGTATAAAAAGTTCATTCCCATATACATAAAAATTGACTCCTTCTCTGTAGTCTATGAGTAGTGCCCTAACCTCTTTATTTTCATTTACATTTTTACTATACAGGGTGTTCAGGAATGAAAGGATAATCTTGCAACCGCATTTAGGTCACATTCTTTCCTACTATATGGCAAAATATTATTACAGTAAAAGTTTCACCATTTTCGAGAAATTGAACTTTTAATATTTCCCCCCCCCCCCCCGAAACATGTGACTTTGAACAGTTTATTCCATGCAATTTCTACAAATTAAGACTTTTTGGACCCTGTTTTTTTATTCTTAAAAAATCTTATGTAAAAAGTGTATACAAATTTATTCAAACGGCTGACTGACAGCCTGTGGTGTAAAAAAATGTACTAAGCGGATCGTGCCAATAACATTAAAAAATTGCTTCGTTATTGCCCATTTTTATAAGTTTTTTTAACGTTTTTAGAATTAAAAAAACATTGTTTTAGATTACTCAAATACTTTGAGAAAATAAAAAAAACAGGGTTAAAAAGGTCTTAATTTGTAGAAATGCCATAGAATAAACTGAACAGTCACATGTTTCAAAAAAAAAAAAAAAATTAAAACATTAATATCTCGAAAATGGTGAGACAGACGTTTACTAACATACAAGGAGTGATAAAATGAAAAGGTATGAAATGACGTAAAAACGTAACAGTTAAATATTTGCATATTCCGCCATGGGAGAACGTAGCGAGACATCTCGGGATGCGATTGGAGTCTCTGACTGGGATCGGTGCATGCGCGGGCGCCCGCATGCGCAGTAGAGAGCAGAGGCTCTTATCAAAAGCGGCGTCCAAATGATGCGGCAGTCCGTATGAGGACAGGATGGCGTACAGGTGGGGGATGTGTACTGTGAGACACTCCGACGCCTACGCAGGTCCATCAGGGGCTGCTCACGGAGGGTGTGGTTCACACGTCTCCAGAGTCACACACGTGGAACTGGCCAAGTTCAAGTGGGAGACGTTGGACCAGTCCGGACATGTCGCCCTGAAAGGGAAGCGCTTCAACTCGGACGACGTACTCGAGGACGCTGTGAAGGACTGGGTCTCGTCACGGCCACAGGAATTCTGGGAACAAGGAATCCTGCGGCTTGTTCATCAGTGGGATCGTTGTGCTCAGGCCTATGGTGTATATTTTGAATAAAGTCTACATTTGCAATCACCGTGTCGTTTCGTACCTTTTCATTTGATCACCCCTTGTAAAATTTATATATATCGATAACCGGTGAAAAAAAGACAAGATTCCATCATTGGACCTGTCTCATGAACAGAACCAACTTACAACATGTTTAAAAACAGCAACAAACGAATGAAGGGAGGGGGAGGGGGGAGGATACTACCCACCACATTCCACAGGCAGATTTTTGTTTGTGGTTTAAAATTATGTCACTTTCTGTATACATCTTATGTCAATACTGTTTTGTAAACAACGTTTCTGGTTTTGCTGTCTTTCTGGTTGGAATCCTGTAAACTAGGTTCATACAACTGTCCATGGGGGGAAAAACACGTCTTTTCTAAGTGAACCCCTGCGAATTTAACTGTCTTCCCGTTGGGTTTTATTGATGGTCATCGTATACAGCGCAAATACACAACTATATAATAAGTTGCGTCTGCACAGGAAATTTATGAACTGATCATACAGAAATTGACTGCGAGATAAACGAAGCCTGAGTAACCAATATAACATAACACATAACACTAACCATCTGTTTGTCACCATTCGGTTAGTTTTCAATATTTTATGACAGAATATGCTATTTATCCCCAAGAAAAATATCCGAATGATACATAGTATTGCCTTGTAAAATTTCATCAAGATCATTTGAACCATTTAGTCGTGAAAACGTAACAAACGCCCGAGTTACTTTCGCATTTATAATATTAGTGTAGAAGTGTAGATGCACGTCAACTATCTGCATCTCTAACTAAATTTCACAAGTGCCAATACACCAGGGGAACCAATGGTTGCTATCTGATTCGTATACGACATGAAACTAAAAAGAAAGCGACTTCTTGATCAAACGTCTTACGTCACTTCCGCTGTACGCTGTCCGCATCGAGCACGGCCTGCTCGCGGCTCCATATCCGGCACGCTGCACACTGTGATAAGGCGCGGAGACGTGCTATGCTCCATATCCGGCACGCTGCGGAGGCTTCGATAACGACCAAACTTTGTACTGAATAAGTCACCACACAGTTACTCTCCCCAAGGCTCCGTGATAGCCCCGCCGCTATTTAACGTCTACATCAACAGGATCCCGACACCACCACATGTGAAGGTGGCCAAATTCGCTGACGACACTACCATTTTTACAACGGGAAGAAGAAAGGACCTGAACATCAGACACCTGCAGCAAGGACTAGACGCCTTTTGCAACTGGTGCAGGAAAAACAAAGTCAAAACTTACCCCAATAAATGTGCCTGTATATACTTCACCAAAAAAAGACCAGAAATAAATGAAACCCTAAAAATCATGGGACAAAACATCGCATGGACCAAAGAGCACCGATATCTAGGGATAACTCTAGATAGTAAACTACTGTTTCGCCAACACATCATGGACAGAAGAACAAAGGGCTTAGCAGTAGCAATGAACTTAACACCAGTGCTACGCAGCAATAACCTCCAGACCAACACTAAAATAAGACTCTACAAATCTGTCATTCGACCATTCACCCTCTATGGTTGCCAGATATGGGGGATGGCAAGCCACACCAACATCCAACGACTCCAAAACCGATGCCTCCGAATGATACTCAATGCGCCAATGTACACACCTATAGACGTACTGCACAACCAAACTGACATTCCACTAATCAATACTGAAATCTTTACCATAACAGAAGCATTCATCAGGAAATTAAATGAAAACAGAAACGAAAGAACCGAAAACATCGGTACAGTCATGCCTATGCAATGGCACAAGTACAAAGTGCCCCTGAGCATACTCTACCAACCACAATAAATTAAGCAAAAACTACACTAGCCACAAAAAAGACAAAGAAGCACATGAACAATGCAGGGGTTATTCACCAATAAGATCATCTCTGATGATCAAAGCCCTGGTTTTCCCCTGAAAGTGAACAAATAAAAAGTGTCCCAAAACTAAACCATCCTGAAACCTAGAAGTAAAGCTACCAAAGGTAGTGGGGCTTCATACACAGCCGTTGAGGCAATGACACAGACACACACACAAGTTAATGTTAAGGGTCCAGGATCGTGCCCAGTAACTTTTAATTAATATTTACGTAGCACGACTGAAGAGAACAAAGCGCCCAATAATTATTTCTCTCTATAATTTTTATATCATCATTTGATTGTTTAGACCACTAAGGAGCAAATGGAACCATTAATTTGCATTGTCCTTCTTATTTTTGTCCTTCTTACCTTCCCGAAAACTCCTCATCCTTTCGCTTACGTGAGGTGAAATAGGGGGTGGCGGTTTCCGGCGAAATCTAACGAAACCTCACCAAGGGGGAGGAGGGGGGGGGGGAATTGATGGAAATCTATGTCAACATCATTTTCCTTTCATGCACTACTTTTCATACCTACACCAATATCTTTCCACGACTCATCGCCAACATACGCCCTGTACACTCCCATGACCCTCCTCATCCTCCTTCTGTCTTGCAATGAATCCCATTTCAGCTCCTTTATCATATCCGTCACTGATTGCATTCTGCGATAATTTTCAGAAACAAATCTAGCAGCCCTTCTTTGCACCTTCTCCAACTCCTGTATTTGATACTCAAAATGTGGGTCCCATACTACACTACCATATTCAAGCAATGGTCTGACTAAAGTTTTGTAACCCAATTCCTTTACTTCTCTCGTGCATCCCCTCATCACTCTCTCCAACAAGTGCAGAATTTTGAAACCTTTTCCTACCACCGGTCCAATGTGTCCAGCCCAGTTAAGCTTGTTATCAAATGTAATGCCAAGATATTTACATTTCAAGTCTTCAACAAGCAATTCTTTCCCCACTTTAAAATCGTAATCAACCTTTTGTTTTTTTATTTGTGTAACTAATAAGCTGACTCTTCTTTGCATTTATCTTCATCCCATGTTTAACATCCCAACTAGATATCCTGGCCAGATAAGGACATATAGCTTCCATGCAAAAATCAAAACACAGTTGTTTGTATTTCAGATTCTAAAACACGTCTCACGTTTACATGCATGCTCTACAGGAACTGTACGAACGAGTCCCAGCCGCTACAGAAGAAATTCAACAAACAGTGGGTATTTTTGAGCGAATGTTCGGGAAGATTCCTCTACGACACCGCTTCTGAAGCGAAACATTACTCCAGTTTCACTGCTACAGGGATTCACAATTAGGGTTGCAACGATATATCGATCAACCGAAAATATCGATCCAAAAATATCGATATTTTTAGATGGTATATATGACAATATCGATATTTATATCGATATTTTAAAGTTATCGATACGATGATATCGATATTTCAATCGATATTTTTAAATAGTCGATACGACATTATCGACATAATGCAGTGAAAACTACAAACGCCCGGAGCATAAAAAAAAACCTGCAAAAAAATTTATGGGTGAACGGGACCAAACTTGACTATGCTTAACTCTGATTTATCTCGAAAACGTCCTTTGCTTAGAGGTGGGCAAAGTGATTCACTAAAAAGAGCGGTTGTTCATTTGATCACTCAATGAAAAGAACTAGTTCTTTTGAATCTTTCACTTGCTCAGTAGCTCAGTTTTACTTGAGACCTTTTTTTTATTTTATTTTTTAGGTCTCACCCCTCACAATACCCCCTTATGTCAACTTCAATAGAAATAGTAGACCTTTTTTTTTTTTTTTTTTTTTTTTTTAGCCCTCCAGTCCACAAAACCATGATCTTCGGAATCAACTGATTCACCTAGATGAACTACCGTTCACTTTTTAGTGAGCGACTGCTCACTCGCTCTTTTAAATGAATTGCTCTAAAGAACTGATTCACTCGCGAACGAACCTTCTCTACCTTTGCTACTCTGTGGTTCTACTCCGTTTCGAACGCGTTGTTCATTCCCCATTTATTTACTTTCACCGTTTTATTATTTAATATGTTGAGTTACGTTTGCGTTCTTTAGTTCTTGTTTCTCTCTGGGACGTATTACAATATTCTAAAGGGGATAAAAAATAAGACCGATACAATTAATTATTTTACCAGTGTTGTTAAAAGATCTTTTAATGCAGTAGAAGGCAAAGGCTTAAGTTTTAATGTAACACTTAACACCATTATACAAAGTCCCTTTTCGTGGAACAATTAAAGCAAAACAGGATGAAAAATGTGAAACATTTCGAAAGATGTGAAGGACGAGCTGAAAACTGTGAAGCATTTTTTATTGCTACGTATAGAATAACACCGACAATTTGGAGATTGCGGCACATTTTTTGGTGGAAAATTAAATTGAAATCAATCACGATTGGTAATACTAGTTGGATTAAGATACGTTCAAAATTGCAATTAGTCATTTACTCAAAGTAGCCTCGTCGGTTCCTTCTGAGTGAATTTTCTCACAGGCAGGAACCACTGACACTCAAACTAGGAATGGACTTCATAGGAAAGCTATGTTTTCAGGTTCTGTTGACGATTAATAATTGCAGACCTATTTTTTTCAATAAATTACCTCGAATTTATTATTTGATTTACATTCTCATTTCTAAAATAATATAAACAAGTGGGGGAAACTATCAATATGAAGCGGCCGATATTATCGATTATCGATATCTGTCTGGCATTGATATTAATATCGATATAAACTGAAGAGTCAAAGACACTGCTATAGGCATGCGTATGCAATCATAGAGATACGTAAACACTCAGAGTACGACGCTGCGGTCGGCAACGCCTATATCTACATCTACATATATACTCTGCAATTCTCAAAATTGTGGGTGGCAGAGGGTGCTCAGCACCAAAGCTAATCTCTTTGCTGTGCATTCCAATCTCTAATGGTACGAGGGAAAAAAGAATTCATATAAGAATCAGTCCGGCACCTTATTTCTCTAATTTTATCTTTCCTGTCCTTCCGACTCAAATAGGTTGGTGGAAGAAGTATTTCACTACACTCAAAAGTGAAAGTGGGAGTACGCATGTTTACCAATAAGTTTAAACGAAATGTGTGTCGTCTATCTACCAGAGACTCCCAGCCTAGTCTACTAATCAGTTCTGCGACGCTTTCATAAGGACTGTAGCAAGCGGTCACGAATCGAGCGGCTCTTCTCTGTACTTTCTCTATACTTTCGATCAATCCCTTACGAAACGGGTCCCAAATGGCACAACAATAATCCAAATGTGGACGCACAACAGATTTGTACGCTATCTCCTTTGTTTCTTCATTACAATTTTTCAAGATTCGACCTATGAATCGCAGCCTAGAATTAGCTCTACCTACAAACGAATTAATGTGTATGTCCCATTTCATGTTCCTTTGTACTGTTACTCCCAAATATTTCATAGAATCGACCATATCAATAACTGTATTGTTTAACTCGTATTTCTGAACAATTGGATTCTTTTTGTTAGTTATGCTCATTGTCTTGCACTTTTTACAATTTAGAGTAAGTTGCCACTCAGCGCACCAAGCCAAAATAACATCCAGATCGCGCTGAATTTCTAAGCAATCGGCCAAATTTCTTATTTCCCTATAAATAACCGCATCATCAGCAAACAATCTAAAAAGGCTTTTCACTTTGTCTCCGAGATCGTTTATAAAAATTTAAATAGGGCCAGCTGTGTTTCACATGATCTTTTCTTCCGAAATCCGTGTTGATTTGTTGTAAGCAAATTATTATCATCTAGAAAATTCATAATGTTCGAGCATATAATATGCTCCATAACTCTACTACAAACAGATGTTATAGATATGGGACGATAGTTCCCAGGATCACTTCGATCACCTTTTTTGAAAATCGGAGTTACTTGTGCGATTTTCCAGTCTGAAGGTACTTTTCGCTCTTCTAATGATTTACTGAATATATCAGACAGAAATGGCCCGATTTCCGCCGCATACTCTGAAAATACTCTTATTGGAATTCCATCCGGGCCCGGTGCTTTCCCCCACTTCAGGAGCTCTAATTGTTTAACGATACCTGCAGTATCTATTCGTAATGATTCTATCACCGACTCGCCACGGCGTGGAAAAACGGGAAAACTATCCTTATGTTCATTTGTAAATGAATATATAAGACAACAGGTGATTTGGGGAAACCATGGATAACCCAAATCTGGATGCCCAGACGGGGATTCGAACCCGTGTCAACTCGAATGCGAGGCCAGAGCTTTACCGCTCACCCACCACACCTTTGCTTCTGGAACCAAAAATACTGACGCTAGGCGAATAGGTTGGTACAAGATCTAACTAGCGATTTCCTCGAGCCAAAATACGTCCATGATTTTCTTTTTTAAAAAATACTTGTATTTTGAAAAAAGTATGAATATTGTTACAACACTATTTTATCCTGGAATACGATAAAATAGCGTTTAAATGCAATTCTCTGAAGCAATTTTCCGAGGTTTATTTTTCGTCAATTTTGTGATACAGATTTATTCGCGGATTCTACGCCAACCGTGGCACCGCAATTTGACGGCTGATTCTTATGTAACTCGAAGAGACATATCGAAAGTGTGGGTCGAAATTTATTATATCTCGCTTAGTTCTCGAAACATAGGTCTACTTTCTCATTAGTAAGGTGTTAAGGTTGAAATACAGCACGGACCACAAGAAAAATTTCGCCAAAGACAACTTTAATGATTGATTCCTGCGCAATACGACGATACAAATCGAAAGTGAAGAGTAAAATTTTTCGATATCTCGCTTAGTTCTCGAGATATCGTATCTCAAAGTTGAAGTGGTCAAGTTGAAATGCACCCTGGACCAGAACAAAATTTCTGCAAAGCCACAAGAAACTACACGCTGGACACGCTCATTGGCTGTTTTCTTTTCTTATCGCCGGTTGTGGTTAGGTTGAAATGCGGCCTGGACCAGAAGAAAAACGTCGCAAAAGGTGCAAGGAACTACCAGTATAACTATTACTTTTGATAGTCGATATCTCGAGTACTAAGCGAGTTATCAAAATTGTTGTTTGTTATTTCGATTTTTCTCGGCGAGTTGCGTAAGAAAGCAACATCAAATTGCGGCGCAACGTTATGATTGTGCTGCCGAGTTGATTTGTTTCATTTTTATAGCACACTACCTGTTACCAGTGTTGCCAACTTACGAAAACAAAAGTCGCTAGAAATCCCTAAATACAATAAAGCAAAATGGTAAGGTAAGTAATATAAAATATTTTAATAATTGCTGTACATAATTTAATATAACATTGTATTAAAAATCACCATCCAATTTCTTTATTTGGTATTTCTTCTTCATCATCTTGGTCTATCGTTGGAGTTGCAGAACTTGCAGATGTGGAAGGATGAGATGAATCGTCAGTCTTAGATTTGAAAGAGTATTCAGCATCTTTACCAACTACACAAATCACATCAGCCGGAAGCTGATAACTGTAGCAGTTTTTTCACAATTTTTAACTGAATACTTAAAAAAAGAACGCCAACAAGAATATTTACATATATCCAATTTCTTCAATTGTTTTTAAAAATGTTCATTGTACTTAAAATCCTTTCTACTGCGGCTCGAGTGATAGGATATTCCTAAATCAGATAACTCCAGAAAGGTATTTATTCCAGCAGCATTCTTGTATCGGGTAAGTCATATTCCGTTTTCAGTATATTATGTACGCAATTATTTATCGGAGTCATGACAGAGGCATTACCTACCAAAATTCCAATAAAGTTTTTCGTAACTCTGGAAAAATGAATATCACTAAAAATCACCAAATATCTTTTTAGCGATATCATGTTTAAGAATATCGCTTTCCAGGTTCGAAATTAACTAAATCTGGCGACAAAATCGCTAAGGTGGCAACATTAGCTGTTACTTCATATGCGCGGAAATAAAATTTCATTTCTAGAATTGGATAAAATCTACATCTATAAGAAATTTATAAAGAGATCAAACACCAACTGTCTGCGAGAGTGACCGATGTAACATTACACAGACTTACAGACGCTGTCTGTAAGTCACTCTTCTGTTACTTTACAAAAATTCTGGACAAAAAAATGTTACTTATCCCGAAATAAGAATTCTGTGACCTTACTAAAGATACATAGTTTTTCCTTGTAAAATTCAATGAAGCTACGTAGTCGAAAAATATAGTATATTAGTGTAGATAAAGAGTGCGTTCCCATGGACGAAGTCATTAGAGGCGGGTAAGGAACGGGAAGGAATTCAGCCATGGTCTTTCGGGGGAACCATCCGGCATTCGCCTGGAGTGATTTGGGGAAACTACGTAGAACCCAAATCTGGATGTCCGGACGGGGATTCGAACCCGCGTCCTCCTCAATGCGAGACCAGAGCTTTACCACTGACCTGCCACACTGTGGTTGGACGCGTGGAAATCATCGCAAAATCATTTAAAATACAGTTTACAGAACTAAGAGCAAAAAGCAGCAAGTGGATCTTGGGAGGTAAATATCCTTGAAACCAGTGTCGTTAAAGTTTATTGATTGCACTTAAAGCTGTTCTGATAGAAGGGATACATCGAGGATACGGCATAATGTCGCCAGATAATGTTCATTGCGTATCACAAAACGAATGTTTTAACCCCATATGTCCAGTTATCAACTACCCAACGTTCTTTAAAAACAGATAACTTACCTGTTTTTTTTCTGTTTAGGGATTTACCGTTGATCGAGGTCGTTAGAAGCAGAATAGATAAGGACCAAGGAACGGGAAGGAATTCGGCCATGGCCTTTTGAAGGAAGCATCCCGGCATTCGCTTGGAGTGATTTGGGGAAAATCATGGAAAACCCAAATCTGGATGCCCGGACGGGGATTCGAACCCGCGTCCTCCCGAATGCGAGGTCAGAACATTAACCGTTCACCCACCGCCCTCGGTCTAAAGGTTTTAAACAGTTCACTTTCATGTTCAAATCCATCAGATATGCATTACTTGCTATCAACAGCGAATATAATTTCACTTCCAAACATCAGAGATTGTAGTTGTGTACCCAGAACGCTCTGTGAATTACACAGAACGAATTTGCAGAGTCATAACTTACTCTGCTGGGGACTGTTTAACTGTTACACTAGTGTTGCAAACTGAAAAATTACAAAAAAAATTTTTTCAGCTTTGTGAAAAAAAAACATGAAAAAAACCTAGCACCATTGTTTTTTTCTAAATCTGTTTTTTTTTCAGAAAAAAGAATATTTGATAAATTACAGTTTTATTTACCGAACTTACATTTTACATGTGTGTTTCAAATCTTACTAAATCATATAATGTCTTACATAATGGTTCATAAATGTATTTATATGGGTAGCATAATTTTTTTCATCCTCTATGCCAGTACCACATCACTAGTATCAGCACTACCAACACTAGTTCGGTCGGAGTCGGAATTTTCTGTTTCTTCTTCTGTCTCCTCTAGATCCATAACTTCAGAAATAATTACATTTTCTTTTACTGGTTATCCTTGTATTTTACGCAAAAGATTTTGAGATTGCAATTTTAAATTGTAAGGAAAGTACACACTGAGCATAAAGACTACGCCGATAATTCTGTATTAACTCTTTTAAGTTTGAATTTAAATCTGTTATCATACAAAATAAGAGCTTTATTTGTTTTTCAATCGTTGGTTTACGCCAACGGTTGCAAGGAAACGATTCATAATTACTGACAATTTAATGACTCAGTATCACTATACGCTGCGAGTTTAACAAGTATACGAATATAAGGAAAGCACAACAAGTAATAAAAAGAGGCAAAAAACCGTAGATAAATTTAAATTCCTAATTTTTTAAAAAAGATCCGTAGTTCTGCAGATAAATTCGTAGGGCTGGCAGCACTATTTCAAATAGTGAGTATCAATCCAAACAATGGGGAACGGGGATTCCTTCTCGCGCAACCCAGCCTCTACGGGAAGTCCCCGTTCGTAAAAGAAAACTTCAGTCAATGTTGCCAATATTTTCGTAATTTTCTTTTCTACTGAACCAGAAAAATATAGTAGATTTAAAAATTAAGATAAGTACTTAATATAAACTCTAAAACAGTCATATTAAACGATAAATGCCTTACAAATTTGAGATTTAGTAGTTATGAGAAAAAGTGTCGCAGAAAAAAACCGTTTTTTTACAACACTATGTTTCACTTCAGCTAAAAATAACAGCAATACAATTCGGAGCAAATCTGAACAATAAAACTTTAAATAAATCGTAAATGAAAAATAAAACCGTGAAAGGAGATTCGAAGGTATGAACCAAACTTGAAGCTCTATATCACCACAGCCTGCTGAATATGGCAGAATCTTTTATGTATTAGCAGTAAAAAAAAAAAAAGAACAAGAAACTATTGATGCCTGGACCATAAATATATACGAAAATTACTTGCTCCTTCATTTTTTAACGACCTGGTATGGTCTATGACAGTGTTTCCCAACCTTTTTTGGGTCATGTACCACTTTTAAATTTTTTTTTTTTTTGCCCCCCAAAAAGGTCAAGTTGACGACTCAAATCATCCAGATGATATATTTTGCTAACATCAAACGAAACTATACCTCATAATTAGTTACAGCACTGTTATAAAAATTTGCTTTTTTGTTAGATTTTGTACGTATACCTAGCATTGCAATTAAATAACCCGAAGAGAAAGTGGTAAAGTCGTATCAAGTCAATTTCTAAATTACCCCCCTAAAAGAACCAAATTGCCCCCCTGTGTGGCGTGGGCCCCACGTTGGGAAACACTGGTCTATGAGGAATGCAAGCAACGAACATGGATTTAAAATAAAAATAATACTTAAAAAATGGTCAAACAACTATGAAACCTGATCTCAATCGACGAGGTTCATTTATGATTCTCCCCTCATATTCCTCACAATTTACACCTCTTAAGACCGTCCCTGTTGTCCAATGACAAATCATTTGATGATTAACTTATTTTTTTTTACTTATGGCTTTAAGCCTCGTCGACGTCGAGGTCATTAGAGGCGGAATGGGACTGGGGACAAGGAACGAGAAGGAATTCGGCCATGGCCCTAGTGAAGGAAGCATCCTGGCATTCGCCGGGAATGATTTGGGGAAACCATGGAAAACCCATATCTGGATGCCCGAACGGAGATTCGAAACGGCGTCCTCCCGAATGCGAGGCCAGAGCGTTACCACTCACCCACCACTCTCGGTATAATCATCTTAGTTCGCCATGACCCGTTCCACAGAAAGAGGTATCAATATCCTTCATTTACTGGAGAGGGTGATGAGAGGATGTACCAGAGAAGTTAGGGAGTTGGGTTACAAAACTGGACAAACCATTGCTTGAGTATGGTGGTGTAGTATGGGACTCACATTATGGGCATCAAATACAGGAGTTGGAGGGGGTGCAAAGGAGGGCTGCTTTATTGTCTGTGGAAATTACCGCAGAACACAATCAGTAACTGATATGATAAAGGAGCTGGGTTGGGAGTCATTGGAGGGTGAAGAGAGTGCTGGGAGTGTATAAAGGCGCGTTCCCACGATCTCTTGTAACGAAGGCGAGACGGGACGGGACCTCATTAGCCGAAGTGTAGGGACGACCGCGGGCCGCAGGTTAGCCCTAGCTTACCTCGCCGCCACCTCCGCACCACGTTGCGTAGTGTCGTTTGGCACAGAGCACTTTACATCAATAGAAGGGGAGCGCACCGCTGCTGCAAACCAATGGCAACAGCGCACCACTACACACGCCTGTGATGTTTACCGACACAGAGTGGGTAGCTACGTCTCGTCTCCGCTAGCAGAGGAGGCCCTATTCCCATGGCGTTTTGTTGAGTAGAGGCTATTTGTCCCGTCCCATCCCGCCTCTGTTACAAGAGATCGTGGGAACGCGCCTTAAGGCGTATATTGGCGATGAGGCCTGGATGGATATTGGTAGAAGAGAAGAGATGACCATGACCACAAGCTGACACTCGATTTCAGGCAGAAGGGAGGGGGAAAATTTGGTTCTGACTATAAGGGAGTTAGGTATTGAACCAAATAAAATATTTTTTATTTTTTTATTTGTGGTTTTGCATCTTGGCAACGTCATTAGCGTCGGGAAGTGACTGGGGGACAAAAAACGGGATGGTTTATTTTTTTATTTTTTGCTTATGGCTTATGCCTTGTTGACGTCTGGGTCACTATAGGCGGGAAAGGACAGAGGACATGGTCTTTTGAAGGAAGTATCCCGGCATTTGCCTGGAGTGATTTGGGGAAACCAAAATCTGGATAGCTGATGGGAAACGGGATGGAATTCGACTATGGTCTTTTAAGGAACCTTCGCGGCATTTGCCTGGAGTGATTTCGAGAAATCAAAGAAAAAAGAGAGAATTTGGAGGATGGAAAGTTGCTGGGAAAAGAGCCATTAAAGCTTATGCTCAATCGCAATTAATCAATAACTCATTATCTAGGTTAACCTGCAAGTTCTAGAAACAAATCTAGCTGCCTCCATTTGTAGCGCTATTACCTCGGCGTGATAAACTCTGTCAATACTATGCAACCCGTATGTTTCCGGTAATATTTGAGGACTCGATAAGGCTAGATAACAATGAATCCCCTCAACCACAGCCAACCTAGTAGACGAAAATATAAATACACAATTTTAACAGGATTCTCAATAACTACTGTATGACCGAGAGTGGTGGGTGAGCGGTAACGCTCTGGCCTCGCATTCAGGAGGACGCGGGTTCGAATCCCCGATAAGGATTGCATTTTTTTTTTTTACTTCTGGCTTACCCCTCGTCAACATCGAGGTCATTAGAGGCGGGAAAGGACTGGATAAGAAACAGGAAGGAATTCGGCATGGTCGTTTTAAAGAAAGCATCCCGGCATTCGCCTGGAGTAATTCAGGGAAACCACGAAATATAGAGAGAATTTAAAGAATGCAGAAGTGTAAGGAAATTAGCCAGCGGAGCATTTGTTCAATCGCATTTAATCAGTAAATAAATTAATTGTCTACGTCCATGATTTGTTAAACTGCAAGTTCTAGAAACAAATCTAGATGCACTACGTATATTTCTGGTTATATTTGAGGGCTAGATAAGAATGAATCCCCAACGACAGCCAACCTACTAGTCGAAAATATATAAATACAATTTTAACAGGTTTATCAATAATTACTATATGACCGACTGGGGACAAGAATCTGGAAGGAATTCGGCCATGGCCTTTTGATGGAAGCATACCGGCATTTGCCTGGACTGATTTGGGGAAACCATGGAAAACCCAAATCTGGATGCCTGGAAGGGATTCGAACCGACGTCCTTCCGAATGTGAGGACAGAGCGTTAAGGATTGGAATCCCGCAGTGTTTTCAATCAGGCATTCGCGGATTGCGGGACTGGTCAATCCTGTCGGATCCAGCAGAGTTTTATGAAGTGTTATCAAATCTTTATATATAA
>JARYHS010006518.1:6253124-6319192 GCA_031002005.1 Vandiemenella viatica
GCAGCTAATCTCTACACATCTAATTTCGCACTACACATTATTAGTTTACAAAAAAAAAAAAGAGGTGATTTATGCCGATACTTGACTGCCTAACCTAGGGTGAAAAAAATCCCCATCTCTTGTGCCTGAAATCGAGTGTCAGCTTGTGGTCATGGTCATCTCTTCCCTTCTACCAATATCCATCCAGGCCTCATCGCCAATATACGCCTTATACACTCCCAGCACTCCTTCACCCTCCAATGACTCCCAACCCAGCTCCTTTATCATATCAGTTACTGATTGTGTTCTGCGGTAATTTCTACTGCCTTATGCCTGAAATCGAGTGCCAGCTTGTGGTCATGGTCATCTCTTCCCTTCTACCAATATCCATCCAGGCCTCATCGCCAATATACGCCTTATACACTCCCAGCACTCTCTTCACCCTCCAATGACTCCCAACCCAGCTCCTTTATCATATCAGTTACTGATTGTGTTCTGCGGTAATTTCCAGTGACAAATCTGGCAGCCCTTTTTTGCACCTTCTCCAACTCCTGTATTTGATACTCAAAATGTGGGTCCCATACTACACCGCCATACTCAAGCAATGGTCTGACCAAACTTTCAAAACCCAATTCCCTCACTTCTCTCGTACATCCCCTCATCACTGTCTCCAGCAAATGAAAGATTCTGTAACCCTTTCCCACTACCTGTCCAATGTGTCCTGTCTAGTGTTGCAAATTAAAAAAAAAATCAGATTTGTGAAAAAAAAACTTCAAAAAACCTAGTACCCTTGTTTTTTTCCTAAATTTGTTTGTTTGGTAATTTTTTTTTAAAAAAAACCAGTATATTTGATTAAATTATAGTTTTATTTCCGGAACTTACACTTTACATGTGTGTTTTAAATCTTACTGAATCATATAATGTCTTACATAATGATTCATAAATGTATCTATATAGGTAACATAATTTTATTCATCCTCTATGTCAGTACCACATTCACTAGTATCAGCACTACCAACACTAGTTCGATCGGTGTCGGAATTTTCTGTTTCTTCTTCTGTCTCCTCTAGATCCATAACTTCAGAAATAGTTACATTTTCTTTTACTGGTTGTTCTTGTATTGTACGCAAAAGCTTTTGAGATTGCAATTTTAAATTGTAAGCAAAGTACACACTGTGCATAAAGACTGCGCCGATAGTTCTGTATTAGGGTCTTTTAAGTTTGAATTTAAATCTATTTTCATACAAAATAGGAGCTTTATTTGTTTTCAATCGTTGGTTTATGCCAACGGTTGCACGGAAATGATTCATAATTACTGACAATTTAATGATTCAGTATCACTATACGCTGAGAGTTTAAGAAGTATATGAATATAAGAAAAGCATAATAACTAATAAAAAGAGGTAAAAAACCGTAGATAAATTTAAAATTCCTATTTTTTTTAAAAGATCTGTAGGTCTATAAATAAATTTGTAGGGCTGGCAGCACTAGTTCAAATAGCGAGTATCAATCCAGACAACGGGGATTCCTTCTCATGCAACCTAGCCTCTTCGGGAAGACCCTGTTTGTAAAAGAAAACTTCAGAGAATGTTGCCAATATTTTTGTAATTTTTTTTTTACTGAACCAGAAAAATATAGTAAATTTAAAAAATTAAGATAAGTACTTAGTATAAAATCTAAAACAGTCATATTAAACGAAAATGCCTTAAAAATTTGAAATTTAGTAGTTATGAAATAAAACGTGTCCCAGAAAAAAAAGTTTTTTTTTTCACAGTTTTTTTTCATGTTTTTTTTTTCAAGTGAGAAAAAAAGCCGTTTTTTTGCAACACTAGTCTTTCCCATATGAGTTTCTTATCAAATATTAATTCAAGATATTTACATTTCAAGTATTCAGCAAGCGATTCTTTCCCCACCTTATAATCATAATAAACCTTTTGTTTTTTATCTTTGTATCTAATAAGCTGACTCTTCTTTGCATTTATCTTCGTCCCATGTTTACCAACCAAACTAGATATCCTGTCCAGATCACCCTTCAACTGTTTACAGTCCTCTATCGGTTTGATTCCTTTATACAGCATTATGTCATCTGCAAACAATCTAATTTCTGACTGAAATTTAAGTGAAGTGTCGCTAATTAGAATAATTAACAGCAACATGGTCCCCCAATACAAGACAATGCGTCTGTACCTCCTCCTTCAAAGATACAGCACTTCCTGCGAAGACGTAGTTAATCAGCAATAATTAATTAAACAGAAGCCTTACAGGGTGCCTAGCGCCTCGATAATTAATTAGACGTACGGATCACAGACGGTATTAATTAAACACGAAAATCTGATATAGTGATGATTACCAAATACTCGTGAAATTACGTACTTTGCAACCTGATCGAAACTTGTAAGACTGTAATGCTACTTATCGAACATAGGTAGCGTATGATATTCATTCTCTTCTAAAAACTTAAAAAAAGGAAGATTATTCTATAGAACATAGGTAGTGTATCAAATTTATTATCTTCTAAAAACTTTTTTAAAAAAGTAAGATTATTCTATAGAACATAGAGAGTGTATCAAATTGATTCTCTTCTAAAAACTTAAAAAAAAATAAAAGGAAGATTACTGTATAAAATTTTTAAAATTCAATAGCAAGTGCTTTTTGTAACGAGTTAATTATTGGCTTTGCTAATGATGTGTTTTTTATTACACTTTTTTTTTGGTCATCAGTCTTTCGACTGGTTTGATGCAATCCTCCATCCCTTCCTATCCTGTGCTAACCTTTTCATCTCTACATACCCCTTACAACCCACATCCTCAATTATTTGCTTCATATATTCTAATCTCTGTCTACCTCTGCAGTTCTTACCTTCAACTGCTCCCTCCACTAACAAATTAACCAATCCAGCACGTCTCAAAATATGACCTACCAGCCTGTCTCTTCTTTCTGTAAGCTTCTTCCACAAACTTCTTTCCTCGCCCATCATTTCCAAAACTCGTTCATTTCGTACTTTGCGTGTCCACTTAATTTTCAGCATTCTTCTGTAGCACCACATTTCAAATGCTTCAAGTTTCTTTCTTTCCGGTATTCCTAAAGTCCATGTTTCGCTACCGTAAAGTGCTGTGCTCCACACATAGAGTTTTAAAAAGTTCTTTCTAATTCCTGGATCAATTTTTGAAACAAAAAAATTTATCTTTTCCATGAAGGCTCTTTTTGCTAGTGCTATTCTGCTTTTAACATCATTCCTGCTTCGGCCATCGGTTGTAATTTTACTTACAAAGTAAAAGAATTCACTTACTTCTCGTATTGCATCCGATCCTATTTTTATATTTAATCTACTATCATTGGTATAATTTCTGCTACATTTCATCACTTTTGTCTTGCTTTCCTTTATATTCAGTCCAAAATCTTCCTTCAGTATTTTGTTCATGCCATTCAGTAACTTCTCAATATCCTCAGCCCTTTCTGCTAACACGACAAAATCATCAGCAAATCGTAGCATACTGATTTTTTCTCGCTGAACACATGGATATTTTTCTGTTACTTTCTTTATTGTTTCTTCTACATACAAGTTGAATATGAAAGGGGGTAAACTACAGCCTTGTCTCACACCCTTTTTAACTGATGCATGTCTCTCATGATTGTCTACTTTTATTATAGCCATACCGAGGTGGTGGTGTAACGGTTAGCGTTATGGCCTCGCATTCGGGAGTACAGCGGTTTGAATCCACGTCCGGGCATCCAGATTTGGGTTTTCCATGGTTTCCCCAAATGACTCCTGGCGAATGCCGGGTAGCTTCCTTCAAAAAGCCATGCCCGAATTCCTTCCCATTCCTTGCCCCCCATCCTTTCCCGTGTCTAAAGACCTCGCTGTTAAGAGACGTTAAGCAGTAAAAAATAAATAAAAAAAATATTTGTTTCATATTTAGTAGAAAATCGTCTTTCATTATATTGTTTATGTCATTCAGTAACTTCTCAATATCCTGTTAACAAGACAATGTTATCAGCAAATCGTAGCATACTGATTTTTTCTCCCTGAACACTTATGCCACTTTCAAGTCTTTCTCTCACTTCCTTTATTGTATCCTCTACATATAACTTGAATATTAATGGGATAGACTACAACCTTGTGTGACATCCTTTTAACTCATGCATATCTCTTATGGTTCACTAGTTCTATTATAGCCACTAGATTCTTCGATCTCGATATTTTAGAACTGTTTCATTTAAAATTTTGAACATCTTGTCCCACATAACGTTATCAAAAGCTTTTTCTAAACCAACAAACTTCATGAAAGTATTTTTGTTTTTCTTGATCCGCCTTTCAAGTATTAATCTGAACTTTTCTCATACCCCTGTTTTCTCCTAAACCCAAACTGACCTTCATCTGCTATTTCTTCAACCATTTTTTTATCATCCTGTATATTATTCTTGTCAGTAACTTTTAACCGTGTGACGTTAACCAATTTTCACATTTGGCGGCATGTTATTTTATTTGGAAGTGTGAAGAAGATATTTTTATTAAAATCAGTTTTAATTTCTCTGTTTCATAACTCGGCGACCAAACATAGGAAGACTACACCGGGAAAATCCGCATCGAAACGGGTTTATCTCTGGGCTGCCTCCGAAGAGTAACGATATCGCCTCAGCACACCACCTGTTCTTATGCTAATTATCTCGAGTTTGCAATGAAGCGTCGCAGCACAACTATTGGCGAGTCGACAATTGGAATCAATTTATTAACAACTTCTTAGAAACCTCAGTGCCCAGACTTCCGCGGTCATTGTCGATGTTATCTTGGTTGTCAGGGTTGAACCGTGTCATTTTATTGAAACATAACGTTTCGGCCCTCATTTTGTGGCCTTCTTCAGAGGACTGAATGAAGTGATTACAAATTATCGAAACCTAACGTTTCGGCCATCGTTTTGTGGCCTTCTTCAGAGGACTGAATGAAGTGATTTCAAATTATCGAAACCTAACGTTTCGGCCATCGTTTTGTGGCCTTCTTCAGAGGACTGAGTGAAGTGATGAGATGCACCATAAAAGTCCTCTGAAGAAGGCCACAAAATGATGGCTGAAACGTTACGATTCGATAACTTGATGCGGTTCAACCCGGATAGCCAAGATAACTTCTTAAAAACTTGTCCGCCGAACAACTCAGTCTCCAAAGATTATTTAGCGAACTAGAGAGTTATTTAAAATCGAAAAGGTAGCGGATTTATTGAGTTATATGCGTAATTTTCGCATAGTTATAATAGCGTGTCAGTATTGCCTGTATGGTGTCTTGATCTTGAATTTTGTGTTTGTTATTCCCGGTAATTAATACAATTTTTTTTAACTTCTGGCTTTACGCCCCGTCGACATCGAGGTCATTAGAGGCGGGTTGGGATAGGAGATAAGGAACGGGAAGGAATTCAGCCATGGCCTTTGTGAAGGAAGCATCCCGGCATTCACCTGGACTGATTTTGGGAAACCTGTGGAAAACCCAAATCTGGATGCCCGGGCGGGGATTCGAACCCGCGTCTTCCCAAATGCGCGGCCAGAACGTTAACCGTTCACCCACCACGCTCGGTATGATACAAACCATCAGGAGAGTGACAGAACTGTACCAAAGAATTGTGAGCTATGTGAAAATGGGGAAGGAAGAACAGATTGGCTGGAACAAAGGAATGGACTAAAACAAGGAAGTGCCCTATCACCACTACTGTTCATTGTAATCATGGATGAAATAATGCAGAAGGTGGCAGCGAGGATGGGAGAGGAAAACATGAAGGTGATGGCTTTTGCGGATGATCTGATGATCTGGGGAGGTGATGAAGAGGAAGTGCAGCGGCTGTTGGATGTATGGACACACAGTGTGGAGGAATATGGCCTGAAATGTGAGTACATGGTAACAACCAGGAAGAAGAATAGGATAACCCAGGGAATTGTGATGGCAGGGGAACAACTAGAGAAGGTAAACTTGGGGAGTGTATTAGAGGAATGTGGAGGAAATGATGGCGAGATAAGTGAAAGAGGAAGACAAGCAGAGGTGTTCCTAAGGAGCATTAGACGCCTGATATGGAATAAAGAGGTGCCACAGAGAAGCAAGAGAGTAATCTATCACACATACTATGTGCCTATCTTGACTTATGCTGCTGAAACATGGACAGTGAAAAAGCGGGACATCAGCAGAGTACAAGCAAGCGAAATGAAGTTTTTGAGACATAGAATGGGAGTTATTACTAAAATGGACAGAATAAGGAATGAAGTGATTAGATGAACCATAACAGAGGAACCCCTGCAGGAAAGGGTAGAGAGGACCAGACTGAGATGGTATGGACATATAAAGAGAATGGGGGCTCAGAGAATCCCAAGAAAAATCCACGAAGTTAATATGCATGGTAAACGACCCAGAGGAAGACCAAGAGATGGATGGATGAAAGGAGTGGAGGAGAGAGGAGAGGACTGGAACAAAGTGGAGACAGAGAGGTGGTGGGAGGAAAGATGGAAATGGAGAGGCTAAGCAGACCCGGCCAGAGGCTGGAAACTGTTGAGGATGATGATGATGATGGTATTTGAACCAAAATATTGCTTTTACTTTAATTAAATTATATCGGTGACTGGTAACCCCTGAAACTGCAACTACCAAAGCGCTGTTGTGTGCGGCGGGTTGCGTCATGCATGCGCTGCGGCGGGGTCAACTGTGTTCCGGCCGACCGTGGAAACTCTTCAAATTTAAATTATAAGCAAACAATGAGTTTTAACATGAACTGAGTATGCTTTGTGAGAACTAGGTAAAAAATCCTGTTCCCTGTTACATCACACACCTCTGAAGGTTATGCAATAGTCGCTATTTTGACAACAAAAGTACGATATACGATCGATAATAGACCGAATAATGTCCCGCTAATAATCTAATTCATATTAATCTGTATTCTGCCTTACCTTTTTAATACTTAGACATCGATATTTAAATTCAACTGAAATGTGTCATACACTGAAGAACCAAAGAAACTGGTACACCTGCCTAATATCGTGTAGGGCCCCCGCGAGCACGCAGAAGTGCCGCAACAAGACGTGGCATGGACTCGACTAATGTCTGAAGAGCCAAAGAAACTGGTACACCTGCCTAATATAGTGTAGGGCCCCTGCGAGCACGCAGAAGTGCCGCAACACGACGTGGCATGGACTCGACTAATGTCGGAAGAGCCAAAGAAACTGGTACACCTGCCTAATATCGTGTAGGGCCCCCGCGAGCACGCAGAAGTGCCCCAACACGACGTGGCATGGACTCGACTAATGTCTGAAGAGCCAAAGAAACTGGTACACCTGCCTAATATCGTGTAGGGCCCCCGCGAGCACGCAGAAGTGCCGCAACACGACGTGGCATGAACTCGACTAAAGTCTGAAGAGCCAAAGAAACTGGTACACAAGTCTAATATCGTATAGGGCCCTCGCGAGCACGCAGAAGTGCCGCAACACGACGTGGCATGGACTCGACTAAAGTCTGAAGAGCCAAAGAAACTGGTACACGTTCCTAATATCGTGTAGGGCCCCCGCGAGCACGCAGAAGTGCCGCAACGCGACGTGGCATGGACTCGACTAATGTCTGAAGAGCCAAAGAAACTGCTACACCTGCCTAACATCGTGTAGGGCCCCCGCGAGCACGCAGAAGTGCCGCAACACGATGTGGCATGGACTCGACTAAAGTCTGAAGAGCCAAAGAAACTGGTGCACCTGCCTAATATCGTGTAGGGCCCCCGCGAGCACGCAGAAGTGCCGCAACACGACGTGGCATGGACTCGACTAATGTCGGAAGACCCAAAGAAACTGGTGCACCTGCCTAATATCGTGTAGGGCCCCCGCGAGCACGCAGAAGTGCCGCAACACGACGTGGCATGGACTCGACTAATGTCTGAAGAGCCAAAGAAACTGGTGCACCTGCCTAATATCGTGTAGGACACCCGCGCGCAGGCAGAAGTGCCGCAACACGACGTGGCATGGACTCGACTAATGTCTGAAGAGCCAAAGAAACTGGTGCACCTGCCTAATATCGTGTAGGGCCCCCGCGAGCAGGCAGAAGTGCCGCAACACGACGTGGCATGGACTCGACTAATGTCTGAAGAGCCAAAGAAACTGGTGCACCTGCCTAATATCGTGTAGGGCCCCCGCGAGCAGGCAGAAGTGCCGCAACACGACGTGGCATGGACTCGACTAATGTCTGAAGAGCCTAAGAAACTGGTGCACCTGCCTAATATCGTGTAGGGCCCCCGCGAGCAGGCAGAAGTGCCGCAACACGACGTGGCATGGACTCGACTAATGTCTGAAGAGCCAAAGAAACTGGTACCCCTGCCTAATATCGTGTAGGGCCCCCGCGAGCACGCAGAAGTGCCGCAACACGACGTGGCATGGACTCGACTAATGTCTGAAGTAGTGCTGGGGGGAATTGACACCATGCATCCTGCAGGGCTGTAAGAGTACGAGGGGGTGGAGATCTCTTCTGAACGGCACGTTACAAGGCATCCCAGATATGCTCAATAATGTTCATGTCTGGGGAGTTTGGTGGTCAGCGGAGGTGTTTAAACTCAGAATAGTGATCCTGGAGCCACTCTGTAGCAATTCTGGACGTATGGGGTGTCGCATTGTCCTGCTGGAATTGCCCAAGTCCGTCGGAATGCGCAATGGACATGAATGGATGCAGTTGATCAGTCAGGATGAATTTTTTAATATTTTATCCCCTGAAACGTAATTTTTTTTAAGAAATCTAAAATCCATACATTTTGAAAGTCTTTGCGCTGCCTTCTTGCACTTGAAAACAATGAAGATTATTTGAAGATAATGTTTGGTTCAGCATAACAATGCCTCATTTCCATAACAAATTTTGTAATATAATCGTATTAAGATCAGAAAGAACTAAAGTAATTGAGGATTACAAATTTCTAAGTTAAAGAATTCACAAGTTATGAGTGAAAACATAAAGGTTCGGTTTTTCACTAAGCGTCTGATTTTTTCAACAAAAATGAAGGAAATTTCGCTCACAATTACTGAAGAACTCCTTTTCTCATGACAAAGATGATTGTTTAGAAAGAGGAACGCAAACAATCAGAGATAATGCTTAATACATATTGGCCACTCTTAAAGTCAAAGATGTTACATATATCGAATGCCATATGTTTGATTGTTTCAATGAAATTGAAGGAAATTTCAGTTATTAATATTAAGCAGCTCCTTTTGTCTTGCAATTTTTACTCCTGATGGTCCTTTAACAGGAAAAATATAACGAAGGAAAGCAATCAGAGATAATGCTTAATTCCTCCATGGTCTAGTCCATGGAGGAAGGAATAATATGGAGACGACGCAAGAGACCTTTACCACGCATGGGAGTGAAGCAGGCCGGCGGAGGAGTGGGGGGGGGCATGGCCGGAGTGGTGGGGGCTTGACCGCTTCCCAACAAACACGGGGAATATGTACAAACACCTCAAGGGGACTCTAGGATAAACGTGACGCCGCAATCTGGTGATGGATTATTATGTAACTCGATTAGACAAATAAAAAATGAATAAAATTTTTTGATATCCTGCTTAGTTTTCGAGATAGTCTGTCTCAAATGTGAAATGGTTTTGGTTGAAATTCAGAAGAAAAAATTATTCAAAGTCAAATTTTATGATGAATTTTTATTTAAAAAGACGAGACAAATAAAAAATAAAGAGTAAAATTTTTTCGATATTTCACCTAGTTCTCGAGATATACTGTCTCAAAAGTGAGGTGACTTGAGTTGAAATGCAGAAGAAAAATTTCGCAAAAGTCAAATTTAATGATGGATTCTTATGTAACACGACGAAAAAAAATCTATAATAGAAAATAAAATTTTTCGATATCTTGCTTAGTTTTCGGGGTATACTGTTTCCAAATTGAGGAGATTGGGTTGGAACGCGGCCTGGACCAAAAATTAATTCTGCCAATGCCACAATGAATTACATGGTTGACATGCAGAATGGATATTTCAGTTTTATTACTACCACTTGTGGTTAGTCTGAAATGTGTCCTAGACCAGAAAAAAAGTAAGAGGACCCACTCTAGGGATGAGCAACCCAGACATTTTGTAGGCTGGTACCAGAAATAAAATGTTTATTCAGTCACCTTAATGAACATTCTCTTGATCAAGATGTGTTGTCTAATTTCACAGCCCTACTTATTAGGACAATTGTAAAAAAATTATCTCTCAGTTAGATTTAGATACGGGGGAGGGGGGGGGGGGGAGAATGTTGTACAAAAAAAAAGAGACTAAATTAGAAACACATTCCCCAAATTGATTTTGTTCAAAGGCCAATAACTTCTTTATTTATGAAGCCCATTTTTATTTCTGCATGAACCTGTTTCGACATAAATAGATGAGAAAGATTTCAAAATCGGTAAAAATAGGTATAGACGTATTTACAAACAGAAACAAGTCTTATATGAAGCTTGAAAAATAACCTAAGTCAATGGCCTGAAATAGCTATTTAAAAAATTAATAAAACTCACAGCTTCTCACATAACAGTTAATTTCATCATCCATTGTCAGTATAATCAGCAACGTGACGAAAGAAATCGTAATAGTAAATTCACTGAATCGCGAAGTAAAACGCCCCTTTAAATCTCATTTTAAACACTCGTTAAAAAATAATGCTAGTCTATTATGTGCAAAATAGCAAGTTTGCTGATTTTCTACACTACACCAAGAAAAATTTGAGAACAAAGTTATCCCATTGAGAGCTATGACTAAATATTTATAGACGTGCTGCAAAGTTTGCGGTGTCTACCGCTCACTTCAACAACGATAATTACAATTCAACTTACTTATGAAATGATATTCCAGGTTCTTTCCTGTCTGGCCTATTTGTGCAACCGTACGCAACACAAGCTGGCATTTTTAAACACTTATACACAATACTAAATGAAATAATCACTGCATCTACCACAATGTGAACACCTTAATTGTTGGTAAGCGCCATATGGTCGCTGCCGGTGCTGCCACCATGCGGGAGAGTTTAGTGCTTGCTTCACCGATTTAACGTCACTTCTCCTCCATATAATTCCTTCCTCCATGGTCTAGTCATGGAGGAAGGAAATATATGGAGGAGAAATGACGTTAAATCTGTGACGCCGCCTCTAAACTCTCGGCTGATACTGCGCATGCGCGGTGGTGGCAGCGGCCATATTGCGAATCCATACAAATGCAAAGTTCACATTGTGTTTGATGCTGTGATTATTTCATTTTCTTATCTAAGTATTTTATAATGCCATCTAGGAATCTTGATGAAGCAAACGATGTTGCTACCCCAAATGCAGTTTGCGATTCAAATACGCATGTGTGGATGTGTCTACATAGTTTGATTCTGTAGCGGCAATTTAGTGGAGGTTGTGGTTAGGTCTAAATGCAGTCTGTACCAGAATGGTTTTGTTGTTGCATATATAAGGGACAAAGAATTTATCTATTATTGTTAGTAATTTCATGAGAACCATGTTAGTGACAAAAAGTGTATCGCGATGTAAACTACTTCCAGCTATTCCCAATTTAGCTTACGATGTATTGTAACATGATAACTATTTTTATGCTGGTCTAGGCTGCATTTCAACCTAACCACAAGTGGTAGTAATAAAACTGAAATATCCATTCTGCATGTCTACCATGTAATTAATCGTGGCTTTGGCAGAATTAATTTTTGGTTCAAGCCGCATATCAACCCAATCCCCTCAATTTGGAGACAGTATATCCCGAAAACTAAGCAAGATATCGAAAAAATTTATTCTTTATTTTAAATTTGTCTCGTCGTGTTACATAAGAATCGATCATCAAATTTGTCTTTTGCGAAATTTTTCTTCTGCATTTCAACTCAAGACATCTCACTTTTGATATAGTATATCTCGAGAACTAGGCGAGATATCGAAAAATTTTATTATTTATTTTTTATTTGTCTCGTCGTTTTAAATAAGAATTCATCATCAAATTTGACTTTGACCAACTTTTTCTTCTGAATTTCAACCAAAAACATCTCACATTTGAGACAGAATATCTCGGAAACTAGGCAGGATATCAAAAAATTTTATTCTTCATTTTTTATTTGTCTCATCGAGTTACATAATAATCCAACACCAGATTGTGGCGTCACGTTTATGTTAGAGTCCCCTTGAGGTTTTTGTACATATACCCCGTGTCTGTATGGATGCGGCCTAGCCCCCCACTCCTCCTCCGCCCGGCGTCACTTCAATGCGTGGTGAAGGTCGCTTGCATCGTCTCCATATATTTCCTTCCTCCATGGTTCTAGTCATGATATAAGTCAAAGATGTTACCAACGCAGACTTCCAGATCTTTGATGTTTCAAAGAAAAAGAAAGAAATTTCATTTAAATTAACGAAAAAATGAAATCAGAGGTAATGTCTAGACCATATTGTTCTCCTTGTAAAGTCAAAATGTTACACACTCTGAGTTTCGTATCTTTGACTGTTTCAACGAAAATAAAGGAAATCTGATTTATTAATATTAACGAACTCCTTTTGTCTCATAATTTTTATAATAATGATCTGTTAAAAAAAGAAAGAAATCAGATCAGTGATATATTTTATTCTACATTATTCACGATGTACAGAAAAAACGTAACGTAGTAATAGTTCCAACGAAAATAAAGGAAATATGATTTATTACATTAAAGAACTCCATTTGTCTCATCATGATTTTGCCCGAGATGATGCCTAATCCGTACTGGTCACGATATAACAAAAAAGATGTTACGAATTTCATATCTTTGATTGTTTCAACGAAAGCGAAAGAAATATCATTTAATAATATTAACGATCTCCTTTCGACCCATTGCTTTTACTCATGAAGACACGTTAAAAAAAGAAAGAGGAAGAATACCAATCACAAGCTTAATCCATACTGGTCACGATTTAAGGCAAAGATGTTACATACTACGAGTTCCATATCTTTGATAGTTTAAAAAAAAAGGAAATTTCATTTTAGTAATGTTAAAAAAACACAATTTTTATCATAATTTTTCTCGTTACGATCATTTAAAAAGAAAAAAAGAAAGGCAGACATAATGACCAATAGTGTTGACGATGAAAGGCAAAGATGTTTCGTACTGCGAATACGCTGCTTGTAAACTAACTTAAATGAAAAATAATTTTTTTTTTTCACTGCGTAAGTGTTCCATATCATTGATTGTTTCAACAAAAAAGAGAATTTCATTTTAATAATTTCATAATTTTAGCTCATTACGATTTTTTAAAGAGGAAAAATTAAAGGCAGAGATAATGCTTAATTAATGCTGTTGACGATGAAGGGCATAGATGTTTCGTACTGCTAATACGCTACTAGTAAACTAATATAAAAAAAAAAAAATGTTTCCTTTTCTGCTTAAGTGTTCCATATCTTTGAGTGTTTCAACAAAAAAAAAAAAAAAAATTCGTTTTAATAATTTCATACTTTTTGCTCATTTTCGATCCTTTAAAAAGAAAAAATGTAAGGCAGAGATAATGTTTAATCAATACTGTTCACAACTAAAGGCAAAGATGTTTCATACTGCAAATACTCTGATTGTAAACTAAATTAAATAAAATGTTTATTTCCCTGCGTAAGTGTTCCATATTTTTTTTGTTTCATCAAAAAAAGTAAATTTCGATTTAATAATTTCATAATTTTTCGTTATTTCGATCCTTTAATAGGAAAAAAAGGAAGGCAGAGATAATGTTTAATCAATACTGTTGACGATGAAAAGCAAAGATGTTTCGTCCTGCGAATACGCTGCTAGTAAACTAATTTAAATGGAAAATAAAATGTTTTTTCCCCTGCGTAAGTGATCCATATCTTTTATAGTTTCAACAAAAAGGAGAATCTCACTTTAATTACTTCACATGTTTTGGTCTTTACGATTTTTTAAAGGGGAAAAATGAAAACCAGAGATAATGTTTAATCCAAACTGTTGACGATGAAAGGCAAAGATGTTTCGTACTCCGAATACGCTCCTAGTAAACTAATTGAAATTGAAAATAAACTTTTTTTCCTGTGTAAGTGTTCCGTATTTTTTGTTTCAACAAAAAGGGAATTTCATTTTAATAATTTAACACATTTTGCTCATTACGATCCTTTAAAACGATAAAAAAAAGGCATAGATAATGTTTAATCCATATCGTTGACGATGAAATGAAAAGTTTTTCTTAATGCGAATACGCTACTAGTAAACTAATTTAAATGGAAAATAAAATGTTTTTTCCTTGCATAAGTGTTCTATATTTTTTGTTTCAAAAAAGAAAAAAAAGAAGGAAATTTCGATTTAATAATTCAATAATTTTTCCTCATTTCGATCCTTTAATAGGAAAAAAAGGAAGGCAAAGATAATGTTTAATCCATACTGTTGACGATGAAAGTCATAGATGTTTCGTACTGCGAATACTAATTTAAATGGAAAAAAAGTGTTTCTTTTTCTGCGTAAGTGTTGCATATCTTTGATTGTTTCGACTTAAAATTGAATTTCTTTTTAATAATTTCATAATTATTACTAATTACGATTCTTGAAGAAAATTGAAAGGCTGAGATAATGTTTAATCAGCACTGTTGACGATGAAAGCCAAAGATGTTTTGTACTGCGAATATACTGCCAGTAAACTATTTTAATTGAAAGAAAAAAAATGTTCTTTTCCTGTGTAAGTGTTCTATATCTTTGATTGTTTCAATAAAAAAAAAAGTAAATTTCGTAGTTTATGCTCATTTCAACCCTTTAAAAGGGTAAAAAGGAAGGCAAAGATAATGTTTAATCCATGCTGTTGACGATGAAAGTCATAGATGTTTCGTACTGCGAATACTAATTTAAATGGAAAAAAAAATGTTTCTTTTCCTGCGTAAGTGTTCATATCTTTGATTGTTTCGACTTAAAATGGAATTTTTTTTAATAATTTCATAATTTTTGCAAATTACGATTCTTGAAAAATTGAAAGTCAGAGATGATGTTTAATCCATACTGTTGACGATGAAAGGTAAAGATGTTTGGTACTGCGAGTACGTTGCTAGCAAACTAATTTAAATGGAAAATAAAATGTTTTTCCCCTTGTATAAGTGTTCCGTGAACGTCGCAGTAATCGTCAGCACGCTGATTGTGTTTTTGCGCTCCTCCTCTACATTCCCGGCGCGGGACTCCGAGATTGGAAACAAATGAGCGACGGGGTGCGCGGCGCTGCCCCCTCCCTCGCGCCCGCCCCCACCACCCCGCCCGCGCCGCGCCATTGGCTTACAAGAGTCGCGTCCTCGTCTCCGCGACGCAGTGTAGCTCTGGTCCGCGCGCTAGCAACATCTCTGGTTCCAGACCACAGACAGACGCGAGTCCGCAACAGCGGACGATTTTCCCCACATTTTCCACACTAACACCTCGACCTCGGTGTCAGTATATCGATAGCAGAGGTCGACCATGACGAACAGCATGAAGCAAACGGTGATCAAGTGAGTATCGATTAATTATCCAATTAATATGGTGGCTGGAATTGGCTCCTAACAATACGATTCAGCGAAATCGTAAATAAAACCATCTCGTATAAAAAATTTGACGTTTGTTTTTTTAGAAAATTAATACAAATTGAAGAAATATATTCAAGCACTCAAAACGAATAATTGGGAAAATAGTCATACAAATCCAATCTGTTATTTCGAGGTTTGTTTAAAGTTTTTCGATTATTTTATGGCTTTTTCGTCGACATTGTGGCGGGGAAGGACTGGGAGTCGGTAACGGGAAGAAATTCGGGCACGGTCTTTTGAAGGAACCATCCTGGCATTTCTTAGGAGTGATTTCGGGAAATGCAAATCTGGATGCCCGGTCTGGGATTCGAACCCGCGTCCTCCCGAATGCGAGGCCAGAGCGATAACCACTCACCCACCACGCTCGGTATAGTTTTTCGAATCCCTTTCAAGTACCGTAAGTTTTTTCCTGTATGTGTTACATATAGAGAATCGCTATACGGAACTGTGTATGAAAATTAAAGTTTACATCCAAATATATCAGTATACTTTTTTGCATGTCGGTAACCTAAATTGTTTTTTACTTACGAATTTACGCCTCGTCGACGTCGTGGTCTTTAGAGATGGGAAAGGATTGGAGATTGGGAACGGGAAGGAATTCGGTCATGGCCTTTTGAATGAACCATCTTGTCATTCGCCTGGAGTGAGTTGGGGAAACACAAATCTGGATGCCTGGACGGGGATTCGAACCCGCGTCCTCACGAATGCAAAGCCAGAGCGTTAACCACTCACCCACCACCCTCGGTAAAGTTTTTCGAATCCCTTTCAATTTTCATAAGTCGCTTTCTGTATGTGATATATTTATAGTTAATCGCTATACGTAATCGTGTATAAAAAACGTAGATTATACCCAAATTTATTGAGATAAAATGTTTTCAACTCCCTTTTTTGTATCTAGGCAACAAAAATTGTTTTTGCCATATGAGTTTACGCTTCGTCGAGATCGTGGTCGTTAGAGACAGGAAAGTACTGGGTCCAAGGGGAAGTAAAGAATGTGGCCGTCGCCTTTTGAAGGAACCATCACGTCGTTCGGCTGGAGTGGCTTTAAGGAATCCATGGTGAACCGAAATCTGGTTTCCCGGATGGAGAAATTGAAAAATTGACACCCTATCCGAAGTGTGAAAGAGTATATTTATCAGTTCATAAATTATTTTTTCGAAGAAGCCCTCTTGTAAAATCACTGCATTTTGTCAAATGTTTCTCCATTGCAATCCTGACTGAAGTACGATTCCGAGTATGAAAAATTAGCTTGACTCAAATCTTTTTTACGTAAAAATTTTTTTTTACCTACTTAACGATCTCTTCCCCCGTCTTTTGCATCTACCTAATGAAGTCAAATTCTTTCGATCTTTGACCGGATTGTCAACTCGTTTAGATGGTTTCATTTGCGTCAATTCGTTATTTTTCTGAATTTGCCTCAGAACTATCGCATTGCATTCAGGATCAATATGGTAAACACATTCTGTAATATTATATCAAGCATACGATTCTGTTCAACCATGATATTGTGTGATTAATATTGAACTGCAACCCTTGGGTCTTTAGAAGTATTTATTCTTTTTCGTGATTATTAAATAATGCAGCGATTTACTTATTTACTTTTCAGATATTTCTACCTCGATCATTTAAATGCAATTTTTTTTTTTTTTTTTTTTTTTTTTTTTTTTTAGCACCATCATAGTACGACTAATGTGTAATACGAGCGTGGTAGGTGAGTGTGGTTAACGTTCTGGCTTCGCATTCGGGAGGACGGCGGTTCGAATCCCCGTCCGCGCATCCATATTTGGGTTTTCCATGGTTTCCCCAAATCACTCCAGGTGTATGCCGAGATGCTTCCTTCGAAAAGGGCATGGCCGACTTCCTTCCCGTTCCTTGTCCCCATTCCTGTCCCGACTCTAATGACCTCGACGTCGACGAGGCATAAATCCGGAAGTAAAAAACCAGAAACTAATGTGCCCAGTTCCTTTGTATCTCCCAGATCCAGTGCGCCTTAACATACTCGGCCACCGTGGCGGGTTCTAACACCGGGATTTCTGACAGTATTTCCTTCCTCTTGCCTCTCTTATTACGTCACTGAGACTGCGAGAGATCATTAACTTTTACCCCGTCGGTTACACACTCAATTAGCCCTGCAGTTTCGTCTAATAGTTTCTCTATTTCGTAACTGTCTCGTTGTGAAGGTGACATATGCAGAGTTCCGCTAATGAGGTGGGTGCATCATTAATCTACTGTACACTGCCGTTTATGTAATGGTGTCATTAAAATGCTCTCAGCAATTTATTTATCTTCCTTTTTTTGAGAGGGGAGTTGGTTTTTGTGTTTTTACACTACATACCACCAATTAGGTGCTTAACATCACTGTTTTTGTACCGGCGGTTTCAGTAACCGTTTCCAACCCCAAGGGCAACAGGGTGCCACGGTATGTTTTTCCACTACCTATTAATTAGGTACTTAATACACCTTTTTTGTACCGGCAACTTGTTTTGTTTCTGGGATCATTTCCAACCCCAGGGGCAAAAGGGTGCCACAGTATGTATCAATTAGGTGCTCAATACAATTTGTTGTACCAGTAAGTAGTTATGTTTTAGGGCCGTTTCCAACCCCAAGGGCAACAGGATGCAAAGGCATGTTTTACTACAAGATTACCATTTCTACCATCAGTACCTTACCGAAATATTCTTTCTCCATCACTGATTTTGGGCGGAAGGTTGCTTTTCGTGTTTTTCCACTATGTATCAATTAGGTGCTAAATACAATTCTTTGTACCAGCAACTTGTTTTGTTTCTGGGACCGTTTCGAACCCCAAGGGCAACAGGGTGCCGTGGTATGCTTTTCCACTACCTATCAATTAGGAGTTTAATACACTTGTTTTGTACTGGCAACTTGTGTTTCTGGGATCGTTTCCAACCCCAAGGGCAACAGGGAGCAAAAGTACGTTTTACGCCAAGATTACTATTTTTATCCTCAGTACCACACCGAAATATTCTTTCCCCATCACTGATTTTGGGAGGACGGTTAATTTTTGTGTTTCTCCACTATATATCAATTAGGTGCTTAATACAATTTTTTTTTTGTACCAGCAAGTTTTAGGGACCGTTTCCTACCCCAAGGGTAAAAGGGTGCTGTGGTATGCGTTTCCACTGCTATCAATTGACAGCTTAATACACCTGTTTTGTACCAGCAACTTGTTGTGTTTCTGGGACCGTTCCAACCCCAACGGCAACTGGGTGCAAACGTACGTTTTACCCCAAGATTACCATTTCTACCAGCAGTACCATATCGAAATATTGTTTCCCCATCACTGATTTTTGTTGGAGAATAAGTTTTTGTGTTTGTCCACTACGCATCAATTAGGTGCTTAATACAATTTTTTTGTACCAGCAAGTTTTAGGGACCGTTTCCAGCCCCAAGGGTAACAGGGTACTGTGGTATGCTTTTCCACTACCTATCAATTAGGAGTTTAATACACCTGTTTTGTACTGGCAACTTGTGTTTCTGGGATCGTTTCCAACCCCAAGGGCAACAGGGAGCAAAAGTACGTTTTACGCCAAGATTACCATTTCTACCATCAGTGCCATACCGAAATATCGTTTCGCCATCACTGATTTTTGTGTTTTTTCACTACATATTAATTAGGTGCTTAATACTTTTTTTTTTGTACCAGCAAGTTTTAGGGACCGTTTCCAACCCCAAGGGTAACAGTGTGCCATGATATGCTTTTTCAATATCTATCAATTAGGAGCTTAATACACCTGTTTCGTACCCGCAGCTTGTTGTGTTTCTGGGACCGTTTCCAACCGCTAGGGCAACAGGGTGTGAAAGTACGTTTTACCCCAAGATTACCATTTCTGCCATCAGCACGATACCGAACTATGCTTTCCTGATTAGTAATCTTCGCTTAAGGTTCCTAATCTCTGTAGTTTATTAACATTGATCCAAACTATTTTTTTTTTTCTAAAATATCTTAAGCCATCTTCTAGATGATGGATCGAACACAGTATTCTGGCAAATGATTTCATCGCAATTGTTTAACTAAATAGAATTGTTACTAAATTACGATCATAATCTTGATCTTGCAGTAACATCTTTGGCAGTTTTAGACCTTCAAAGAAGGTCGGGCGGTTGACATCAGCATTAAGGACACGAAAACACAATGATACGGAGCGGGATCCATACCTCCATATCTTTTATCGTCTATTGTTTAAGGCTTGTCGAGGTCGAGATCGTTAGGGGTCATCTATTAATTACGTCAGGTGTTTTTTCTTAAATTTGGACCTCCCTCCCCCTTGGGGGGATTTGGTAATATGAGATCTGTTGAACTCCCCCCCCTCCCCCAATAATGTGAGTTTGACCTCGTTTTTTTTTTTCATCTCTTCTATTTTCTAGAAATGCGACAATCTGAAATAAGAACTTGACTTGTGTTGTATTGGTTGTCCGGGTTGAGCCGCGCTAATTTATGAAATCCTAACGTTTCGTCCATCATTTTGTGGCCTTCTTCAGTCCTCTTAAGAGCTGCGATAAACGATGAGAGCGACGAAACTAGCGAAGCGAAGAAAAGTGAAACATTGGAGGCGTTTATACTGGAGCAGCGCAGGGCAACGCATAGTAGCAGAGCAGCGATAATCGCTGCGAGCATTTTCTTCGCTATTATCGAGGGTGGCTGCGACCGTTTGATCGGTGAAGTTTTTAGTAGGTCCCTTTTGTGGTACAGTAAATACAAATTTACCATAACAGAGTCGTACTAGACAAATTGTAGGATGAAATGACCACTAAATATAATAAACACATAATTATAAACGTTTTTAATTACTACGATTTCCGTAATTTAAACTGATTTCAATGTATGTACACTATAAACTGAAGATTAAGGTAAAAATAAAATATTAATACAGCCAAAGAGAAATGGTTCATAATTTACTGAAAAAATATTTTTCTACTAAAAATAATTTAAATTATAATATGTAGAGATTCGTATTCATTTATTTCGAATTGTAACAAAAGCAGATTTTATGTAAGATGCGGGTATTTTCTGCAGCTTGGTTTGGCCTTTTAATATTGGTGTCTAAGGATTTGAAGTGTTAGTTTCTTTGATGGACAATACCTTCTCTGTCAATAATAACATTATGTATCAAACAAATGGTCTTATTAATATTGTCAGCTACGACTCCAGAAGTTGCTATTGTTGTGGCTAAAATTCTACATTTAGAATAAATTATGCTAAAGGCACATTTGACGGTTTTTCATGTTCTTGATAACCTAGCATTGAAGTATCATCTGCCTGCATCCAAATATTGTCCATAAGGATCTAATAAATTATTTAAAAATCGATAAGCTTCGTCATCTGTAAATCACGAGGTTCAGTGATTTTAGGATTTGGCAGAGGGATTTGGAATATTCAGTCTTCCAAAGAGACATACAGAGCAGCAGATCTGTTTACCATAACCTCCAGCTTTAGTGTTTATAAATTTATAATCAGCATTGAGCAATCCTTGCAGAAAAGAAAAGTTCTCATTATTCTGGAACATGAAGCCAAACTAGGCAGGACAAGTAACTCTGGCGTTTTTCACCGTCGATAGCGCCCATGAAATTCGGAAAATTAGAAATATTGTAACAATTTTCAGCTATTTTTTTAAAAAAGAAATCCTGTCCATCTGGAATTGTCATATGAAGTAGTTGAAGTATTTTTCATAATTATTTCTCTTACAACTTCTAAAAATGCACCAACAGATTTCGGGGAAACCACGGATGGCTGAAATTTTGATGCCTAGACGGAGATCGAACCCGCGTCCTCCCGAATGCGGGGCCAGAACGTTAACCGCTCATCCACCACGCTCGTTGGACCACACAATATTATGAACCCTGTCACCCCTGGGAACGGCTTTATCACAGCTCGCAGGAGCGTTGTTCTATTAGTTCAGCTACAGACAGACAGCGAAAGTGGCGGTCGCTTTCTCTAGGGCGCACCGCCAAGGATGCTACGTTCACAAACACGGAAGTCAGTCGGCATTCCACAGTGCCAGCAAGTGATTCAGTTAATCACGTTCACAGAGTATCCTCATTCACACGCGAAAGGAAGCGGTAACACTCTGGCCTCGCATTCGGGAGGACGCGGGTTCGAATCCCCCTCCGGACATCCAGATTTGGGTTTTACATGGTTTCACCAAATCACTCCAGGCAAATGCCGGGGTGCTTCCTCCAAAAGACCACGGCCAAATTCCTCTCCCTTCCTTGCATTCGACCTTCTCCGCCTCTAATGACCTCGACGTCGACAAGAAGTAAAGCCACAAGCCAAAAAAAAAAAAAAAAAAAACCCAGAGAGAATTTATCGCAGTGTATGACAATTTGAATTCGATAGCCCCATCATTAAGACCTGAAAATTATTAAAACAGCAAGAAGTGTAAATTTGAATATATAAAAAAGAATTATTTGTTTTATTCATTATATGGGAAGATAGTTAAAAGAAACACAAATAAAAAAAATACCGACAATTTCATGTTTTTCAACACGTTTACGTCTAATTCGTTCACGTAAGTACGTTTCGATTATCGTAAATTGTAAAGTTACATACCTCGTGCGATTGCTGGGATGTTTTCTATAAAAATGCCATGGCCGAATTCCTTCCCGTTCCGTGCCCCCAATCATTTCCCTCCCCTAATAACTTCGAAGCCAAAAAAAAGAAGGAATATGGTTGAAGATCATACAAGAAGTCCAAAATAATTCTACCATTAATACTACGAAACGAAACGACAAGTTCCGTACCATAAACCATTTGGGTGGATGGAAAAGTAGCTTACCAGATGGAGAAATTTTTAAAAGGTAGAAATCAAGGAGTAAGGGTAGGAAATGCTGTATCAAAACAGTGCCCCAGGGTTGTATATTAGGACCACTGCTGTTCATTTTTCTAATGAATGATTGTGTTGATGGTTTACAGTCAGAAAGTGGTTGTTTTTAGATGAAATAATGACACGTAATAGGATTAAAACTGGTTAGGACCGTGAACCGCTGCATGAAGGTTTGGACTGGTTGCCTATTTGACTAGGACAACCTGGTATGGAGATAAAATACCAAGAAAGTCAGCTTGCTGTATTGTATAATTTTAAGGTAGGGTTGGGATTGATTGTTGAGGGTAGAAAATGGTAAGTATGTTGACGTATTAGGTGAATGGCTTAAACCGATTGTCTTACACTTAACACATCGTAAGAGAGAGAGAAAAAAGAAAACGATAACTTGTTTCTTCTGTATAATACGCCGGTAAAATCAAAATTTAGATTACAAAGAAAACTATATAAATTCGAGTAATAGTTTAGTTTTTGCGTCAATTTCGTACATTCAAAGAGACAAACAGTTTAGCGACAGTTGAGTCTTTTCTATAATCTATTATCAAAATCCCAATTTTATTAAACAAATATTTTAAATATACAGACTTTCTACTGCTTACATACATATACGCTAATATCTGCTATATAATTTCCTATGTTCACTCACTCACCTCAATAGCTATTGGCTGGAGATTGGTGTCACGTGTCAGCCTTCGCTGGAAAATTAACAGCGACCAGAGATATCGTTAGAAGAAATTTGAGGTTATGTCCACAATTTAATAGCTAAGCAACTGCAACTAAATTAATTGCCATAATACATTCATTAAGTTTGCATATCGTAGAATTTCATAGTTAAAAAACTATCGATAATTTTTACGACTGAAAAAAAGTGGAACTGCTTTCAGATAACATGTTGCTAATGAAAGCAACATGGAAAAACTTTAGAAAACTTAAATGACTCGTGGTATCTGCTGTAACGACAAATGCCAATTGTTATTCCGCCTTAGGCTAAATTTCAATTTAATTAAAACTTTTGCTAATGTTGCTGCTTGACCAAAGTTTATACATTACCGTTTATTTGCTTTTCACTAATTTTACTGACCACTTTCGTTAATGGTCTTTTTAATATTCACTCTGAGTTATTTGGTTGTTTAAAGTGGACATCAGACCAAATATTTTACCGAATCGAATATTTTGGTAATCGATTTCTTCGGAGTTGCTCAACTGTTTATTAATCTGGAATCTCTATCAAGTTCTGTGGACGTTACAGACAGTATGACCAAAGATAATTTATGAATGTTTGCCAGCCTCAATTAACAAAAAAAAAAAAAAACACAAAAAAAACGTGATGCTTTCGAAGAAAACAGGAATTATTCAAATTTTAAGGGTCTTATACAAGTCAAGTTTGTATTTCGGCAAATTCCAGTCTACGACCTTTGAAACAATTATACGATGGCGCGATCATCCCTATCCGTGTTTACTAGTGTCTAAGTCTGTGTTTACTTCTGAGTTCTTCAAGTTCACGAGATTTTATTCATCCTAAGGGTGAAACACAGGTCAAGTTGGTATTTGGTCAGATCTGGTCAACCCGAAATAATATTTAACCCTAAACACTGGAACTATTCTAGACCCGTGAAGATACTCAAAAACGGTCACAGGCTTACAGTAGTCTATAGATAATATACTCAAATGACATTGGACAGGTGTTTCAAAATCTTTCATTCATTTGAGAGGATATTGAGGGATATACCAGTGAATTCGTGTTAAAAACTTTGGTCAAACCATTGGTTGAGTGTGGTGATGTAGTATGGGACCCACATTATGGGAGTTGGAGGGGTTGCAAAGGAGGGCAGCTAGATTTGTTTGTGGAAATTACCGCAGAACACAATCAGTAACTGATATGATAAAGGAGCTGGGTTGGGAGTCATTGGAGGGTGAAGAGAGTGCTGGGAGTGTATAAGGCGTATATTGGCGATGAGGCCTGGATGGATATTGGTAGAAGGGAAGAGATGACCATGACCACAAGCTGACACTCGATTTCAGACACAAGGGAGGGTGAAAATGTTCCTTTATTCGTAAAACAATTAGGAATTGTAATAAATTAGCAAAGAAGTTATGTATAACTTACCCGAATCAGTGAAAGAATTTAAAATTAAAATAATCGAAATTGAACCTGAAATAAGTTATATCGGCGCTGGTGGAAATCACATATTGACGTAAGGAAAAAGAATTTTGCTACTTCAAAGCCCACTTTCGGTTGCTTGTGTTGGATGTTTCACCACAAGCCTTATACCCGACGCTTTACGACTATATCCTACGAAACACTAAGGCCGTGCGTGTTGATTCTGGTGCTTAAAATGTCTAGCGTCCATACAAGCAAATATTTACTTGCTCTTCGTCGGCTCTTTTGATGTGCGCCAGGTATTTACGTTGTTGGTATATCGGTGTAGGTAGCCTTTCTGTGTTAATAATCACGTTAAAAGAATATTACCGAGCGTGGTTGGTGAGTGGTTAACACTCTGGCCTCGTATTCGGGAGGACGCCGCACAGTGGGCCAGAATCGCATAAAGCTGGCCAAAATATAAAAGTTGTTCAATTTGTACTAAAGTTAGTATGTAAAGGTTATCGAAGTTGCTGATTAAGAATATAATATCAAAAAGTGAAAATAGAAAATGTCGGATCCAAGATGGCGGACAAATATTGCTAAAAGTCATTTTATTCATATAAAAGTAATTTTTGTGGAATTATCGAGGTTGCTAGAATTGTTCAATTTGTACCAAGTTTAGTACGTAAAGGTTATCGAAGTTGGTGATTAAGAATATGGCATCAAAAAGTGAAAAAAAATAAAATGGTGGATCCAATATGGCGGACAAATATTGATAAAAGTCCTTTGATTCATATGAAAGTAATTTTTTGGGATTTATAGAGATCGATGATGAAGATTGTAACTTCAAATATTAAAAAACAAAACAAAATGGTGGATCCAAGATGGCGGGCGGAAATTGGTAAAATTCTTTTTATTTATGTAAAAGTCAGTATTTAGAGGCTGTTGTAGTTAATGGTTATAAATTAAGCTCAAAAAATGGAAAGCTCGAGAAAAGTACCAAATAGAGGATAGAAGATAGTATAAAATATTACAAAAAAAGAATTTTATTTCAATTACAGTTAATCATTTAGTAAATTGTTTGTGACTATAATTAAAAGTTATTGTTTTCTTCTTCTTTTTTATCTTCATTATCTTCTTCTTCTGCATCTTCAGCTGAATCGTCATCATCTTCAAAGACTGTTTCCTCATCATCTACATCGGAATCTTCATAATCTTCCGGCACAGGAACTAAGAGGGCAACGGCTTCTGCCGACAAACTCTTCAGTTTGTTTGATGATTTGCGCAGAGAAGAAATGTTGAAGTCTGTGGTTGCCAACAATCTCCTGAACTCGTTTTCGATACTCTTAAGTCCGGAAAACTTTCGTGAAAAGCCGGTTAGAATCCCCGTCCGGGCATCCAGATTTGGGTTTTCCGTGGTTTCCCCAAATCTCTACAGGTAAATGCGGGGACGCTTGATTCAAAAAGGTCATGGCCGAATTCCTTCCGGTTCCTTGCTCCCCAGTCCAATCCCGCCTCTAATGACCTCGACGTCGACGAGGCGTAAAGCCATTAGTAAAAAAAAAAAAAAAGAAGTAGAAGAATAGGGCACCTGCTTAAAGGCCCGTAAAGTTTCCAAGAAAAAATACATGACGATCAATAATTATCTTTATTACAGATATTTTTCCTAATGTGAATAAACTTTCTGCGATTAATTTAATGATAAAATAACGCCAATGCACCTATTTTTCTAAGCTTTAATGCCGTACGCGTTATTTTTTTATTTAATTTACTGAACAACTGCGGGAAAATGGCCTACGACAACAATGCATCATTTTTCCGATTAGGTTCCCGGAGAACTTGACTATGATGTTTTTGAATAAGTCATAAATAAAATAAAATAATAATAATAAAATAAAAGAATAGGGCAGTAGCTTAAATGCCCGTAAAAATTAAGGGTATCACCTTTGGCGGTACTGGTAATTTGTTCTGTAAGAGTTTCTAAGAAAAAATACTTGACGATTAAAGTTATCTTTATTATAGATATTTTCCGTGGTGTGAGTATATTATCTCTGATTAGATTCCACGGGGACTTGGCTGTGGTGTTTTTGAATAACCGCATTTGAATTTTATTGACGGAAATTTCTAATGTCATGAAAAATTTTCTAACCATGAGTAAAAGCATGATTTCAGGATGCGAATAACAGTTACTGATTTGACTGATATATTTCGTGATTACGTACTTGCTCGGAGTTTTAATAAACGTCCCTGTTTGTTATCGTCTGTCAAAAAAATCATTAGGTTAGGTTAGGTTAGGTTAGGTTAGGTTAGGCTAGGTTAGGTTAGGTTAGGTTAGGTTAGGTTAGGTTAGGTTAGGTTAGGTTAGGTTAGGTTAGGTTAGGCTAGGTTAGGTTAGGCTAGGTTAGGTTAGGTTAGGTTAGGTTAGGTTAGGTTAGGCTAGGTTAGGTTAGGTTAGGTTAGGTTAGGTTAGGCTAGGTTAGGTTAGGTTAGGTTAGGTTAGGTTAGGTTAGGTTAGGTTAGGTTAGGTTAGGTTAGGTTAGGTTAGGTTAGGCTAGGTTAGGTTAGGTTAGGTTAGGTTATGCTGTCACTTGGTTCCTGTTATTGTTATAGACAATATAGCGTAAAGATCGAATGCTCCTTCTCCTTACATGAATATCTGCATCTAGACGTCGTAAACAAACAAAAAGCAACATGTAAATTTAAACCTACACATTATAATTTGTTAAAATCTCTTCCGCGCATAGTAATTTGTATCTGTGCTATACAACAGGCAATTACATTTTAGCAGGCATCGTAGTGGAAATAAAATCAAGTTCGGTTATTTATTTATTTTAAATTTGCACTTCCTGGTGACAATATAAGCGCAAGTAAAGTCAATGCAGTTCTTCGTTTGAAATTTCCTGGTTAGTCAAGCAGCGCTGCCGTGGCAGTCAGTGTAACTGACTCTTCGGGCATCATCGAGATTCGCCGAAAGCTGCCGAGCTATTGAGGTGAGGCCAGTCTCCAGGCACAAAGCATTTTATTGTGAGTCTACGAATAGGACCGGCGAACGTGATGTGGATATGGTCACGTGTCTAGAATATCTCCTAGGTCACGATTTCAGAATCGTACACAGTAGTAAATAGACACAACTCTTAAAATGAGTTGCATAGAGTAAAAAAAAAAAAAAGGAACAAAGAATGACTTTTTAGTGTCTCAAATCATGATAGCGTCATGTGATCTGGCTGAAATGCAAATTTGACCTTTGTTTTACTCTAAATATTTACTCTGTAAAATTTGAAGTATTGATTCGACTATTATAAATCTCGCTATATAGTAAATGGCTTCACTGCAGTGTTGCTATTTATCGGCTAAAAGGCTAAATACCCGACACTTTCGGAAAGAACCGGTAGTTAGTGTTGCATAAAGAGGTGAGTACCCTATGGAATATTTCGCACTATGTTGAACGAATTCTTTTTTTAAAATTCCCTATCCATCAAAACGTCATTAATTTACTGATACGTAGAAGTTTTTGCGAGTTGGTGTTTTATATAGCGAGCAGATGAGCAGTTAATACGGACAGGGCGTCGCGCTAAGCGGAACAGGATGTGACGTCACACGACGGATATAGTGAAACACTTTGCGGTCGACAAAATCGGAAACTACGACCATTGCGCAGGAATCGGACGCGGAAATTCTGATTCAGCCAAAAAACCAAATTGCTTAATTATCTCAGTCGACAACGGCTTGCAGATATACAGTCTGAAAACCATATTCTTTTCCTTATCAATTAAGCAAGTAACAAAAAGTTATGCTAGTAAATAATTGAAATATAATCCTTGTGTTGCTAACTAAATTATCCTTTCATGTAGGAACATAAGGAGCCATGCATAAATTACATCACACGTTAACCTACGGGGAGGTGTTGTCCACAATGTGTGAAATTATGTGACATGGTATGACATAGTGTGATGTGGTGCGTCACACATGATATCATGGTGTGATATGCCACGATATTGAGCACAATGACGTGATATGGTGTGATTTGGTTGGATATGGTGTAATTTGGTTTGATATGGTGTGATTTTGTTTGACATGGTGTGATTTGGTTTGATATGGTGTGATATGTTGTGATGGTGTGACATCGTTTGACTTAGTGTGACGTGGTGTGAAATGAAGTATCATGGTGTGATATGGCACGATATTGAGTACAATGGTGTGATATGGTGTGATTTGGTTTGACATGGTGTGATTTGGTTTGACATGGTGTGATATGTTGTGTCGGTGTGACGTGGTATGACTTACTGTTTGATGGTTTGATATGGTGTGAAATCGTTAAATTTAGTAAAATGGCGTGAAATGGTGTGACATGGTGTGATATAGTGTGGCGTGGTGTTGCTTGGAGTGACATAGTGTGACAAAGTGTGACATGGTGTGACGTGGTGTAAACTGTGTGTCATGGTGTGATATGGAGTTATACTGAGTAAAACGATGAGACATCGTGTGACACGGTGTGAAGAGATGTGAATCAGTTCGTTTTGGTGTGATGTGTCGCGACTTGATGTTACATGGTGTGATATGGTATAACGTGGTGTGAAACAATGTGTCATGGTGTGATTTGGAGTTATACTTAGTAAAACGAAGAGACACGGTGTGACATGGTGTGAAGTGGTGTGAAACAGTGCGTTTTGGTGTGATATGTCGCGACTTAATGTGACGGTGTGATATGATGCAATGTGGTGTTGCTTGAAGTGACATAGTATTCCATGGCGTGACAAAGTGTGATATGGTGTGACGTGGTGCGAAACAGTGTGTCATGGTGTGATATGGCGTTATACTGAGTAAAACGACGAGACATGGTGTAACACGGTGTGAAGTGGTATGAAACAGTGCGTTTTAGTGTGATATGTCGCGACTTGATGTGATATGGTGTGACATGTTGTGGTGACGTGGTGTGGCATGGTGTGAAATAGTGTGTCGTAGTGTGATATTTCGTGACATTAAGTAAAATGATGTGTTACAGTGTGACTTAGTGCGATATGGTGTGATGTGGTGTAACATGAGGTGATGTGATGTGAAACAGTGTGTCATGGTGTGATATGTCGTTACATTGAATAAAATGACGAGAAACGGTGTAAATGGTGTGAAACTGTGTGTTTTGGTGTGACATGTCGCGACTCGACGTGACATTGTGTGATATGGTGTGAGAAGGTGTGATTCGTTGTGACGTGGTGTTACACGGTGTAACATGGTGTGACATGAGAGGCAATGGGGACTCGTGATGTCACATTGGAAACGCTGTTTTAAAGAAGTTATTAATGTAAAATCGCAAAATTTGAGCTGTGATAACGAAAGTGGGACAAGTGTTTATCGCCTCTTGTGAGAGGCGAAAGTAATTCAAATGTTTTTCAAACACTGCTTCGAAGTTATCCAGAAACGTTAATGACATAATACAGATATTTTTCTGCCTGCAATAAAATTAGACGAACTGAAATTGAAAATGTTCTATCAACTGCTACGTTTTTTGGGGTTCGATATAAGCAAAATGTAGAAAGGGAACCCTTATTATTTCCAAATCTGGTTATAGGCCATCTTCCTCAGTTGTTAATCAATAGATTTTGATAAACTTTCCGTCTAAAAACAACTGTTGATTTATTTTCATTTATTTCCATACTCGTCTCGCCCTTATGCTTTGGGGCATTTATGTTTACATGTGCGTTATTAAACATAAATTCACAGCAACTGAAGATGCCCCACACCATAAGGGCGAAACGCGAATGGAAATAAACGAAAATAAATCAACAGTTGGTTTTAGACGGAAAGTTTATCAAAACCTTATAATTTCGTCTGTGCACCGACTGTGTTAAAACATCACAGAAAGATGTGTTACATTAGCCGTTAAACAGATCCGTAGTCAAATAATAATAATAATTAAAAAAATCGGTCAATACCAGTTAAAAAAAAAAAAAAAAAAAAAAAAAAAAAAAAAAAAACTAAAAACGATTATGCCATCCAGAAAAGCACCGTAGCTTCGAGTGAATAGGAATAGCAAACGCCTCAGTTTTTCAAAGTGTCATGGTGATACTTTAATAATGTATGCATTAGACCAAGGGTCGCCAAAGTGGTCGATATCGACATTACTCCAGGGGTCGATTAATAAAAAAGAGGACCAGTTAAAGTGTGTAGGGCAAAATAGCAATGTTCCGATAAAAACCCGGTCAATAAATAACATAAAAGCTCATTCTCTCAATTCCCGTCTGTCTGCAAAGTTATGTGGAGTAAAGCATGAAAGTTTCAACCAATTACTTTTGCACACTGGGGTAAGGTGATAGTGTAGAGAATATCTTAGGAAAGATGTGACAAGTTAAATCAGTGCTAGAACCATCGGTTCTGTTTGGCAGACCTTTATTCGAAATTTATTTCACCTACCCATAAGAGGGTATCCATAAATTACGTGAGGTGTTTTTCGGGATTTCAGCCCCCCACCCCCTGGTGAGATCTGTTCCCCCCTAGGAATCGCCCTCGCAACTTTTTGATACCTTTTTTTTTTTTTTTTTCGGTCCTACATAAATTTCCAAAACCTCACGTGAGATTTCCGTTGACCCCCTCCCCTATTTTACCCCACGTAATTTATGGACGCCCCCGAATTTTGTTATTTTGAGATAATAGCGGAAAATATTTCCTTTTTCTGTTATTGTTGTAGGGTGAATTTTGTAAGATATGGGAACAGTAAATTGTTTAGTTGTGTTGTTATGCATGTCTCGTTGCTGCTTAACATTATAAATCTCTTATATATACAGGGCGTTCGCCGGGAAACGCAACCCACTGTTAGCGCTACAAGGAAGAAACTGCTCCCGGCGAGCGAGCGCTCAGTTTCCGGCATTGTTCGACCGTCGGCCGCGGACTATTTCATAATAATTATGCTTCATAAACTTCAGAAACTTGTGTGCTAAGCATTTAAATGTGACGTAATTCATTAGCTTACCTTATAAAAGATGCTGGACGTGTTGATCCTCTTGTGTAATGCACATTTCACATCTTCTGAACATATTTCGAGACACACGCTGCCCTAACTGACTTAATGATTTTTTGGGTGACTGTTCTAGTCGAAAAGCGATATCGTCAATTTTCTCCTCTGTGAGAATACGGTTGACCGACAGTCTCTTTTTGTTAAAAAATGAACCCGTTTCTCTTACTTTTTTAACCAGACGCAGAATTGTTGATTTAGCTGGCAGTAAAGCGCCAGGAAATTCGCGACGAAATTTACTGCGACACATTTTAAACGACTTCTTCTTCACATATGTATCGTAGAGAAATATTCTTTGTTGCAAACTGTAACGTACCATAATTTTACTCACACTCAAACACGGTACAGATTAATAAGAGTATGAAGCCCCAAACCAGCCAAACCGCAAAGAAACGTTTATTCACAACACTGATTAATAAGAGACTGAAGTCACAAACTATCTACAATGCAAAGAAACCGTTCTTAACAATGTAAGGGTCACTGCACTGCACTGTTGGGGCAGCGGAGGTGTTAAACAGTGCGGTGATTCACGGTGCCGTGTGGCGGAAACTGCTGGCTAGACTGACCGAGCAAGTTGCCGACGGCAACAGACTGGGAGGGTAGCGTTTTCCGGCGAACGCCCTGTATTAAAATAGACGTGTGTTTTCATATATTTCACTTTTCAGCCACCACTACCTATCATAGATCACTGGTGTTTGTGTGTGGAAGTAGCATGGAGTTTCCTGTCGTGCACAACGTTGACCGAATGTCGATAGCTGTGGGGATGTGGGAGATATGAAGGTTAAAAGTGGCCATTGCAGAGCGTTTTCATATTTCGACCAAAAATTTTTGTCTTCTTATACTTCTCTTTCCTGCCACAAATACATAGCATAGACCATTGGGGTTTGTGTGTGGTAGTATAATCGTGTCTCCTGTCGTGTACTATGGTTGTTAGATGTCGGTAGCTGTGGGGGTGTGGGAGATATGGTGGTTGAAAGTGGTCGACCTGCGGCAATTTCATATTTCTGCCAAAGACGACGCATGTGTCATGGTGTCAGCGAAAACTATCTAGCGCAGATCGCTGGTGTTTGTGTGTGGTAGTAGCACAGAGTCATCCATCGGTCACTACGTTGGCCGAATTTCGATAACTGTGGTAGTGTTGGAGATATGGTGGTTGAAATTGGTCGACGGACGATGTTTTTATATTTCCACCAAAGACATGTGTGTCCGTATATTTTACTTTGCTGCCTGAACTACATAGCGCAGATGACTGGCGTTTGTGTGTGGTAATAGCATCGAGTCTCCCATCGTTCACTATGGTGGTTAGATTTCGGTAGCTGTCAATACAAATTGTTTACAAACACGAACGAAGTCGTGGGCACCAGCTAGTTATTTAATATTTTTATTAAATACTTAATCTAGGGGTCGATAAGATGGAAAATTTGCTGTGAAGGGGTCGACGGGATAAAAAGCTTGGGGTCTGCTACATTAGACTGATACGGCGAGAGACAGTTGTAGAGAAAAAGTCGAGGCACTTTGTGGAGGTCGGTCGTATATTTCGGGACTGTGGATTCCGCGTTGTCTGTTTTACAACGGGTGTCTGGGGGAAGCCCCTAAGCCGGCAGTAAGGCGGGACGAGCTTACGGTAAGGCCTCGCCGACACAGATGCGGTCCCCGCGGTCCTATCTCCAACTCGCATCCTATTGGCTGCCAGACTAGACTCCGAACCGCCATAAACACTGAATGCGGCTCGCATCGAAACACGAACCCCAGGCGGAGAAATGCTTCAGTTATCCATACCTTCATTCAAGGCTACCGCATCATGTCCTACTATATTACAAAATTTTAATTTAGTAAAAGTCCCACCATTTTAGAGATATTCATTTTTAATTTTTTTACCGACTTCAAAAAAAGGAGCCGGTTCTCAAATCGTCTGTATTTTTTTTTTGTGTATGTATGTTCAGCGATATCTTCCCCAATTTTGTACCGATTTAAATGAAATTTTTTTAGTGGATAGGGTATACATCCAAAGTGGTCCCATATGAATTTTATTGAGAAACCACCCCTTCTACCCCCTTCCACTCCTAAATTTTTATACAAATCCACATTTTTTATTCGATCTCGATGAAACTTTGGACATATATAGCCAAAAATAAAGAGAAAAATAATGTCAACGTTTGGTTTAAAAAAACTGAACCCCACTCCCCCTATCCACCCCCTTAATCTTTGCCAATTTTCTTTATTCAAAGCTACTGTTGACACCATTTAACTGATCTCCATTAAAGTTGGCAATTACATGTAGTTTTTCATGGAGAAGGTTTATGACCAAAAAAATAATAAAATAATTGTTTAAAAAAACATAAAAACCGCCTTCAAAAAAAGAAAACTAAAAACTTTAAAATAACTTTATACCTTGCTTAGGAGAAAGTAAAACTAAATTGACAATATTTTATATTACTGTCATTGAAAGTTTTTACATTAATTAGATATTTTTGGAGTCGGTGCCAGCTGTCACATCGCGAAGATCGAATTACTGAACTTCTTTTGATGTTAGAGGCGAAACGGGGAGTATGAACAAAAATTCCCAATATTTTACAGCATTTCGTGAGGCAGATAGTGTTATTGCGGGAGACAGCTTAGGGAAACTAATTAACAGTATTTTAATCTGTGGCTCGGCCTTATTGGTCATCCAGGCATATCTCTGGCGCTACAGTGTCAGTTGGTAGGCTGCATCATGCGGTAAACGATTTACAGTTAGTATAATATCGGCGTATCATATGTATGTTTCAGTTTTGTTGAAACATGTTTGTAGCATTAATTGTAGGTAAGCAGTAACATGACTTTTTATGTATTATTGTTATTTTTCGAAACATGTAACTTTGTTCAGTTTATCCTATGCCATTTCTACAAATTAAGACTTTTTGAAACCCGTTTTTTAAATTTAAATTTATTCGATGATATTTGACTAATCTAAAACAACGTTCTTTCTGTTTCTTAAAACGTTAAAAAAACTTATAAAAATCTAAACTGTTATACTTATTTTATACTTACTTCTTTTAAAATGATTGTTCTATAGTAGTTCAATCTGCTAAAGAGACCATTGTGCATTTTAAACATGTAGTAAAAAAAATTAAATTAAATTAAATTAAACTGCAATTGAGCGCTTCCTTCAGAGGCAATTTCCCTAAGCACCCATCTTCCCCCCTTTCTGCACCCACCTAAATTTACCCTTTACAAATTTTAACTTTAAATTCTTTCAACGTTTTCGGAAAATTATTCATCTTTTCTCTTGGTAACTTATTCCAATCTTTGACACCCTTACCCACACCCTTGTTCCTGAAATCGAGTGCCAGCTTGTGGTCATGGTCATCTTTTCCTTTGCATGCATTACTTTTAATTCTTACACCAATATCTTTCCATGCCTCACCATCAATATACGCCCTGTACACTCCCATGACCCTCTTCATCCTCCTTCTGTCTTCCAATGAATCCCATTCCAGCTCTTTTATCATATCCGTCACTGATTGAGTTCTGTGATAATTTCCAGAAACAAATATAGCAGCCCTTCTTTGCACCTTCTCCAACTCCTGTATTTGATACTCAAAATGTGGGTCCCATACTACACTACCATATTCGAGCAATGGTCTGACCAAAGTTTTGTAACCCAATTCCTTTACTTCTCTCGTACATCCCCTCATCACTCTCTCCAACAAGTGCAGTATTTTGAAACCTTTTCCTACCACCTGTCCAATGTGTCCTGCCCAGTTAAGCTTGTTATCAAATGTGATGCCAAGATATTTACATTTCATGTCTTCAACAAGCAATTCTTCCCCTACCTTATAATCCTAATAAACCGATGATAATGATATAAAAAAGATTTTTTAAATTTTTTTAACGTTTTAAGAAAAAATAAGAAGAACATTGTTATCGATGACTCAAGCATTCTTGAGTAAATTCAAAACAAAACAGGGTTCAAAAAGTCTTAATTTGTAGAAAAGGCATTGAATAAAGTGAACAAAATCACATGTTTCGAAAAAATTTAAAAAATCTATATCTCGGAAATAGTGCGATTTTTACTAAAATGAAATTTTGTCACATAGCCCCTAGTAGGAGACGATGTGAACTATTTGGGGTTCAGGATTATCCTTTCTTTCTTTTACAACCCGTATATACTCGGCAATTCACAAAATGGTGGGTGGCAGGAGTGCTTTGCGCGAAAATTAGTGTCTACTCCGCGCGTTCCAATCCCGAATAGCACGAGGCCGCTTCGTACGCGACGTCGCAAACGTGCAGCGACATCGCATATCCACCAACAAAGGTTATCTGTTTCCAACCAGGTTCCGTTCTTTTATCGAATTTCGATTACAGTGGAAGATTCGTCACGGAACTGGTTGTCTATCGAAACCTTGCCGCTAGTATCATTAATTAGGTATACACCGATGTGCCAAAACATTAGGACCAACTGCGTGAACGCAGGCCTTCCCGATGTGTCGCTGCAGTATAATCTTCGCGGGTTCGCTACCGGGAAGATGACGTTTCGGCGATGAACTCTGCCGCCCTCTTCAGGCATGGTGATCTCGCTGTGACGACCAGAGCTGCAATGCCAGTCTTCAGTATACGTATACACCCGTCTCGATTGCCGCTCACAGTATATCGCTCTCGCATTCTCGAGGACGCGGGTTCGAATCCCCGTCCAGACATCCAGATTTAACTTTTCCATTGTTTCCCCAGATCAGTCCAGGATGCCTTGATACTTCCCTCCAAAGGCCATGGCCAAATAGCTCGCCATTTTTAGTCCGCCACCCCTTTTCTGTCTCTAATGACCACGACGTCAACGAGGTGTAAAGCCATAAATAACTGAGTGACAGACATTGTGGACTACAGTAACAAGTGAAAACTTGAAGCTATGAATATCATACGCGCAAAACTTCATACTTATACCTACAGATATACTTAATACTAATAATAATTCCGTGTGGTCGTAATGACCTGGTGACAGGGTTTCTATTGGCTGCGCATTCCGCCCCTGTCTTAGCCTCCTTAACCTAACCCGGTAGTACTACCAGGTACAGGGGACCTACAGATATACTAAATAATAATTCCGTGTGCTCGTAATGACCTGGTGACAGGGTTTCTATTGGCTGCGCATTCCGCCCCTGTCTTAGCCGCCTTAACCTAACCCGGTAGTACTACCAGGTACAGGGGACCTACAGATATACTAAATAATAATAATAATTCCGTGTGCTCGTAATGACCTGGTGACAGGGTTTCTATTGGCTGCGCATTCCGCCCCTGTCTTAGCCGCCTTAACCTAACCCGGTAGTACTACCAGGTACAGGGGACCTACAGATATACTAAATAATAATAATTCCGTGTGGTCGTAATGACCTGGTGACAGGGTTTCCATTGGCTGCGCATTCCGCCCCTGTCTTAGTCGCCTTAACCTAACCCGGTAGTCCTACCAGGTACAGGGGACGTACAGTTTAACGTGGAATCAGAACCACGGAACGTCCCTGCGTAGCTCATATAATCAAAGACAACTCATAAAAATTCTTCCTCACCACGGGGTTTCAACCCGCGACCGGAGAGAGAAACTTCACTAGTAAGCGCCTTAACCATTGAGCTACCAGACCGCCTGGTTTAGAAGTATACGTGTGCTAAGTACTATTTAAATCGGATAAAAACTGTGGGTTAGTATGAACAACGTTGACAGAAATTAAGGAGAGGGGCAAAAAGAGGAGAGGTTTTTGTAAATCAAACGTAAATAGTGTTTTTCTACTTTTTTAAAAGTATATGTACGCAAAGTTCTATCAAAATCTTATAAAAACAATGTGTATATATAAAAAACATTAGCAAAAATAAAAAAAAACATTCATTGGTATATATTAAATACGAGTATAATGCATACGTTCATTGATTATAGGTACAGATATACTGTTAACATTAGCATGTCGGTGACGCGAACTGATAAGATTTTACGCATCCAATAAGCGTCGTACGCGCATATCTTACGCGGAATACGTTGAAGCGTGACGGTGACGGCATGTCGTAGCATGTCGGTGACGGGAAGTTTGAGACTCACAGATTTACCCCCATCCAAACATCGCACAGCGCGCCTATAAAAGTTCTTACTTCAAAAATCGCAGTGTGTCTTTGCTAACAATCTGCGCGGTGAAGTTTTAGGACACTTGCGAAATTGCTAGCGGCAAGAGGCGGTCTGGCAGTAAAAAAGCGACACAATGCCTCGTACCTCCGCGAACAATGCTTATGTCACGACCACTTGTAAATATTTATCCCGCTCCTTTCACAACCCGAGCAGCGCATATCTGCCATTATCTCTGTGACTTGTAACTTTGCAAGTCGGTTGCGGCGAACTTACGTAATGTGCAAGGTGCAGGTGAGGTACTTCGTTCAACGAACCCCAACTGTCTACGTAAAACTCCGATTTTTGCCAATTCCTGGAGGACTTAAAAGTTCAGGCAAGCGCTGGGGGACTTACTAAGATGCGATGGGATATCTTTTTTTTTATTTTTTTTACTTATGGCTTTACGCCTCGTCGACGTCGAGGTCATTAGAGGCGGGATGGGACTGCAGACAAGGAACGGGAAGGTATTCGGCCAAGGCCTTTTGAAGGAAGAATCCCGCATTAGCCTTGAGTGATTTGGGGAAACCATGGAAAACCCAAGTCTGGATGCCCGGACGGGGATTCGAACCCGCGTCCTCTTGAATGCGAGGCGGCTAGGAACGGGAAGGAATTCGGCCATGGCCTTTTGAAAGAAGCATCCCTGCATTCACCTGGAGTGATTTGGGGGAACCATGGAAAACCCAAATCTTGATGCCCGGAAGGGGATTCGAACGCGCGTCCTCTTCAATGTGAGTGGGCGATGAGCGGGAAGGAATTCGGCCGTGGCGTTTTGCAGTGAACCTCCCGGTATTCGCCTGGAGTGAATTGGTGATACCATAAAAAACCCAAATTTGGATTATCGAACGGGGATTCAAAACAGCCTCCTCTTGAATGAGAGGGGCTGAAGAACGGGAAGGAATTCGACCATGGCCTTTTGAAGGAATAATCCCTACATTCGCCTGGAGTAATTTGGGGACCATGGAAAACCCAAATCTGGATGCATGGACGGGGATTCGAACCGGCGTCCTCTTGAATGCGAGGGGGCGATGAACGGGAAGGAATTCGACCATGGCCTTTTGAAGGAATAATCCCTACATTCGCCTGGAGTAATTTGGGGACCATGGAAAACCCAAATCTGGATGCCCGGACGGGGATTCGAACCGGCGTCCTCTTGAATGCGAGGGGGCGATGAACGGGAAGGTATTCGGCAATGGTTTTTTGTAGGAAGCATCCCGCCATTCGGCTGGAGTGATTTGGGGAAACCATGGAAAACCCAAATCTGGATGCCCGGGCGGGGATTCGAACCCGCGTCCTCCAGAATGCGAGGCCAGAGTGTTAACCGCTCATCCACTTGTTGAAGTAAGTGCATAGATAGCGATGGAAAACCATATTGGAAAAAAAAACTATTTAGCGAATTTACGGTTTAAAATTCTGATCGATGTTGGTCTGATTTCATGGGAATACCTTCACGATATCGGATGCTTTACTAAAGTCTGTTGGTTTCTACTGCATCGATGCTAGCTTTGTAATTAAGGGTCTACGACCGAAATAATGGCTTCCTGGTACAGTAAAACGTTTTGATACGATTTTCTGAGAGTTGGAAAATACCTGGTAGCACGGTTGGGTATCGTCGTGCATAAAAAGGCTTTAAACCTCCGTCTTGCCAAATGCCTTCGCAAGGTTCGTCCCGTGGTGGATTCTCCTTGACACAGTTGGCTGCCCTGCCTTGGGTGAAGCACCGCCTATAAAAGTTTTACGGCGATTGTCCTATCGCATGTCCCTTTTCGCTCAAGGTCTCCCCTTCGATTCCGGCCGAGGTCGATTCGATTAACACGGACGAACGCCTCCAATATTCAACCGATTTCACTACATTATTCTCCACGTAGCAAAGGCTTACTGAACGCTAATACCCAATTAAACTACAAAATTTAGCTAGGCTTCTTTCGATTCTTGTTCAAGATTTCATCAAAATCGTTACATAATTTTTTGAGAAATTAATTTTAACTATATACAAGCGTTCCTCGTATGATTGTATTAGATGGATTAGATATACCAGGAGTGTTCAAAAATTGACTAGAATTTCGAAATTTCGTAGATTACACTGTATACAGGGTGTTACAAAAAGGTACGGCCAAACTTTCAGGAAACATTCCTCACACACAAACAAAGAAAATACGTTATGTGGACATGTGTCCGGAAACGCTTACTTTCCATGTTAGAGCTCATTTTATTACTTCTCTTCAAATCACATTAAACATGGAATGGAAACACACAGCAACAGAACGTACCAGCGTGACTTCAAACACTTTGTTACAGAAATGTTCAAAATGTCCTCCGTTAGCGAGGATACATGCATCCACCCTCCGTCGCATGGAATCCCTGATGCGCTGATGCAGCCCTGGAGAATGGCGTATTGTATCACAGCCGTCCACAATATGAGCTCTAACATGGAAAGTAAGCGTTTCCGGACACATGTCCACATAACATATTTTCTTTGTTTGTGTGTGAGGAATGTTTCCTGAAAGTTTGGCCGTACCTTTTTTGTAACATCATGTATATATTAAAATAAAATAAATAAATAAAAAAGGTTTAACATAAGTGAAAAATATAAAAGTAAAACAAGCACTTACACGGAAACAGGAAATAAAAGAAGGCAATGCCAAGACGGCAAGTACTTCTGACAAGAATCCCTTAACCTAAGGGCTAAGGGACATTGATAGAGCGTCTACTAGTCAGATTGCCACGATTTCTTTCGTTGTTGTGTTGGCAAACATGTATTAAAAGTGTCTATACATTTTGAGCTATATTGTACGTTTAGTCTGTTGTCAGCTGTTAAAAGGATGGCACGTGTTTTTTTATAGAGTCGGCGATTTTTCATTTGTACAAATCATGGGTCAGAGAGTACGCATTAAATTTTGCTGTTAAAATGGAATTAAATGCAAAAAAGTTTTATAAATGTTAAATATTGCTTTTGGAGAATCTGCTACGAGTACAACCAGGGTTTACGAATGGTATAAGCGTCTTCAAGATGGTCGTTAGTGTTGCCCAAATGCAAGAACAAGACCAGACTTGGCCGGTCTTGGTCTTGCATCAATACACCTGGTCTTGGTCTTGGTCTTGCAAAAATGCAAGACCAAGACCGATTTTGGGCAACACTAGTGTTGCCCAAATGCAAGAACAAGACCAGACTTGGCCGGTCTTGGTCTTGCATCAATACACCTGGTCTTGGTCTTGGTCTTGCATAAATGCAAGACCAAGACCGATTTTGGGCAACACTAATGGTCGTGAAGACGTTGAAGATCACGAACGTACAGCACATCAATAACCGATGAAAATGTGGAAAAAGCGAATGAAACGATTATGAACGATCGCCTAGTCACAATTAGAGAAGTTCCTTGTTCTAACCAAAGAGAAACTAACTGATACCTGAAACTTCTACGAGATGGCGTTACAGCAGTTTTCGAGATACCGAATATATATATATATATCTTAAAAAAATTATGATCCAAAAATGGCAATGGGCTGGTTATATTTCTTGCAAAAGATATGACAGATGGACTACGGCAGTACTGGATTGGAACCAAGGAATCTGAAAGGAGCAAGAGGAAGACCCCCGGATCAGACATACGTCGAGTTACAGGCGTGAACTGGAAGAGGGTGGCTCAAGATCGATCAGCCTGGAAAGAACTACAACAAAACTATGTAGAATTAAACTAATATATAGCTCATTAGACCACATCCTAAAATAATAAGGAGTGATAAAGCTGTAATAATTATTTTATATATATATATATATATATATATATATATATATATATATATATATAAAACAATTACTCGTTTAGAGAGCTAACACTTCACTAAGTAATTATCAATTTATGATGATATTGTCCTAGGTATAATAATCCGTATTAGAAAGAGATGGAGGTTCCATAAAAAAAAAAAAGCTTATTGCTGAAATCATTGTCTATCGGTGATAGTATATGTCTCCTGATTGGTTTGATGCAATCCTCCATCCCTTCCTATCCTGTGCTAACCTCTTCATCTCTACATATCCCTTACAACCCACGTCCTCAATTATCTGCTTCATATATTCTAATCTCTGTCTTCCTCTACAGTTCTTACCTTCTACTGTTCCCTCCACTAACAAATTAACCAATCCAGCATGTCTCAAAATATGACCTACCAGCCTGTCTCTTCTTTCTGTAAGGCTCTTGTAAAAGCACTCAAACCAAAAATTAAATGGAATGGTATTTTATGAAGCATTTGTAGTAAGCTAGAGTTTGGTTCAATATGATCTGGTATGTTTTTTTTGCAATTTCCTGTAAATCAATGTAAATAGACCTAGTTTTTTTTGTAAAGAAATTATTTAGAGGCCATTTAATGTGTTTAAGAAAAGAATTGTGCAAGTGAATTGCTTAAATGTTTGTAATTCCAAGTATTAAGGCAAGTTATGGTGTCTAAAGGACAATTTGCTACAGTTTTAATGATTTCTGTGGATAATTTTGTGTTTAAGTATCTTTAATCTCCATTTCTGACCGTTTTGTAATGATGGTAAATGATTATGTATTAATTCTGTTTGTTTTTAATATGTTTCAATTGTTTAAGTATTGTTAATGTTCGAGAAATATCTGGCGGAAGCTTTTGAAGTGTTCTAGAAATTTCGATGTAGCTTATATAAAGCAAAGATCAGAGACAGAGAAACAGTTTTCACCGACTCAATTTTCGACGGCCTAGTACTGTATTGTCTGTGGAAGAAGTGTTGTATACAATCGCTGGATTGTGTGTATGCATGTAAACAGTATCTTTGACGTCGTGTTTCAGGGGCGTGGCAACTATGGTGCTAGGCGGTGCAGTGCACCAGGGCCCCTACGCTCAGGGGCCCCCAAGGGTACCTCTGGGGGCACTAAAGCGCACCTCTGGGGGCCCCCATTCGCGGTTAAGTAGCTCTACAGTCGTCTCTCGGGGGCCCTGGGACACAGGTATCCCCTCACTAAGGGCCCTCTCACTGCTAAGGGGCCCCCAACCACTGCTCAGGGGGCCCCTAAGCACAACTCAAGGGCCCCATCCTCAGTTCAGGGGGCCCCTACCAACAACACAAAGCAAAAAAAAGGTCGCCCATCTGGCCTGAGGGCCCAAAATAAATTTTTTGCACCGGGGCCCTTGTTGACCTAGCTACACCACTGTCGTGATTTTGAAAATAAAAGCAGGTTTAAACTGAACTGTATCGTAGACTAGTTATTTATAATATTAATTAAACCACGAACAATCTGATACTCTTCCACAGACATCTATCTCATCGCCCATCATTTCCAAAACTCGTTCATTTCGTATTTGATCTGTCCACTTAATTTTCAGCATCCTTTCATAGCATCAGCATCTGCATTTCTTGTTTTCACTTGCTGCAATTCTGCCGTCTTTCTCTCTTCATTAACAGGGAGTGAGTCTTTGGTCTGCTTAAGAGTTTTACATAAATCACTCGACAATGAAATCTCGTTGGAAAGCCCCTTAAAGTTTATTGTTCAGCCCACTTCACAGCACACTTTGAACTTCAAATATCACATCAACGAGAACTGTAACCAAAGTGGCACTAAAACTCACTTGACAGAATGGAATTAGAATTTTTTAATTTACCCATGATCCACTGGGTTGTACGTGACAAAAGGTAGAATGAGAAAACAGCCTTCAGTCACTTGAATGCAAATTTTATTGCTTTACACAATGCATTTCGGACCCTTTGGATCCATCTTCAGGTGTCTACATTGGTTTTAAGTGAACAAGTTGACTTTACTAGCCACTATCACTTTTAATAATTTTAAGGATTTATCTCCAGTTTAATGTTAAATGCTAGAGAAAAGGAAAGATCACCAACATAAATATAGTCTGACAACGAACAATAATTTTCATCTTTGAACAACTTGTAGTATGCATCATCTTTAAACCGTTTTTTTTTTTTTTAATTGTTCTGTTTGTATAAACACGTGCACCTTAAATGATATCCTGTCTAGTACAATATATACGTGAATCAAATTGATCACTCTGCTTCACATCATTTCTGATAAGTTTTCCACAATGTTTCCATATTTACTCCTTTTCTCTCGTGGTAATACGTGTTCAAGACACTTAGTTCAAATCGTTTTTAGCACAGGAATAAACTTTGCTAGGAACTTAATGAAAATTTAAAACTAATTGTTAGATGTCTCGTGGTTTAATTAATATAATAAATAACTATTCCATGATCTAGTTTGAAATTTTAACTTGTTCTATTGCTAGTAGGACATCGTACTTCAAGATACAGTTCACATGTAAACACACACTCCACCGATTACATTCAACTCTTCTTCCAAAGACAATATTGCTCTACACTCTCACAGTACACTTAAACTCTTTCCAAACACTGTGCATGGAGGAGAAATGACGTTAAATCTGTGACGCCGCCTCTAAACTTTTGGCTGATACTGCGCATGCGCGGTAGCGGCAGCGGCCATATTGCGAATCCATACAAACGCAAAGTTCACATTGTGTTTGATGCTGTGATTATTTCATTTTCTAATGTGTATAAGTGTTTTATAATGCCATCTTGTGTTGCATAAGGGATAAAGAATTTATCTACTATTGTTAGTAATTTCATGAGAACCATGTTAGTGACAAAACTTGTATCGCGATGGAAACTACTTCCAGCTATTCCCAATTAAGCTTACGATGTATGGTAACAAGATAACTATTATTATTCTGGTCAAGTGTTAGTAATAAAACTGAAATATCCATTCTGCCTGTCCACCAAATAATTCATTATGTCTTTGGCAGAATTAATTTTTGGTCCAGGCCGCGTTCCAACCCAATCTCCTCAATTTGGAAACAGTATACCCCGAAAACTAAGCAAGATATCGAAAAATTTTATTTTCTATTATAGATTTTTTTTCGTCGTGTTATATAAGAATCCATCATCAAATATGACCTTTGCGAAATTTTTCTTCTGCATTTCAACTCAAGACTCCTCACTTTTGAGACAGTATATCTCGAGAACTAGACGAGATATCGAAAATGTTTATTCATTATTTTTATTTGTCTTGTCTTTTTAAATAAGAATCCATCATCAAATTTGACTTTCACCAATTGTTTCTTCTGAATTTCAACCAAAAACATCTCACATTTGAGACACAATATCTCGGAAACTAGGCAGGATATAAAAAAAATTTATTCATTTTTTATTTGTCTCATCGAGTTACATAACAATCCATCAGCAGATTGGGGCGTTACGTTTATCCTAGAGTCCCCTTGAGGTTTTTCTACATATACCCCGTGTCTGTATGGATGCGGCCTAGCCCCCCACTCCTCCTCCGCCCGGCGTCACTTCAATGCGTGGTGAAGGTCTCTTGCGTCGTCTCCATATATTTCTTTCCTCCATGACACTTTGTCGAAAAACTGTCTCTAAATCTCCGCTGGTCGCTTTATACAAGTTTTATCGGAAGTTCTAGAACACTACAAAGGCTTCCAACAGATATTTCTCGAACTTTAACAATACTTAACAATTAAAAACTTATTAAAAACAATCATAATTAATATATAACTATTTATAATCATTACGAAATACTCAGAAATGAAAATTAAGATACTTAAACACTAAATTATGCACAGAAATCGTTATTAACTGTAGTAAATCGTCCTTTAAACATCGTAGCTTGCCTTAATACTTGGAATTACACACATTTAAGCAATCCTCTAGCATAATTCTGTTCTTAAACATATTAAATGGTATTTACATAATTACTTTTCATAAAACAGAATCGATTTACACAGATTTACAGTAAATTGCAGGACAAACATACAAAATCACATTCAATCAAACTCTAGCTTGCTACAAATGCTTCATAAAATACAATTATATTTAAAGTCTAGTTTTGAGGGCTGTTACACAATGTAAATACAATTGACACCTGACTATGGATCCACAGGGTCCGGAACGCGTTGTGTAGTGCAATAAATTTATATTTAAGTGACTGAAGGCTGTTTTTCATTCTAAAATTAGAATTAGTATAACAACACGTCGGCCATCCTAATCGAAACAGCTTTACTTCAAACCATCGAAGCAATACGAACTGTCACTGCCTTAGGAAATCGCGTGTCGGTTAGTTGAAATTAGGGATGTAACGGAATTTCCGCATCCGCAAGTGCGGAACTTCCGCAATAAAACATCCGTTTTGCGTCCGCAAAATTTATTGCGGATGTATAGCGGATGTTTTGTTTACATTGCAATGTTTATTATTCTCTTCCCTTTATACGAGATTCTGCCCATCGCCGCTTAGCTAACAACAACGTGGTTCTTCTTTTCTGACGATCCTGCAATAAAAGTAACAATGAACTAAGCGGTGTTATTACCAAAGCGACGAATTTACAAGTTTGAAGTTGCGTGTAAAGTAAAGCTGCCTATTCACGGCCCAACTTACAGGAGATCCGTGTAGAACTACTGTAGGATGCGCTCACCCATTCATGTTAATAGAAGCGGTCCAACAAAATGTTCCAAGCAGTCCTTTCCACTCGTGCTTTCTCGTGGCACACCATGTGTCCTTATCCCACACTCGTAGGATGTTTCCTCCAATCACGATCCAACGACATAGCTTCTTGGACATCAAGGACCTGTGTCGGTTGTCTGGAAGTCCAACAACATCCAGCACCTCCCACGTGTAGTCCTGTAACCCCTTTCACGCCCTATCAAGAGTTATTTATCGAAAATCGGATCATCTTAGGTCCTACAAGTTGTACTCTGAATGTGCCGCTAGAGCGGTGTAAAGGCGGGTGGCGGGCACGGAGATGTGCGGTGACGTGGCCTTGTACTTGACGCTTCAATTAGACGAGCCACAAACTCCGCAAAGCTCGTGTGACAAAGATTGTTTTTTAGACGCGTACCTAGTTATGTAAATAATTTAATTCCCTTGTGAAATCATCCCACGTTTTTGTTGTTGAAAGATGAGGCAAAATCTAATCAATGTGGCAGTATGATACGGAAATAGACGTTACTTATGAAAAAAGGTAGAATTTGGCACAAAAATATACTTATTTTGATTTTAACTTTATTTTTGGTAAAATATTAAACTCTAAACAATTACAAATTTATTTTTTCACTTCCGCGAAACATCCGCTTCCTCGAAACATCCGCTTCCGCAAAACATCAACTTCCGCAAAACATTCGCTTCCGCAAAATATCCGCTTCCACAAAACATCTACTTCCGCAAAGCATCTACTTCAGCATAACATCGACTTCCGCATAACATCGACTTCCGCAAAACATCAACTTCCGCAAAACATCCGCTTCCGCAAAACATCCTCTTCCGCAAAACACCAACTTCCACAAAACATCAACTTCCGCAAAACATCCGCTTCCACAAAACATCGACTTCCGCAAAGCATCTACTTCCGCAAAACATCTACTTCCGCAAAACATCCACTTCCGCAAAACATCCACTTCCACAAAACATCAACTTCCGCAAAACATCCGCTCCACAAAACATCCGCTTCCGCAAAAAACATCCACTTCCGCAAAACATACGCTTCCGCAAAACATCCGCAGATTTCGAGTATTGAAAATGCGCATACGCAAACATGACTTCCTTTACAACCGTAGTTTAAATGCGCCGACCGCGTGCAACCCAACGCTATGACTACAAGTCACACGCAAGCGCGGCAATGTCAGTATACAGGATATCTAAATTACCCACGGAGATAATTAAATGACGGAAATACATATTCACATGTCGGACCCCCCTCCCCTCCCCATACGTAGCCCAGCGTAGCTGTGTATCCGATCTCCTCCCCACGTAGTTTATGGACTCTCCCTCCGCTGTTTCTACTCGTGACTTTCCTCTTCTCGCGTTTGTTCTGACTCTTGGTTGGCTTGTCACGGGAGCCCTGGCTTCGCACACCGTCATAACTTAATGATTCCCAGAATGCACCTGTGTGAGTAGCATACGTGTGTTGAAACGAGTCTCGGTGAATTTGCATGCGGTTGCCGGGACAAAGATAATATTTACGGAACACTTCCAGCCGTTCGAAGCCAGTTCCGACTGAAGGTTTTGTCTGCCGTGTTGAATAAGTCACACACCGGACGACATAAGAGGGCGGACTGAAAAGTACTCGGCCCGTCTGTAAAACAGTGCCTTCATACCACCTCTAAATTGGTTTCTACTCTCTATTGTCTCTTCAAAATATCGCACTCGTCTGTTTCCTCAATTCGCAAACAATCCCTCTGACTTCAAACTCTGCATACACAGTATTTCGCGATCACAGTACAGTATTAACTAGTTATAATTAATAATTTTTCCTAATTAATAAGTTAATCAGTGTAAATTAAATATATTTACGTGACCAATTTCTGCAGTCAAAATGTTTATCATGCGGTATCTGGGCGGTTGTTACTAATTTTTCAGACTTGGGTTTTCCATGGTTTCCCCAAATCAATCCAGGCGAATGCCGGTATTGTTCCTTCAAAAAGCCATGGCCAAATTCCTTCCCGTTCCTTGACCCCGGTCCCATTTCCGCCTCTAATGACCTTAGCCGTCGACGAGGCGTAAAGCAATCAGTTGAAAAAAAGTTACTAATTTTTACGAATCAATCAAATAATTTTTGAAATTTAAGTAAATTTAATTAATTATCGGAGTCAAAATGTTTATCGTTGGGTGTCTAGGTTGCTGTTACTAATTTTTACTAATGACTTAGTTAATGAATGAAAATTAAAAAAAAAAAATCATTTTTGGAAGCTATATGTATACCGTGTAGGGTATTTCGGTTGCTATTACTAATTTCTATTTTTTTATTTTGTTTATGGCTTTACGCCTCGTCGACGTCGAGGTCATTAGAGGCGGGAAAGGGCTGGGGTCAAGGAACGGGAAGGAATTCGACCATGGCCTTTTGAAGTAAGCAACCCGGCATTCGCTTGGAGTGATTTGGGGAAACCATTGTAAACCCAAATCTGGATGCCCGGACGGGGATTCGAACCCGCGTTCTCCCAAGTGCGAGGCCAGAACGTTAACCGTTCACCTACCACGCTCGGTTTTTTACTTATTAATCAATTAATTAGCGAAAATTAAGAAAATATGTAATTCATTGTCGTAGTCACAAAGTTTACCTTAGGGGGGTCTCGGTGGTTATTACTAATTGGAACTAATTAATCAATTAATTAATGAAAATTAAGTAAATTTGATTAATTTTCGAAGAAAAAACCTTTAGCGTAGGATGTTTCGGTGGATCTTATTAATGTTTACTAATGAATCAATTAATAAGTGAAAATTAAGTAAATTTGATTAATTTTCGTAGTCAAAAGTTTTAGGGTTGGATGTCTCGGTGGATCTTATTAATGTTTTTTAATCAATCAATTAATTAGTGAAAAATAAGTAAAGTTGATTAATTTTCGTAGTCAAAATGTTTACCGGTGGTGGCTATCACTAATTTTTACTAATTATTCAGTTAATTAGTGAAAATTAAATGAATTTATTTTTGGAAGTCAAAAGGTGTGCGGTAGTGTTTCTTGGCGGATCTTTATAATCTTTACAAATTAATCACCTAATTTGTGAAAATTAAGTAAAGTCAATTACTTTTTGGAGTAAAAATGTTTACTCTAGGGTATCTCAATGGTTCTTACTAATGTTTGCTAATTAATCATTTAATTAGTGGAAATTAAGTAAATTCAATCACTTTTCGCAGCCAAATTGTCTGCAGTAGTTTTTTTATCGTCGGATCTTACTAATTCTTGCTATTGAATCAACTAATTGCTGAAAATTAGGTATACCGTATATATACATATATGGTTGCCGCTCTGAGTAAAAAATTTTGATGTTAGGTATTTCGGCAGTTCTAGTCATGTAAGAGTTTTTTATTTTAATAATTACACTTTTTAGTTCAAAATTTTGCATACATAGTCTCCCTTCAGTTTAATCCAGTTTTTCCAATGAATGGTTCAATTCCTGACCGAGCATGTTGGGTGAGTGGTATCGCTCTGGCCTCGCATTCGGGAGGACGCCGGTTCGAATCCCCGTCCGTGCATCCAGATTTGGTTTTTTTTATGGTTTCCAGAAATCACCCCAGTTGTATAACGGAATGGTTTCTTCAAAAGGCCATGGCCGTATTCCTCCTCATTCCTTGTCCCTGTTACTCATCCGCCTCTAATGACGCCGACATGGACGAGTCGTAAAGCCCAGAAAGCACATTTCCTCATCTGGCTGCTACAGCAAGCTTGCGTAAACTTTTTCAATTATTGTTTATCATTTTCAAGATAACAGATGAAAAGAATCGCTTGTACTTCCCAGAAAAAATTTAGCCTTGTCGTTTCTGGCAAATGATGCAGACTTACACAACGAAACGTGTTAAACACATTCCGATCGTTACTGAAAAGTCGTCACACTTCACCCCAACATTGCAATGGCGACAATCACGCCAAACAGACAGGGCTACTAAACCATTTCTTAGAGTTTCACAGCCAAAGTGTAAAAAAAAAAAAAAAAAAAAAAAAAAAAAAAAAAAAAAAAAAAAAAAAAAAAAAAAAAAAAAAAAAAAAAAAAAACTGAGGGTTTTCCGTATTTGAGAGTCTTGAAATTCTGCCGCCTTAGCAACGATCATTAAAAAATTTCGCATCAAGATATGTTTTATGGACCGCAAAATAGATATGTTAACAAATGCCTCGTAATATTTTAAATTGTCTCCCAACATCAACTGTAGTATCTTTTGAAAGGTGTCCGAAAATTCCGTCGATGCTGTTTTGGTAAATTTTTATCCAGTTGTGTATTCCCCAGCATATGAAGTCAAAGAGTCGTTAAAAATTTACTTGTTCCCCTTCAAATTTTCCAACCATGTAGCGCAGAAATCTGAAAAAATTGCAACGAGGACTTAAATCATTTGTAATGTACTTTCTCCCATAATATGGTTCCCATACTACACCACCATACTCAAGCAATGGTCTGACCAAAGTTTTGTAACCCAATTCCATTACTTCTCTCGTACATCCCCTCATCACTCTCTCCAACAAGTGCAGAACTTTGAAACCTTTTCCTACCACCTGTCCTATGTGTCCTGCCCAGTTAAGCTTGTTATCAAAAGTAATTCCAAGATATTTACATTTCAAGTCTTCAGCAAGCAATTCTTTCCCCACCTTATATTCATAATTAACCTTTCGCTTTTTTATTTGTGTAGCTAATAAGCTGACTCTTCTTTGCATTTATCTTCATTCCATGTTTACCAAACCAATTAGATATCCTGTCCAGATCACCCTGCAACTGTTTACAGTCCTCTACCATTTTGATCCTTTTATATAGCATTATGTCATCTGCAAACAATCTAATTTCAGATAGTAAACAATCAAAACAATCATTCATAAGAATAATGAATAGCAATGGTCCCAAAACGCTACCCTGCGGCACTCCCATTTTTACTTCCACTTCTTTTGATACCGCATTTCCTGCCTTAACTTTGTGTTTTCTGCTTTTCAAAAATTCTTCTACCCAGAAAATCACTTTCTCATTAACTCAATAGCTTTTACCTTATCTTTCCATGCCTCATCGCCAGTATATGCCCTGTACACTCCCATGACCCTCCTCATCCTCCTCCTGTCTTGCAATGAATCCCATTTCAGCTCCTTTATCATATCCGTCACTGATTGATTGCATTCTGCGATAATTTCCAGAAACAAATCTAGCAGCCCTTTTTTGCACCCTCTCCAACTCCTGTATTTGATACGTAAAATGAGGGTCCCATACTACACTACCATATTCGAGCAATGGTCTGACCAAAGTTTTGTAACCCAATTCCTTTACTTCTCTCGTACATCCCCTCATCACTCTCTCCAACAAGTGCAGAATTTTGAAACCTTTTCCCACCACCTGTCCAATGTGTCCTGCCCAGTTAAGCTTGTTATCAGACGTTAAGCCAAGATACTTACACTTCAAGCCTTCAACAAGAAATTGTGACCCCACCCTATAATCATAATTAATCTCTAGTTTTTTATCTATGTACATAATAAGCTGTCTCTTTTTGGCATACATCTATTTCTTTCAGGATCTATTTCTTTCTCGTGATGACTTTACGCGTCGTCGACATCGTGGTTGTTAAAGCCGCGTTTAGTTCGCTGGCCTGCTTATTTCTACCTGTGATTCCCTATTCATGTATATTCAGGGCAGGCCTTTTGAGCCTTGAATACCTGATTCCTTCCCGCTGGCAAGCTCGGAGGTTGAGGCTGGAAGCTTTAATATTCCGCCCGCCCCCTTCACCTTGCGGACCAATGTCTCCATCGCCAGAGCCTCTTGCAGATGCCTCGTGCCGCATCTTCACAGGAGGTTCAAGGTACTGCGGTCACGTGACCTTCTCACGTGCTGTGGCTCATATGGCACCCGGCCAATGAGGTGCGAAGGACACGGGTCGTAATCACCTGGTTACGCGATTTTTGGATCGGGATAAATCTATTAGTTCGTGACTTCTCGTCACCGACATACAAAGACATTATGCGCGTATGATATGGGCGTTGGACGCTTTATGGATGGGTAAAATCTTATGACAGGGGTGGAATGCGCAGCCAATAGAAACCCTGTCACCAGGTCATTACGACCACACTGAATTATTATTATTTAGTATATCTGTAGGTCCCCTGTACCTGGTAGCACTACCGGGTTAGGTTAAGGCGGCTAAGACAGGGGCGGAATGCGCAGCCAATAGAAACCCTGTCACCAGGTCATTACGACCACACGGAATTATTATTATTTAGTATATCTGTAGGTCCCCTGTACCTGGTAGCACTACCGGGTTAGGTTAAGGCGGCTAAGACAGGGGCGGAATACGCAGCCAATAGAAACCCTGTCACCAGGTCATTACGACCACACGGAATTATTATTATTTAGTATATCTGTAGTTCCCCTGTACCTGGTAGCACTACCGGGTTAGGTTAAGGCGGCTAAGACAGGGGCGGAATGCGCAGCCAATAGAAACCCTGTCACCAGGTCATTACGATCACACGGAATTATTATTATTTATTATATCTGTAGGACCCCTGTACCTGGTAGCACTACCGGGTTAGGTTAAGGCGGCTAAGACAGGGGCGGAATGCGCAGCCAATAGATACCCTGTCACCAGGTCATTACGACCACACGGAATTATTATTATTTAGTATATCTGTAGGTCCCCTGTACCTGGTAGCACTACCGGGTTAGGTTAAGGCGGCTAAGACAGGGGCGGAATGCGCAGCCAATAGAAACCATGTCACCAGGTCATTACGACCACACGGAATTATTATTATTTAGTATATCTGTAGGTTCCCTGTACTTGGTAGCACTACCGGATTAGGTTAAGGCGGCTAAGACAGGGGCGGAATACGCAGCCAATAGATACCCTGTCACCAGGTCATTACGACCACACGGAATTATTATTATTTAGTATATCTGTAGGTCCCCTGTACCTGGTAGCACTACCGGGTTAGGTTAAGGCGGCTAAGACAGGGGCGGAATGCGCAGCCAATAGATACCCTGTCACCAGGTCATTACGACCACACGGAATTATTATTATTTAGTATATCTGTAGGTCCCCTGTACCTGGTAGCACTACCGGGTTAGGTTAAGTCGGCTAAGAAAGGGGCGGAATGCGCAGCCAATAGAATCCCTGTCACCAGGTCATTACAACCACACGGAATTATTATTATTTAGTATATCTGTAGGTCCCCTGTACCTGGTAGCATTACCGGGTTAGGTTAAGGCGGCTAAGACAAGGGCGGAATGCGCAGCCAATAGAATCCCTGTCACCAGGTCATTACAACCACACGGAATTATTATTATTTAGTATATCTGTAGGTCCCCTGTACCTGGTAGCATTACCGGGTTAGGTTAAGGCGGCTAAGACAAGGGCGGAATGCGCAGCCAATAGAATCCCTGTCACCAGGTCATTACAACCACACGGAATTATTATTATTTAGTATATCTGTAGGTCCCCTGTACCTGGTAGCATTACCGGGTTAGGTTAAGGCGGCTAAGACAGGGGCGGAGTGCGCAGCCAATAGAAACCCTGTCACCAGGTCATTACGACCACACGGAATCGTTATTATTTAGTATGTCAGTAGCTATAAGTATGACTTTTTGCACGTATGATATCCATAGTTTTAATTTTCAGTTCTGTCGGCAGTATCAATCATTGCAAATTGGTACTTTTTTGACTTAGTAAATTAAGTTATTTACTTCTTCAATTTTCTGACATCAGTATGTTAGAATACACGGAAAACGTTCATAAAGTCATTACATCAAAGATTAACACACCAATGAGTGTAGAAATCAATTTACTGTAAAAGTTACAAAGATACTACATTAGAAAAGTTTATTCTGTGCCGCTAGAAGAAAAACAAAGGGCACACGCATTCATACGCACATCAAAATATGTGAAGTGGAATAATGTTAGTTTTACATATATTAAATTAGTTGATGGAAACGTTAATGTAAGTAATCAATGTTAGTTTGACATTACACGTAATCTTTTACTTTTTTTCGTGTTTGGATGTTCACAGTCGAAGATTAGTTAGCGCTTTCATACTTACCGGAACGGTCGAACAGCCCAACCTGTTGCGTTCGACGGGCAGCGACGGAAATTGGCGTACCAACACGTGACGCAGCGGTGAAAGTTGGCTGCCCTGACTCCGGGGCAGCACCGGCCGGCTAAAAATAACCGACTATCGGCCGGTTTCACTCGGTCTCGCTTGGAAGCCTCCGAAGCGGCGTTTTCGCCGAATATTTTCCGTAATCACTTCATCCAACTGCGGTACTGTGTGGCATCGGAGAAGTGCTCAAACGGAGGCCAACGGACTAATACAAAGTAGGGGAAGGCACGTGATTGGTCGGCCAGGGAAACGGCGAGTTAGAACTATGGAGGAATCAAAAGAGAAGAGACGAAATACCGCCAAAACTGTGAAGCCTCCTGGAAACACTTGGATCCTACTGCGTATGCGCGGCGGCCATATTGCTTCTCCCAATGCTTTTAGCATTGTTTTTACTGCTCTGACTATTTAGTTTACTAATATTTCAAAGTTTTCAAACTGCCAGCTTGTGTTGCATACTGCTGCACATATACAGGGTGTTACAAAAAGGTACGGCTAAACTTTCAGGAAACATCCCTCACACACAAACAAAGAAAATATGTTATGTGGACATGTGTCCGGAAACGCTTACTTTCCATGTTAGAGCTCATTTTATTACTTCTCTTCAAATCACGTTAAACATGGAATGGAAACACACAGCAACAGAACGTACCAGCGTGCCTTCAAACACTTTGTTACAGGAAATGTTCAAAATGTCCTCCGTTAGCGAGGATACATGCATCCACCCTCCGTCGCATGGAATCCCTGATGCGCTGATGCAGCCCTAGAGAATGGCGTATTGTATCACAGCCGTCCACAATACGAGCTCTAACATGGAAAGTAAGCGTTTCCGGACACATGTCCACATAACATATTTTCTTTGTTTGTGTGTGTTGGAATGTTTCCTGAAAGTTTGGCCGTACCTTTTTTTAACACCCTGTAGATCAAATAGGAAACAACCTCGAATGTCATTTCGTAAATTATTCGCTTTGTAATTACTGTTATTGAAGTGTTTAATACGATATCTGCAAGATTAAGACCTATTATTATCGCTTTAGAATGCCTGTTAAAACAGTTAATTCATAGCTCTGTATAGGAAGACATTTTTCTCAAATACAGGGTGAGTTAAAATTTATTAACTTACAGAGTCGGTAGATTTTGTAGCAAACAACTACAAGTTTCAGAAGACGACATACCGCTAAAACTGTGAAGCCTCCTCTAAATTCTTGGATCCTACTGCGCATGTGCAGCGGCCATATTACTTTTCCCAGAACATCGCACTTTCAGCATAGTTTTTGCCGCTCTGAAGATTTGATTCACTAATATTTCAAAGTTTTAGTAACGCCAGCTTCAGTTACATATGGTTGCACAAATAGATCAAATAGGAAACAACCTCGAATATCATTTCGTAAGTTAGTCGCATTGTAATTACTGTTCTTTTAGTGTTTAAAACGATATCTGCAAGAGTATGGCCTATTATTATAGATTTAGAATGCCTGTTAAAACAGTTAATTCATAGCTCTCGATAGGGTGACATTATTCTGAAATACAGGGTGTGTCAAAAATGACTTTACATCTTTTGGGTGAAATAGAAATTTATTGAGATAACGGATACAATCGGTAGATGTGTAGTTTTAGAGGAAACAACCTCAAGTTTCACATAAAAGCGTCAAGACGACATACCGCTTAAAAATGTGAAGCCACCTCTAAAATCTTGGATCCTACTGGGCATGCACAGCGGCCATATTACTTTTCCCAAAACATCGCATAGTTTTTGCTGCTCTCAATATTTCACCCACTAATATTTCAAAGTTTTATTAACGCCAGCTTGTGTTGCATACGGTTTCACTAACAGATCAGATAGGAAACAACCTCGAATATTATTTCGTAAATTAGTCGCTTTGTAATTACTGTTCTTTAAGTGTTTAAAACGATATATGCAAGAGCAGGGCCTATCATTACAGATTTAGAATGCCTGTTAAAAAGGTTAATTCATAGCTCTCGATAGGATGACACTGTTCTCAAATACAGGGTGGCTCAAAAACGACTTTACAACTGTGGAATGATATAGAAATTTATGGAAATAACTTACAGAATCGATAGATTTGTAATTTTGTAGCAAACAACCTCAAGTTTCTTATAAAAGTGTCAAGTGTGATATTGGTTCAATATGACTACCATTTGTCATGCGGCAAACATCCCACCGGTAATCAATTTCTCCCCACACTCGTTGCAGCAAATAGGGCGTAACTTGTGCAACGGCAGCGTAAGTTCGACTTTTCAGGTCGGCCATATTGTTTGGTAGGAGAGGAAGATACACACGATCTTTATTGAAACCCCAGAGAGAGAAATCCTGTGGTGCCAAGTCTGGGGAGCGAGGTGCCCATGTGATTGGCTAATCCTCCGACCTGGGAAGCGACTATCGAGGAAACCTCGAACTCCCGTGAGGAAATGAGGTGGTGCACCGTCTTGCTGGTAGTAAACCATCCCATCTGGGTCATATTCATCGACCTGTGGAATTAAAAAGTTTTCGAGCATATCCAGATACACAATACCAGAGGCAGTTTTACTCCATGAAGAAGAAAAGGCCGTACACTTTCAATTTGCTGAGGGCAGAAAAACACATTAACTTGCTTGAAGGTCTTTTAGCGTGATCAGTGCGAAATTTACGTCGAATAGTTGTTGCAAAGTTCGTTTCATGGAACCAAAGCACGCAACGAGCTCGCACCGCACCAGTGAAAGCAGCCATTTTAACTGTGAACTACGCTGGCGCTCCTGGTGACGATATGGTATACTGATGCATCGAACTAGAAGTTGTTTGCTAGAAAATGACACACCTACCGTTTCTGTAAGTTATCTCGACAAATTTCTGTATCATTCCAAAGCTGTAAAGTCCTTGTTGTGTGAATGGAGACTTTCCCGGCGTATCGATGCAACAAAATCTTCTTGGGTGTCCAGCCGGACGGTGGTGTAAAAACACGACGTTCGAGCTGGCTGGCCTCGAGGCAGAGACAGTCAGCTGAGAACAACTACAAATACCTGATGAAGACAGCAGAGTCAGCTGTCGAAACGTCGTGTTTTTACACCACCATCCGGCTGGACACCCGAGAAGATTTTGTTGTAACGTCCTTTTTGACTCGCCCTGTATTTGTTGGCGTAGTGTATACAACGAGAGTATCTTACTTTCTTTTATGCTTCAGACTTTTGTATGTTAAGTAGATAAATTCACTGATGCTGCTAGAGAATTTACGCAGGCCTATCCACTGCTATATAGTACAATATTTTCAGAGTAAGCCTACGAAAATTGAGTATTAATATGAAGTACGCAAGATAAGTTTCAGGACAAGTGAATCTATTTTTTGCGCGTGTGTTAGCTCAATAGCAGCTCATACTAAAGGAAAATTAAGAGTGATTATTTGTGCTACACGAACTAGGAATCATGATGTTGGCAATGTTGTTTTATTCGAAATGTAGTTCACTATGAATTTTATGTGTTGGGGTTGGCAGCACTGTGATAACCGTGGCGTCGTAATTTGATGACTGATTCGTAAGTATCTCGAAGATCAAGAGTATAGGTATTTTTTTTTTTTTATCGCGCTTAGTTCTCGAGATATCGACTATCTAAAAAGTTAATAATAGGTGACGTTCTTATTCTGGTCCAGGCACGTTTCAAGCTAACCACAGGCGATAGCAAGAAAAAAAAAACACACTCTCTGCACGCCCAGCGTGTAGTTCATTGTGGTTTTGGCGAAATTATTTTTTGGTCCAGGCCGCATCCCAACCAAACCAACTCGACTTGGAGACAGTATATCTCGAGAACTAAGCGAGATATCGAAAATTAGTATTCATTACTTTCAATTTGTCTCGTCGTTTTACATAAGAATCCATCTAAAAATTTGACTTTGGCGAAATTTTTCTTCCGCTTTTCAGCCTAAACACATCACTTTTGAGACAGCATATCTCGAGAACTAAATAGGATATCAAAAAATTTTATTCTTTATTTTTGATTTGTCTTGTCGAGTTACATAATAACCCATAGCTAAGGTTATCCCCTTGATGTGTGTGTGTATACTCTCCGCGTTTCTTGGGAAACCCAATATGGCGCACCTCCCAATCGCACCTACTTCTGGCTTCACTTCAATGCGTGGTGAAGGTCCCTTGCGTCGTCTCTTTTCTTTGTTTAGTCAGAACACGCCGAGTGGCCTTACAGCCCCGACCCAACTCGTTCGTCGGGTGAATTGAGGCAAAATAATACCACACAGTAAGAAATGCATAGCAGAGGACAATTTAAGACCATTCCAAGATTTAGAAAAATTCGAAACATTTTTCGATGGGCGTTAGTTGCTAATAGACAGTCCTGAACATCTTAGCTGAGTAAGATCTCTGTGTTAATAATTCCAAACATTTTTAGATGGGCGTGGTTTGTGGATATACGTACTCGTGAATACTTCAGCTGTTTAATACTCTATCACAGTAGCGCCCTGTTTACTGAAAGATCTGTTTTTATGTCAACCACTCCAAACTGACCCTATGGGCAGACTGATACTGATAAAAAGAGTTAAACGTCAATTGTTTAATTTTACTTTCATCCATTTCTTCCATTTCCACCGATGTTCTCTGCAGAACTCAGGGATCATCCATAAACTACGTGGCTACATTTTGGCCTCCCTTCTACCCCCTTCCCCCACGTAGCCCACGTGGCTTTTGCCTTTATCCCCTTCCCTCCCCCATGCGCAGCACTGTCAGTATACAGGACTCGAGTCTAGGTGCGGCGTGTCTAATCGCAATGCGCCGTCGCGTGACGGTTAGTTCAAATGCGCCGGCCGCGTGCAACCCTAACGCTATGACTACAAATCACGCACATACGCAGCATTGTCAGTATACAGGACTCCAGTCTAGATGCGGCGTGTCTAATCGTAATGCGCCGTCACGTGTCGGTTAGTTCAAATGCGCCGGCCGCGTGCAACCCTAACGCTATGACTACAAATCACGCACATACGCAGCATTGTCAGTATACAGGACTCCAGTCTAGATGCGGCGTGTCTAATCGTAATGCGCCATCGCGTGACGGTTAGTTCAAATGCGCCGGCCGCGTGCAACCCTAACGCTATGACTACAAATCACGCACATACGCAGCATTGTCAGTATACAGGACTCCAGTCTAGATGCGGCGTGTCTAATCGTAATGCGCCGTCGCGTGACGGTTAGTTCAAATGCGCCGGCCGCGTGCAACCCTAACGCTATGACTACAAATCACGCACATACGCAGCATTGTCAGTATACAGGACTCCAGTCTAGATGCGGCGTGTCTAATCGTAATGCGCCATCGCGTGACGGTTAGTTCAAATGCGCCGGCCGCGTGCAACCCTAACGCTATGACTACAAATCACGCACATACGCAGCATTGTCAGTATACAGGACTCCAGTCTAGATGCGGCGTGTCTAATCGTAATGCGCCGTCGCGTGACGGTTAGTTCTAATGCGCCTGCCGCGTGCAACCCAACGCTATGACTACAAGTCACACGCATGCGCAGCACTGTCAGTATACAGGACTCGAGTCTAGGTGCGGCGTGTCTAATCGTAATGCGCCGTCACGTGTCGGTTAGTTCAAATGCGCCGGCCGCGTGCAACCCTAACGCTATGACTACAAATCACGCACATACGCAGCATTGTCAGTATACAGGACTCCAGTCTAGATGCGGCGTGTCTAATCGTAATGCGCCGTCACGTGTCGGTTAGTTCAAATGCGCCGGCCGCGTGCAACCCTAACGCTATGACTACAAATCACGCACATACGCAGCATTGTCAGTATACAGGACTCCAGTCTAGATGCGGCGTGTCTAATCGTAATGCGCCATCGCGTGACGGTTAGTTCAAATGCGCCGGCCGCGTGCAACCCTAACGCTATGACTACAAATCACGCACATACGCAGCATTGTCAGTATACAGGACTCCAGTCTAGATGCGGCGTGTCTAATCGTAATGCGCCGTCGCGTGACGGTTAGTTCAAATGCGCCGGCCGCGTGCAACCCTAACGCTATGACTACAAATCACGCACATACGCAGCATTGTCAGTATACAGGACTCCAGTCTAGATGCGGCGTGTCTAATCGTAATGCGCCATCGCGTGACGGTTAGTTCAAATGCGCCGGCCGCGTGCAACCCTAACGCTATGACTACAAATCACGCACATACGCAGCATTGTCAGTATACAGGACTCCAGTCTAGATGCGGCGTGTCTAATCGTAATGCGCCGTCGCGTGACGGTTAGTTCAAATGCGCCGGCCGCGTGCAACCCTAACGCTATGACTACAAATCACGCACATACGCAGCATTGTCAGTATACAGGACTCCAGTCTAGATGCGGCGTGTCTAATCGTAATGCGCCGTCGCGTGTCGGTTAGTTCAAATGCGCCGGCCGCGTGCAACCCAACGCTATGACTACAAGTCACACGCATGCGCAGCACTGTCAGTATACAGGACTCGAGTCTGGGTGCGACGTGTCTAATCGTAATGCGCCGTCGCGTGTCGGTTAGTTCAAATGCGCCGGCCGCGTGCAGCCCAACGCTATGACTACAAGTCACACGCATTCGCGACACTCTCAGTATAGTGGATATATACGAAATAATTAAATGACGGGAATAAATATCCACTTGCTGTTGTGTTTTCTTTGTCTAATTTTAACTGCGACAAATAATGTGAATGGAAAGCTACGTGGCCTGGCTCGGAACACCCTAGACCGAGTTACGTAGTTTATTGACGCTCCCTTAGGCGTGGATAGGCTTCGCTTGTGACGGCTCAATAGCGCGGGAATCCTCGAATACACTCCTCGCCTTTGATGTGCGGTTCGGAGCGTTGAAGTTCAGAGTTCATGAGTTTTAGTGCCGGAGACACCCATTCGCTGTCATAGCTAAGCAGGAATTTCCCGGTACTGCTAAAACTCTGAAATACACAGACGGAAAAAAAAAATCCCAACACCAAGAAAAAATTATTGTAGAGTAATGAAATTTGGACAATGCATTTGTCAAGTTAACATGTTTAATTGATTAAATTTTCAAGATCACAGGTTAATTTAAGCTCAAGAAAATGCATTTCAAATGTGAAATACTGTTAAATTAATAGCCGGTGTAACCTCCAGAATTTTGAATGCAAGCCTGCAAACGTGAATGCATTGTGTCATACAGGTTTCGAATGTCACTTTGTGGTATGGAGTTCCATGCTTGTTGTACTTGTGCTGTCAATACTGGGACGGTCAGTGCTGGCTGTGGATGATGCTGGAGTTGTCGTCCAATGATATCCCATACGTGTTCAATTGGAGACAGATCTGGTGATCTCGCAGGCCAAGGTAACATGTCGACACTCTGTAGAGCACGTTGCGAGACAACAGCGGTATGAGGGCGAGCGTTATCCTGTTGAAAAACTCCCCCTTGAATGCTGTTCATGAATGGCAGCACTACAGAAATTCGAGCTGCAGTTGGTACCACAGTGACACAACGAACTGTTAGAAATCGGTTACTTCAAGGACAGCTCCGAGCCAGGCGCCCTGTAGCGTGCATTCCACTGACTACAAGCCATCGCCGTTTGCGACTCCAGTGGTGTCAAGCCAGAGCTCATTGGAGGACGGAGTGGAGATCTGCTGTGTTTTCTGATGAAAGCAGGTTCTGCCTTGGTGCCAGTGATGGCCGAGTGTTGGTCAGAAGGAGGCCAGGGGAACGCCTGCAACCAAACTGTCTGCGGCCTAGACACACTGGACCTACACCTGGAGTCATGGTCTGGGGAGCAATTTCCTATGACAGCAGGAGCACTCTTGTGGTTATACCAAACACACTGACTGCAAATTTGTACGTCAGTCTGGTAATTCAACCTGTAGTGCTGCCATTCATGAACAGCATTCAAGGGGGAGTTTTTCAACAGGATAACGCTCGCCCTCATACCGCTGTTGTCTCGCAACGTGCTCTACAGAGTGTCGACATGTTACCTTGGCCTGCGAGATCACCAGATCTGTCTCCAATTGAACACGTATGGGATATCATTGGACGACAACTCCAGCATCATCCACAGCCAGCACTGACCGTCCCAGTATTGACAGCACAAGTACAACAAGCATGGAACTCCATACCACAAAGTGACATTCGAAACCTGTATGACACAATGCATTCACGTTTGCAGGCTTGCATTCAAAATTCTGGAGGTTACACCGGCTATTAATTTAACAGTATTTCACATTTGAAATGCATTTTCTTGAGCTTAAATTAACCTGTGATCTTGAAAATTTAATCAATTAAACATGTTAACTTGACAAATGCATTGTCCAAATTTCATTACTCTACAATAATTTTTTCTTGGTGTTGGGATTTTTTTTTCCGTCTGTGTACTAGGGACAAAACTTCGATGGTGTACGATATACCTGTCAGGTGTACTTGCAATCCCGAACCTATTTAAAGTAGCATGTTACTGTCAAATTCCATGTTTTTTTTGTTTGTTATGGTGCGTTTGGCGGTCTGGTAGCTCATTGGTTAAGGCAATTGCCATTTTTATATATATATACGGGTTGTCCAGAAATGAAAGCGTAGGTCATGTCATGTCATGTCCTACTATACAACAAAATTTTGTATTAATAAAAGTCTCATCATTTTCGAGATATTGATTTTTTCGAAATATGTCACTTTGTTCAGTATATTCCATGCCATTTCTACAAATTAAGACTTTTTGTACTCTGTTTTTTTTAAAAATTTATGATAGCTCACTTTTCGATTTTACTTAGGTTCCGAGGGAAATAAATGGGATATCAGAGAGCGTTGTGGTATAACGGTTAACGTTTTGGCCTCGCATTCGGGAGGACGGCGGTTCGAATCCCCGTCCAGGCATCCAGATTTGGGTTTTCCATGGTTTCCGAATAACTCCAGGCAAATGCCGAGATGCTTCCTTCAAAAGGCCATGACCGAATTCCTTCCCATTCCTTGCCCCCCATCCTTTCCCGTCTCTAAAGACCTCGCTGTTAAGAGACGTTAAGCAGTTAAAAAAAAGGAAAAATGACATATCGAAGAAAAACGCACACATTGAAAAATAGGTTTTAGGAATATTGATACTTTTACACTTTAAGGGGCGAATTGCGAATAATTTCTTTCTTAGAACGTCATGTTACTAAAGCGGGGACCTTAGTCTTTAAAATAATACCTCATTGATTGATTTCTGTTAGGTATCAAGCGAGATAAAAAGCTCGTGATAAAAAAAATACACATTTTATAAATAGTATATATGATTTGATATAATTTAAAACTACTGGAGATATTTGGTTAGGGTTTACACAGTTTGTATGCTTAGAGTCCGAACGGATAAAATACTCAATATCTGATCAAAACAGCATCAAATAAGGTAATCATAAAGCCATCTATTTGACTGTTAGAGACTAATAACGAACTTATTGATTCCTAGAAGTTTTTGTTACGACTGCAGTGACTGCTATACGGAAGCAAAATACGCTTTAAGTAAGCTTAACCACCAATTCCGCTATTGAATCGCCAGGTAATTCCAACTGAATGTTGGTAAATTAATGATGAGAGTTTGTATATCTGCCGGTTGATTCTCTGTTCCATTAACTAGGGATGTAGAAGAGAATTAATTTCCGATAAAAACATTGACGAAGAAGTGTGATGCTACACTAGCCCCATCTGTCAGTTCTTTATATAAGTAGCGAGTAGTCCCCAGATACATGGCAGTAATGTACACAAATCAGCTTGGAATATACACTGATAAGCCAAAATGTTAAGACCGCCTGCTTATTAGTTTGTTGGTCCATCTTTGGAGCCAATACAGCAATGATTCGGCGTGGCATGCCAAAGTCCTTGTTAGGTTTCCGCAGTTTTCTGGCACCAGATGTCTACGCACAGGTCACGGAATTCCCTCAAATTACGGGCCGGTGGTTTGTGGGCGCGGCGGCTGGGAACGAGCATCTCGGAAACGGCGAGGCTGATCGGCTGTTGGCGTGCTACTGTAGTGAGCATCTATGCAGAGTGGTTGAAGGACGGTGAAACCACGACTGGGCGACAAGGTGGTGGACGTCCAAGCCTCATCACAGAACGTGGAGGTCGGAGGTTTGCCCGCTCTGTGAAGCGGGATAGACGGCGATCTGTAGCAGATCTGACAGCAGAGTACAATGTTGGTGCAGGCACAAGTGTTTCGGAGCACACTCTGCTGTGATGAGGCGTGGACGTCCACCACCTTGTCGCCCAGTCGTGGTTTCACCGTCCCTCAACCACTCTGCATAGATGCTCACTACAGTAGCACGCGAACAGCCGACCAGCCTCTCCGTTTCCGAGATGCTCGTTCCCAGCCGCCGCGCCCACAAACCACCGGCCCGTAATTTAAGGGAATTGCGTGACCTGTGCGTAGACATCTGGTGCCAGACCACTCCGGAAACCTAACAAGGACTTTTCGAATCCAAGTCACGCCTAATCGCTGCTGTATTGCGCTCCAAAGATGAACCAACACACTAATAAGCAGGTGGTCATAATGTTTTGGCTTATCAGTGTAGTACCGTTTGCTGATTGGTAGTAATGAACTGTAAGTGAGTTTTTCGGTTTGTTTTCCCCAGTGCGTTCGGAAGCGTCCTTATCTTCTCCTTATCTCGTCGCACGGTATTTACGCGTTCACTTGTCCCCGATTCCGAGTTCTGTTTATCACCAAATGAAAGTGACGCAAGAAGCGATAGACAAAGGAACCGCTTCCACGTGGGTAAACTGTCGTATGTGCACAAGTATTCTGAATTATAACCGTGGGGGTTTAGTTTAAATCAGAAGTTTTTCAAAAAACTTTTCCGTCACTACACTGACAATTATTTTGTCCTGTAACATTTGATCCCCTTTTTTGGGATTCTGAATCGAAACCTAATTTATTCGCTACCTCTAGGATAGTTCATGTAATGTGTTTCGTTCGCTCAAGCCCGAATATCACATTTTAAAATTTTTGTTATTACGGTGATACTATAAAGTAACTCTGTCTGTTTGTTTGTTACGTTTTCACGACTAAACGGCTGAACCGAACTAGATGATATTTGACAAGGCAATACTATGTATCGTTAAGAAGTACGTGGGATACTTTTTTCGGGATAAATAACATATTTTATAAAGATATTTAAAAAACTAACAGGATGGTGAGAGACAGACGGATAGCGTGTGTATGTCTCTGTAATGTTGTATTGGTTACTCAGGCTTCGTTTCCCCCGCATTCAGTTTTTGTATAGTCTGTACAGATATTTTCTGTTTACCTAGAATCACAGCACAAAAGATGTCCACAGTAATTGACATAATTTTAAACCACAAACAGAAATTTGCTGTAGGAATTGAGGTACGTAGTCACCCACATTTACCCCCTCATGTTGCTATTTTTTTAAAACATGTTGCAAATTGGTTGTGTTCATGAGACAGGTTCAGTTGTGGAATAATATGGTGACGGCTTCCCCGTCATATTTATGCAGACTCTGAGCTTTTTGGAACACCTTTTACGTAACTTAAACCTTTCTATATCCAATTCTAGCAATAAAATTCTAAGTCCACAAAGTAGCGTACGCAGCTGGTGCAGTAGTTGTAATTGATACTATACTATAAAGGTGTAGTTGCATTTTTTTAAAAAACTGACCTCGTCAAATATAGACATCTAGAGGACTGAGATTTTTTCCGATTTTTTTCTGCTTTTTTCGATTTTTCGATTTTTTTTACTTTTATTGGAATATAAAGAGGGGAGTGACAATCAGTGATATTTACACGGCCATGATACACTTCATATAAAAATATTAGTTTCACACGACATTATTCAAACTTGCGTCACATTCCAGCATGCCCTAGGTTTGCTCCGTGTGCTAGAGGAGTACTGAGATGTTTTTGATTTTCCGATTTTCCCGATTTTTAGCCGATTTTTTATCTTCACTGGAAAATGAAGATTGGAGTGACCA